>OY744519.1:168775228-168842728 GCA_963556195.1 Sepiola atlantica
TCTATTGATGACCCACCCTCCAGTCTAAAATCTTGAATTTAATTGGATAAAAATAACTTGAAATAAATAATTAGATTATTAAATCTGATCAACTATAATTTTTAATTTTATTTTCGCTAAAAAAAATAATATCCATGGAAGAACTATTTATCATTCTGGAATTTAAATCATGTAAGTTCGCACTTAAGGATAATTCTGCGAGCCTATTGTTTACATTAGTTAGCATTTTAAACTAAATGCATTTTCGTATTATTTTTTTGTAATTCATTATTTTTTAAATTAAATAATTTGATTCAATAAATTTGTGCTTTAAAACATAATTTCTAATAAGATAAAAAAAAACACGTTTTAATTTTAAAAAAACAATCAAAGTAAATATATCATTTTTAGGCGACTCGTACGATAAATCTCAGAGAATGTGTTGTTTACATGTTATTAATCAAATAGCGCGCTCCTGTCTTGTGTCAATCTCTCTCTCTCACTTTGCTCTCCCTCTATCTCTATTTTACTCTCTCTTTCTCTCTCTCTCTTTTCCTCCTTCTCTTTCTATCTCTCTCTTTTTATCTCTCTCTAATCTGACATTATGTTAACAACTGTGGATTTCTTGAAATAGAACTTTTTGTGCGTTCGAAATAGAACGTTATACTTAATAATCAGAAGACGGGTAACCAACTGTTGGAGTGTTGGCAAATGGAACTAGTATCAGAGATATGTAACGTTAATCTTCGGGAAAGTGTTGTGGTGGTGAAACCGATGTAAAAATTAGTTTTATTGTTATTGTCGGAATCAAACTTTTGAATCTTGCACGCTCTTAGAACGTAATCACGCTCTCATTTAACATCTCAATATTGTAGACGCTCATTTAAAGTTGTAAATAAATGTCCGTTATAATCATTTTTAAAAAACTCAAAAGTAAAGACATATTTTTTAATAAACCAAAATTAACACCGCCTGAATGTGATTTGACGAATCAAATCGAAAGTACTCGCAAAAAAGGAAAGAAAATTGAACAAGAAACAGATGGAACTTACATACAGCAATTTGACAGAAACACTAAATGGACCATTTGGAAAATTGAAAAAATAAAAAAGTCTTATCAAGGAAAAACACTCCGTGTTTAAATAACATATGTTTGCTTCAATATATATATGTATATATATATATATATATATATACATATACATATATATATATATATATATATATATATATATATATATATATATATATATATATATGCGTGTGTGTGTGTGTGTGTGTGTGTAGATGAACAAATATTTATAATTATATATATATGTATAATTATAAATATTTGTTTATTTACGTATATATATATTTATATATATATAATTATTAATATTTGTTTATCTATCTATCTATCTATCTATCTATATATATATATATATATATATATATATATATATATATATATATTCATATATATATAGTAAATTATGAAAATATATTAATGGCAATTAAGCTTGACAGAATCTTCTGCGTTTCATTCCCGTCGGGAATCATTAAGCTAAAGTGCATTGCAGCCTGACGATTCCCTACGGGGGTGTAACGCGGAAGTCTCTGTGTAACTTAATTTCTATAAATATATTTTCATAACTTACTACCTAGCTCTAATCACGTATCACGCACTATTGAAGTAAATACTGAAAATCCATACGTAAAATATTATACCTCCTTATAACAGTTTATATGGATACATGAAATAATAATAAACATAATAGGTGTGTGAAAAAAAGAATATATATATATATATATATATATATATATATATATATATAATAAAATATACTTAGTTTAACACATTACTGCAGGTTACCGGCATCATCGATCAATATCAATCGGAAACTCAAGACACTATCGATGATCGGTTATGCGGTGAAACTGCAGTAATTTCAATGTTATATTTACATAGTCTTATATAATATCGATCAGCTTGTTTGTATTATGATCTGCTTTCTTAATTCGGTTCTGTTCCAATTTTGAGCGAACGAATGACTCCTGGAACGGGAAAACGAGTTTCTGTGGATAGGATGGTTTTGAGACGAGGAGAAGCACAGGTGGAGAGAATGGAAACTTCCGAAATGGAAATGCTGGTAAACACCGAGGAGGCGTGTCAGTATATATGGATGCATTTGACGGGAAACTTTGGAAAACGAGAACGAAAGAGAGAGAGAGAGAGAGAGAGGGGGGGAAGGGGAGAGTGGGATAGAACGGTAAAAGAAAGATAGGATAGATGGGGAAAAGGGAAGTAGGAGGGAGATGAAATGTAGGTGGGGACTATCTCAATAAGGCGAGTAATAGGAGGAGGTGGCACAGTGATTGAATAAGCAAAATTTAAATTGAAGCTTAAAATTAAGGGCTTTTTAATTGTTGTTAAATTGCTAAAATTTTATACAGAAATTACAACACACATACACACACACACACACACACACACATATATATATATATATATATATATATATATATATATATATATTCAATAGACACTATACATTATTCTGATAATCCATCGGTACCTTCCGTATCACATAAACACTGGAAAATCAACAAGCAGTGTTAAAGATACAAATTTGACCAGTTCATCAACCGATGTAATGAGTGGGTCAGACTCGCGTTACATCGGCTGGCGAACCGGTCATTTTTTGTATCTTTAACCCTGCTTTTTGAGTTCCCAGTGTTTCCGTGAAACCGGAGGTACCGATACATGATTAAAACAATGCACACTGCCAATTACATATAATTTTATATGCTCCCTGCACAAATAACTGAGCACTCTTGTTATTTCTTCTATAACAATAATGTACACTATATATATATATATATATATATATATATATATATATATATATGAATATATATATATATATATATATATATATCTTATATTTGATATGAATATATGAATATATATATATATATATATATATATATATATATATATATATATATATATATATATATATATATATATATATATATATATATATAAGGTCAGTAGGAAGGAACCGAGCAGAGTGCTCGATTATTAAGAAAAATTAAATAATAAAAGTGTTAAAATGAAATTATTTTATTTAATTTTTGGAAGTTTTATCTTTAGTGTTTTAAATTTTAATTTTTTACGACGCCAGAAATGAAAAGAGACGATCGGAGGTAACGCTACCAAGATTCACAGATCAAAGAAAAAAGAGATTTTGTTTACTTGTCAACAACGTATATATCGGCAGAATTTGCGGGTAGAAATGCCGAATCAGTAAAAACAAATAACAAAAAAGAAAATAAAGTTTGAGATAGAAATATCATATGAAAGTCACACAACGCGGGAACCGCCATTTTACGGGCGGAGTGGGGGGGCAGACATAAAGGGAGGCTGAAGAGAGTCCGGCATAAGAGACCAACCATAGGTTCCATTTGTTTGGATTTAAATACGATGGTACTTATGTTATTCTAATCTTCTGTAATACGTAGATAAATAATATATATATACACACACGCATAGACAACCATCCACCCCCCCACACACACACATATATATATATATATACATATATATATATGCATATATATATATATGTATATATATATATATATATATATATATATATATATAAACGATGAGTTGCAGTGACTGTAGTTGACTTGTTTCATAATTTATTTTCTAAAATAACATATATATATATATATATATATATATATATATATATATATATATATATATATATATATGGGAAGAGAAGGATGAAGGTAATCCGACGTGATGGGAAAATGAAAAAGGAAAACCAAAAAAAAAAATGGATGTTTTTTATGTGTATATAAACGTTTCGTCTTTATTTATAAGACTTCATCAGGATGATAATATAGAGAAAAAATGTCATGCAAGTACAGATACATGTAGGGTAGACATATTGGGAGGAAAAATAAAATAAAATAAATTCATTCATTTTTACTCTCCAACAAGTACGGACGTCCACTCAGTAGTGGCCATTATTTTATTTTATTTTTCCTCCCAATATGTCTACCCTACATGTATCTGTACTTGCATGACATTTTTTCTCTATATTATCATCCTGATGAAGTCTTATAAATAAAGACGAAACGTTGATGTACACATAAAAAACATCCAATTTTTTGGTTTTCCTTTTTCATTTTCCCATATATATATATGTGTGTGTGGGTGTGTGTGTGTGTGTGTGTATGTGTTAGAGAAGATTAGGAACAATTAACATAGTACGATATTTCTTGGACCTGATCTTCTGTAACACTATTAATAAATAAATATCATACTATTATTATTAAATAATTGAGCACACTCTTTATATATATATATATATATATATATATATATATATATATATATATATATATATATATATATATATATATATATATATATATATATATAAGAGAGAGAGGGGAAGGAAAGAGAAAGAACAGATACGCTATCTTTCAAGATCGGAACAGAAATCTTAATAAAAATAGGGTTCGAAATCCTATAGTTATATCAATAACAAATCATGATAAAATTTACTATGCTTCAGTTTCACAGTATCACCGGTCATCAGACGTGTTACCGACAGGTATAAATCAAATGATATTGATGCCAGTCTTGGACACTTCTGATGATCGAGGATACCGTGAAACTGCAGTAAAGTGTTAAGCTAAGTACATTTTATTTTCATTTATTTTATATATATATATATATATCTTTATGTATTTATATATATATATATATATATATATATATTTATATTTATATATATATACATATATATGTGTGTGTGTGTTCAAGCTAAGTGCATTTTAATTTCATTTATATATATATATATATATATATATATATATATATATATGGAGAGAGAGAGAGAGGGGGGTAGAAGAGAGATACGTGATTTAATTGAGAAGAAAGAGTCACCGATAGAGAAATTAAAAGAGAGAGGTTAAAAAGAAAGATAAATAGTTTAATGGAGAAGCAAGATAGAGGTTAGAAGGTAGATATATGATTTAATAGAGAAGATAAATTCAATAGAGATAGATAGATAGATAGATAGATAGATAGATAGATAGATAGATAGATAGATAAAGACGTAGAGAGAGAGATGATATGGTGGGTGGGTGGGTCGTGGAGAAGCGCTATTGCTACAAGTGGAGTAAGGAGTGATAAGAAGGTGGGAGAACACACGCCACGTTTAGTTTCAACCAATCGGATGCGAGCGCCGCCGTCGCGGCCTCCGCCGCCGCCGCATCCCGAAAGGCTCGTTCGACGGCCTACGTCATCGTTCATTGATTCTTTACTTAGCTCGTGAAGAAAACCAATAATGCACAGGCAACATCATCAGTTCTTCTTATGGAACGGCACAGATCAGGCCAAAAACATGCCTCCGAACCGGCCAGCATCACCGGCTACGAAGCCATTACCGGCGTTAGCCTTACCTGGGATGTATTTGGTGTACAAGTATAATGAGTATAAACGCCAGCGACAAGAACAGCATCGGAGAAAAGTGACCGAAAGGGAATTGGATCACCTCAATCACAAAATAGTGAGTAGCTAACTACTACTTGCAGACATAAACAAAAAAAAGAAAAAAAAATCAGACGTAAATTATAAATAGAAAAAAAAAAAAAAAAAAGGAAAAAAAATACAAAAATTGGGGAAGGGGGGTGAAAGTATAGAAATTAGCACGAAAAATATATACACATTTTTATTTCAAACACAAAGATACTAAGCTAATATATATATATATATTTTTAACAGAATAAGAAGGAGATAATACTAAAAATATACGCGTTTATCTACACGGCCCGAGCGGAACGCATAATACACACACGCTGTTCCGACACACGTCTACGTCAGCCTCCTACCACCACGTTGGAGCCGCGGCTCCTCACACCTTCCCTCTTTTCCCGCCTCGCACGTGTGCGCGTGCGCGCGACCGTTTGTAAACTGAACATGTTAACATTTCTTATTAAATGGTGGTTTAGGCTTTTTATTCTATTTTTGTGAGGGAAATCGATAGTCGCTGAATAAGAAACCTCGTTTCTTTTATATATATATATATATATATATATAATGTGTTTAATATATTATATAAAACTAAATAACATTGATGAAGAATTTTTAAAATATTTTCAGTTTTGCAAATAATTACACGCACACTATTTTTCGAGCCGTTTTTGTTGTAGAAAAAGAAGGATCGTTTTTTTTTTTGTTCTCGGTTTATTTTAGGGTCCGTCTCTAATTTCCGCCGAGGCAACAGATCACAGGAAACGTACTATATATTAACTATATAATCTAGTGTACACCCTCCGTCAAAAATGACGGGGGAAAATTGTGTTTCGCCAGTGTTCGCACTTGGTATTTATTTCGATATATTAATAAAATAATTATTTAAAATCATTATATTACCAACGTAATTCAATTTTTTATATATAAATTATTATTATTATTATTTCTGGTGAACTAAAGAAAATAAAAACATCCAACCGTTGATCTTTGATCTGATAGTGAAGAGTTTTTTTCCCCCCGAATTCGTTTCAGGCGACGGGGTAAGTATAAGGTTGTTGGCTGACATAGTATTTTTCGCTTCCCCGCATCACTTGAAATGGTTTCGTCCGGAGGCTAGAAAAGGCCACGTGTTTTACTCGCTTACCATTGCGTGACGACATATATATATATATATATATATATATATATATATATATATATATATATATATATATATATATATATATGTGTGTGTGTGCAACTACATACACATCAGTCTTTATTATAGAGTGGAAGATGCCATTATCATTAATTACCTATATACTTACGTAATTTCCGCTGTAAACGTGTAGGAATTTACCCACAACCCAGACACGGGAAGAAGCGATCAATACAGCGATTGGACTATTTTGAAACTTTCGAATGTGGAAAAAATATAAGTAACAAGTTCTTCCCGTCAGGGGGCGTTATATTTCCCCAAACAAAAGATTACGCGTACAGCACTCTTCTATAATACCACGGTCTCTAGCTAGCTTGCTACCTACCTACCTACCTACCTACCTACTCACGTTACGTAGTATGTTATATTAACCCCCATGGGTTCACTGTACTACTACTAATAATATCACTACTATCACTACTATTGCTATTAATAATAGCCTCGGCTAATACCACACAAAATGGTTGCGAATTGTTAAGGGGGATGGAAAAAACCGAGGCGGGGGTGCACCAACCAGACCTCGACTGGAAGGGCGCGGAGAGTACTGGACCATTGTGGGGCCTTCTTGCGACCCACATCTTATGTTTTATGAAATAGTAACACCTACAGGTTCAAGTGTACTACTACTTCAAATAATAATAATAACAAGCTAGTACCAGACAAAATAGCCATGAAGGGTCAAGGAAGATGGAAAGACCGAGAAGAAAGAGCACTAAACAAACCTCCACTGGAAGGCCGTGGAAAGTATTGGGACCTTGGGAGGTCTATAGCCACACAAATCCTAGTTGCAATAGTTCATCGAATGAGTTGGACAGTACTAGAAATCTGGGGAGACTTGCTGTCGCTCGGACTCTACGGAAACCCACCGGTTATTGTCAGTGCGCAATAACTGATGATGACCTGTGTGAGAATTCCTACAAATAATAATAATTAATATTATAACACGCTAAGGCACATCGTTTTCATACGTACATTATCACCTTTCACCTTTTTTTTTTTAAGTGAGATCATCCGATCGCCGAAAACGAAATGCTAAAAGTATCTGTGAAAAAGCTATTGTACTTGTTTGCTTAAAATTAAAATTGTATCCATTTCAAAATGAATTGTTCCAAAATCGAATAACCCGTCATAAATAGAATTAGGTCGTCCACTCGACTGAAGCAGTTTTAAGTTTAATACATCTAATCGATACAAATTTGAATAAGTAAATAATTTATTTTGAAATGGTTTAAATTGGTATAATATATAGATGAAATTTATTATTTATTTTTATTGATTTAAAAATATATTTATCTGACAAGTATTTGCACGGTAAGAAGAGAGAGAAGACTGTGCGTAGCAACCGTGGAATTTCCACTCGGCCCTCCCCTCCCCATTCTTCCCTCTCCACTTAATAATAATAATAATAATAATAATAATAATAATAATAATAATAATAATAATAATAATAGTAGTAGTAGTAGTACTAGAAATCTAGGGAGACTTGCTGTCACTCAGACTCCATGACCTGTGTGAAAACTCCTAGTAAGTACTGAATAATACTAGTACTAGTAATACTAGCAATAATAATAAACTAGGCTATTTACTATAGTTATACAAATAAATATGACATGTAATAGTTAATAAGGTGCTTACAACCTCAAACTCAGCGTACCAAGGTAGACTATTTTATTACTTATATTGGTAAATAACATTATTGGTGAAAGGTGTTTTAATAGCTTAATGCTTTCAGATTTACGTGGATAATATTATTCTTGAATACGGACATATTTTTAGTGATCAGGGGGATGTTTATCGGGTTTGGTTGGCGCACCATACTAGACGCACGCCACAGTTGCGTAGGTTGCGCTCTGTTTACATAATAAAGACAATCTGCCCTTGAGAGTATAGCTGGCAGCGGAGAAGAATTATGGATACGGTCCTTTGCAGACATTGATAAATAGTACATATATATATATATATATATATATATATATATATATATATATATATATATATATATACATTAATCGTACAGAGACATTACTGTGTAGCTAGATATGGTGAGCGTTTCTAACTGGCATTCTAAACCCGACCGCCTATATACACATACACACACATATATATATATATGTATATATATATATATATATATATATATATATATATATATATATATATATATATATTAACACCATGATTTCCCTTGAGAATGAAAAACAAACGTTTCTGTAGAGCTTACTTGTCATAAGTATATTTTATACTACTACTAAGATCTACTAATGTATAGAACATTGTTAAAGTAAATAATAAAAAAAACAGTATATACACAATATATTATTTTAGTATATATATATATATATATATATATATATATATATATAGATAGATAGATAGATATAGATATATATATATATATAGATATGAAATAGTAAATTAAATATATATGCAGATGTGTAGGAAAAGATTATAACGAACACACACATGCACACACGCACAGACACACACACACACACACACACACATATATATATATATATATATATATATATATATATATATATATATATATATATATATATATATATATATCGTTTTACACTTGAAAACGACTTGGTTATTTTCAGTGAATATATTAGGGGTTGTTACTCTGAAATCTTAATTAGTTACTCCATACTCTAAATACATTGAGCTCTCTACTCGGAAACATAACGTCTGATATATATTTATAAATGTATATATCTATATAATTTCACCAAACCTTTTCAATTCTGATATGGTCCGACAAACTCGAATTTTGAAAATTAATGTAAAAAGATATATAGATAATATCCCTTTTCTTACATACATATATATACATATATGCATAAAATTATATATATATATATATATATATATATATAAATGATATATTTTTCATTCTCATATATAAGCTATATATATATATATATATATATATATATATGTATATATATATGCATTCGGTATTTAAAAATATATATAAATTCTAGTGAATAAAAAGCTTATATATATATATGTATATACATAAAAATTAATAAATATATATATATCTATATATTGATTAATTTTTACTTATATATATATATATATATATATATATATATATATATATATATATATATATATATATATATATAGATATTTATATATACGCTTTTTATTCACTAGTGAAAGAATTTATATCTTTTGAAACACCGAATACACCAAATAAACAATGAAATAGATACCTTTCCATTGTACACGTGCAATGTACGAAATCAATTGCACTCTAGAATATTATTATTATTCTCTGGTAAAAATATTAAGGACGATCAGTAAAAATACATGAAGGAAAGGAACAAGAGTAAAACGTTCTCTTAGTTTCGCAAACAACATTTCTGATGAAGACAATGTATGTTTCCGCTTGTAAGGTAGGCGCCGGCGTGCGTATCATAAAAGCAGGCGCGTGCATACATCGGGTAACACTGCCACAAACACAGAGGTTTTATGTAAGCGTTTAAAAACGCTTCTAAATGTTTCCTTTTTTAATATAGACGCGTAGCTCTTTATAGGAGAAAAGGAACTTCAGTTAGATATGCAACGACCCTTAGCCTTTTGGCGGAAAGAAAAATGTAGTATCTGCTCAGATACTTCACTTATTTCCTGTCCTCGCTTAGTGAAGGGTAACTCCTTCTAGACTAAGGTAATATTAATTTTTGTTCGAGTCAAAAGTGACCCTTTTGGGGGAGCTGTATTTCCTTTTTTCTAACTCTGTCCGCGTGGGGAGGCAAGTAATTAGGAACATATACAAAACACACACACATATATATACACCTTTAGACATAGTCTGAGTGTACTGTTAATTTTATTGTACAGACGAGCAAAAATATGCTTCCTCTCTGGTCACACATTTTCCTTAGTACACATGACGAAACAACATATAAACCACTCCCCACCCTAAAGGAGGAGGTAATTCCTGACACGATGTTCTTTTGAGAACAGTGCAGATGCTACACTACCCCTACCCAGTCATAGAGAGAGGGCATAATGCCTGGGAGGATGGTATCATAACAGAACATATATTACACTACCTTACTTTAAAAAAGGAGGAGGTAATCCCTGGGAGGAGTGTCTAATGACCACAGAACAGATACTACACTTCCAACGTTTATTAAGCATTGAAAGATAGTACACTAGTCTGAAATAGTATAGTAAACAGAATGCAGCATTAAAAGAAGTAATAGTATAGTTTCGGCTTCAGACAGACAGATACTAGATTTACATTAGTAATAGATGACTTTACTCTTAATCACATGTACTCGGTGATAAACATAAATACAATCTACAAAATAGGGATCTGCAGGGCGACACCTTCTATTATAAGTAATCAGAAGATTATTTACAACGATTAGAGATTAAATGATTTCTTTATTGTTTAATAAAACGTCGAACCTTTGTCGCATATTTAAGGAACATACATTCAATAAAAACAAGGTGCACGCACGCATACGCACCGACACTCGGATAGACGAACCTCCTGCACGCGTCGAGCAAAACATAGTGGGAGTCTACTAGGGAAGCGGTTTTCAGCTTTCCCGTTGGAACAAAAGGAGAGTATGGTTTGCAAAGGAGAGCAATGGGAGAGTAAGGTTTTCAAAGGAGAGCAAGGATGTGATGAATCATATGACGCGGTTGTTGTTGCATTCGGTGGGGATGCGTTTAAAGATGGTGATGCTGGTGATGGTGTTGGCATGATGATGATGATGATGATGATGATGATGATGATGATGATGATGATGATGATGATGATGATGATGATGATGATGATGTATCTCCATATGCCTGGCTGCTTATAGAAGCAGACGCCTGATATAACATCGTTTAAGCTCATTTACAAGAGGACTACGAATTTACTCAACAATTGTGATGATTGAAATAAATAAATTAAAAGAATAACAATACACACACACACACACACACAATACGACACTCTTAAAAACAGGGAACCTTTCCTTTTGTCGATAAATTGGTCCCTATTTTGTTAGACATGCCGTAATCTGTTATCCGTGTTTTGATGAACACGCAGCGGGCTCGAATCTCGTAGAGTAACGTAAAACATGTGATACAAAATTCTTCGATCCTATATTTCTTCATTTAGTCATACGATCAACTGGGAATAAAATTACAAACGGAATTTTTACATTTTTTTAATTTCGATGAATATTCGAATTTTAAAAAAACTTAAAGTTTTCGTAAAAGTTGAGTTCTGAGAAAATAAAAATAAAAATGGGGGGGGGGGATTGAATTTTGCCCGCATTATAAAAACGAAAATGTGTACAACTCTGCCCTCGTAGGAGACAAGTAAATAAAGACTATACAGATAACCTGTTAAATATTACATAGGAATATATATATATATATATATATATATATATATATATTAAAATAAACATAGTTGAAGTATCCGACAATCGTTTCAGAACCTGCTCGGCTCTTGAAGAAGAGCCGACAAGGTTCTGAAACGATTGTCGGATACTCCAACTATGTTTATTTTAATATAAAAGCTCTAATATATATTGAGCACTTTTGAAAAGTAATGGTTTTGTTCATTTAGTTAATATTTGAACTTAATTAATTAATATATATATATATATATATATATATATATATATATATATATATATATATATATACTATTTCAAATACAAACTTATATTATAAGATAATACATTACGTATATATTTTGTGTTTTAGTATTTACATAGCATTACTCAATATATCAGTACAGAATAATAGTAGTATAAAATATACTTATAGCAAGTTACCTCCAGAAAAAAGTTTCTGTTTAATTCGTGAAGGAAATCATCAGGTAATTTCCCTTGCGAATGAAACAAAAACGTCGTTGTGTAGCTTTGTTGTCACAGGTATATTTTTATACATGTCGGTAATGTAAACAGAAATAAAAACATTATAATTCCCCTCGGTTTTGTGACGAGCGAGATAGCGTACAGGTAAGATAACTGACTGGTGTCGAAACGGTTCTTAAAAAGAGCAATGATATGGCGGAAAACTGTCTCTCTCTCGCTCTCGCGCGCTCTCTCTCTCTCTATATATATATATATAGTGTGTAGATTTCAATTTTGTGTTGAGAATCTGAATAACAGAGCTCAATGTAATTTAAACAGAGCAAAACAGAATTATAAAAAAGAAAAAACTATACACACATTAAGGTTGTATACATTATAACTTATTTCGACCCCTTAATTAGGTCTCTTCAGATGTATAAACAAGCACGTCAAAAAACCATGACGTGCTTGTTTATACATCTGAGGAGACCTAATTAAGGGGTCGAAATAAGTTATAATGTATACAACCTTAATGTGTGTATAGTTTTTTCTTTTTTATAATTCTCTCTCTCTCTCTCTCTCTATATATATATATATATATATATATATATATATATATATATGAATGTATCGTTCCTTTTATTAAGTTGAACGCTCTTATGAAGTCAAGCCGCCGAAATAAGTGTTAAAATTATCACTGTTCATTTAGTTATTTAGCTATCCACCGGTGTCGGGATTTGAGTCGTAAAATACTTGTAGCCCGGGGTTTCGAATAACGCGACCAGTAGTTAATAGTTACATCTCTATGCTGATGACTCCCGATTAAAAAGGACGAAACGTATACGTACATAGATAATAAACAAAAAACAAATATTATATATATATATATATATATATATATATATATATATATATATATATATATATATATATATGTATGTATATATATATGTATATATGGTGAGTGTTACGTAGATACCAAATATGAGTGCGGCTTGCTGCATCATAAACCTCTTAAGACCTACAGCGGTGGAAGGGGATGGGTTGGGCTAAGTACAGCTAACATTCTAAACTTGCAATTTTGGAAGCATGTCACGTGCCGGCATGGAAAACCACCAGCGAGTGCATGTTCGGCAGAATTGAGTGCAACCAAGATGTGGCTTAAATTATAGCATCCCATCAAATCATCACAACACCTGCCACATCTGGGGTATGATTTGTATAAGTGTATCAAGCCTAAAAAATCATATCCACTTACTATCAAATTATTCTCAACTATTAGTATATATGAAACGGAATAAATAATAAGTGCAGAGCAAATATTTATGAATAAAGAGTAAACGTATGAATTATGTGTGGAAAAAATAGAAAGGTGTTACTTCGATAATTTTCTTATAAAAGAGAGAAACAAAAACTGTTTTGAACTTCCAGACCTAAACACGCCAGGTCAAGGGCGAAATAAGATTATTGAATTATTATCTGGTATATATTGAGTGTTGTTAAGCTTCATTCACACACACACACACACATACACACACACATACACACACATACACACACATATATATATATATATATACATATAAAAATGTACCTATATTTATTTCTATAGTGTTCAGCACATTGGTAGATGTTAATAATAATAATAATAATAATAATAATAATAATAATAATAATAATAATAATAATAATAATAATAATAATAATAATAATAATAATATATGGCCACTCAATTGCAATCATGTTATGATTTTTAATTTAATCGGGTCATTTATTAGTGTCAAGGAGATTGATGATCGTAATATTATTGCAAGTGTTTTGCAATTCACTATATATCATTTAAGAGAGAGAGAGAGGTTTTATTATTTCACGTATATATACTTATAATATGATATATTACGTGTATATATATATACATATATATATATATATGTATATATATATATATTTATATATATATATATAGTAGAACTTAGTACGTGTATGAAAAGGTACTTATAGCAAGTAAGCTACACATAAACATTTGTGTTTCATTCCCGAGGGAAACCATCAGGTTAATCGCAATTAGAATGATTATTTTCGCGGGAATCAAATACAAACGTTTATGTGTAGCTTACTTGCCATAAGTATATTTTCATACTATTTATATGTATATATATATATATATATATATATATATATATATATATATATATATATATATATACGCGTGCCTGTGCTATGTTATTTATTTAGCTGCTTTTTTGCTGGTGCTGTTGCTTGCAATTTATTTAGTTCGCGGGGCTGGATTAAAGAATAACACAAATTAATAATAAGACTTGTACAGGATAGTGATCTTCTTTGTTTATATTCAGCTCCGCGGACTAAATAAATTATTTATTAGTAATATTACCCACGCAAACAAATCATCAATAGAAAGCAGCTTAATACATAACATACTGTCGGAAATAAATTCCTCATATTATATATATATATATATATATATATATATATATATATATATATATATATATAATTATTAGTCAGAACCCTAAATAATGTGTCACCGCAAAACACGGGCATCCGTTAAAAAACAAACAAAGCCACGTTTTCTTTCAACGATGCTGACGTTGATTGTTAATTACTATTTGTGGTGGGGTTTTTTTTCCCGCGAGTATCTGTGTACGGGTATACTCACATCTCTATTAATATATTTCGGTACGTGTCTATTTTTTATATATTTGTATGTATCGGATTCATTCCTAAACTAATTAACTGATCATTATGGATTTTTGAAACTCAGCTGATAGGCGTGAAAGTTAGGTTATATTGCGTTCAATTTAGTTTTACACAAAAGGGGCCAAAGAGGGAGTGGCAGACCTTCATGAAATTACATGCATCCGATCTTTGTTAAATTTAAACAATAGGTATTAGATATAAAGTAGATATCAATTAAGTAATATATACAGACATGTCAGTTTTCTATCATCATTTTAAAGGGATTTAGGGGTCATAATATGGGCACAAGTCACTATATTTCAGATTTGCATTAATTTAGTTCATTAAAAAGTTATCTTTGATTTTACTTTTTTTTTAGATTCATCAAGCTTAAACCTTAAATTTAAGACATTTCCTAGAATCAAAATCATGTAATAAATTTTAATTAAAATTAGAATAAGGATGGTTTAGGATCATTATATCTTAATTTTAATCTTCGTAAAGGCACATAAAAGTGGTGCAAAACTGTTCTGTTCGGGGAAGTAATTTTACAATGCTGGACCAGCGCATGATCATAGTAAGTGTGTGTTTCTGAATTAGATGGTACTATAGAAAAACAGCTTCTTTCTATGTATTTTTCGAAACATTACGCTACACTGAAGGATAGTAGCAAATGGTGGTGTTTGTGATAAACGTGGTATATATTATGTATTGGCCTCAATATTATGAACTGTAAAGCAATAGTATTTCAATATTATTATCATAATTGTTAATTGAAATAAGTAAGGTTTACACCTAACGAACTATTCAGAGCCAGATGATTTACTACAAGAAAAATAAGTGTATGCAGTGGTAGTAAGTCATTTGGCTCTGAAGATATCAAGTCAAAACATTGGAAATGTTATTATAAAATAATATATATATATATATATATATATATATATATATATATATATATATATTGAAAGAGAGAGAGGGAGAGCGAGAGATATATAGATAGATAGATAGATAGAGAGAGAGGAGAAGGAGAGGGCAATACATATCTGTGTATGAAAAGATGTATGTTAAACAAATTACAAAATCATTTTTGAAATTTGTGTTGGAAACAATTTTAATGTAAAAACTACATAATAAGCACTTAAGAACGTTAAGTATAATATATATATATATATATATATATATATATATATATATATATATATATATTTTATACTATATATATATATATATATATATATATATATATATATATATATATATATATATAGCCTAAAATATACTTGTGTCAAGTAAGTTTCAGAAAAATGTTTTTTATTTGTTTCCACGTAGAAATAAACCAGGCTAAATGCTGTAGTTTTACTAATCTATTGAGCATTGTTAGAATAAATATTGAAAAATATATAAGCATAATATATTATCTTATAATGTAATAAGTATATATATATACTATATATTATATCATATATTATATTATATAGACGTCATTTTACAAAGATGCTGTCATTGACTCTGATATGTATGCGTTTGATTTGCATACATGTGGAGAATAGAGCGTGATGTCACCAGAAAATGTACCCATCTCGGATGTGATTGCATCAGAGAGATCGTTCATGAAAATCAGGAATAATATAGGTCCAAGAATCGAGTCCTAGGGCGCATCCGCATTAATGTGCTGTTGTTGAGATGTACGACCATCGAAGACGACATGGATCTTTCCTTTAGCAAAGAAGGATCTGATTATATTAAAGAGAATCCGGTAAATGCCCCCTTTGTTTTAATTTGAAACCGACAGTACCGATGTTGTTCTAATCTTATGGGATATATATATATATATATATATATATATATATATATATATATATATATATATATATATATGGGAAATGAAAAAGAAAAAACCCAAAAATGTTTTTTATGTATTCATTAACGTTTCGTCTTTATTTGTAAGATTTCTTCAGGATGATAATTTTAAGAAAAATGTCCTGCAAGTACATAGAAATATTGGGTTGTCATGATGGGTTAATGAGAAGAAGTAGTAGCCACTCAGTCTAGCGCTCCCAGTAGTGGCTACTACTTCTTCTCATTAACCCATCATGTGAACCCAATATTTCTATGTACTTGCAGGACATTTTTCTTAAAATTATCATGCTGAAGAAATCTTACAAATAAAGACGAAACGTTAATGAATACATAAAAAAAACATCTTTTGTTTTTTTTTTCTTTTTCATTTCCCATTACGTCGGATTACCCTCATCCTTCCTTTCTCATATATATATATATATATATATATATATATATATATATATATATATATATATATATATATATATATATATTAAGCTACTCTGCAGTTGGCCGTGTGTCACATCTTACCTTGTGGGAGGAAGATAAATAGGAGCTTCTCTGCAGTTGGTAAGACACAGAGTCAGGTTGGTTTTGAAAAGCTAGTACACTAAGTAAAGTGCACTCTGGCCTACAAAAAAATATCTGAGCAGCCTTGTCGGCATTTCCCAGTAGGGCCACTTCAGGCGAATAGCAATAAACTATCCCCTTTCTCAGAGAGAAGGTAAAGCCTGGGAGGGTTGACCTCCTACAACGGAACAGAACCATACTTCAGACGGACAGAAACAAATCCATTGTCGGCCTGATTGTAGACGGTGTATCCCCGACTGGTACCGACACCTTCTCAAGCTGTGATTACTTATGATATTATACAGTGATCATTTGATTTGACATTGATACCTGCGGTCTCAGGATGGATGGGAAATGTCTGATCTATTACTGTATAGTATCAGATGTAATCAATAGTTTATGCTCTTACAAATGTTATTGAGCACTCTACAGAATTATGTTATATGTATTAAGAGATTTATATTATACAATTATGGGCTGAGTAGCCATCCGTACCGGTGGTTTCTAGGGCATTAGGTAAATCAAACTAATGGGGTTGGATTACACTCCTTAATTAAATATATTATGCTCTTTCTAATGTTGTTGATGATTATTTATTCATATGCATTATATATATATATATATATATATATATATATATATAGGTAGGTATTTTAATGTTCACATACGGCTTCCACCACTCTTCCTCTATTTGGAATAAAACTACATTAATTAAACATAGTCCGCATTACCAATCTGTTCCAATTTTTTTCAGTGAATGATCAATTAATTTGTTTAGAAGTGAATCATATGCATAACAATATATAAACATGATAGCATACCTAACTTTATATATATATATATATATATGTGTGTGTGTGGGGGGGGGATGTGTGTGTATGTGTGTCTAATCATTATATAAATTCAAAGACCTCGATTGTTAATAAATGAGGAGAAAATTCATATAATTACGCATAATGATAATTTGAAACATTAATGATTTATATATATATATATATATATATATATATATATATATGTGTGTGTGTGTGTGTGTGTATCACAGAAGATCACCTATAGTTGATCTCCTGGTTTCTTATGCCGGACTACTGACGGTACCGATGTTGTTCTGATCTTCTATTATACATATATAAATAAATAAATAAATATATATTACGCTCTTATTCGGGATTTTTTCTTAATAATCGAAAACTCTGTTGGGGTTATCTCCCCACTAATCATATATATATATATATATATATATATATATATATATATATATATATATATATATATATATATATATATATATGTGTGTGTGCGTGTGTGTGTGTGTGTGTGTGTGTGTGTATAATGTGTGTATGATTGTTGGTCTATTGATGTGAAACTACATGGTTTATAAGATAGAGTTTAACTGCAAGTAGAGCCGTATTTTAGTATAATTTTTATTTATACGAATATCGTTTGCTACATATACGCATATATGTTTTAACTGCGACTTTATTCCGTGTCCTGCTTCTTCGGGACGTTTTTTCACTATATTTACTGGGGTCTGAGGAAGCTAGCATGTGTGCACCTGTAGCTACAAATATTTGTATGAATTACATTTTATATTACATATATACAAATATAAGCAATATAATTATATATATATATATATATATATATATATATATATATATATATATAGAGAGAGAGAGAGAGAGAGAGAGAGAGAGAGAGAGAAATAGATAGATAGATAGATAGATAGATAGATAGATAGATAGATAGATAGATAGAGAGAGGGTAAATTGAAATAAATATATCTAAAACATATTATTTATATCAGTTCTGTGAATTTAAAATCAACTAAATTTTCTGGTGTACGATCGTTTCTAAGACAAAAGATTTTTTTATTAATTCTAATAAGTCCTTTTCTCTGCACCGTTTCCATAATATCACAAATACGAGTCCAACTAAACATAAACACTATCCATCCTTAAAAAACACAAAATTATCATAGAAAAAAAAACACATGATACGAATATCAATAATAAAAAATATAAAATATAGAATATAGGAAGTAAATAAATCTCGAAAACACAGCTGTCATAGAAAAATATATTTATTTCAATTTTATCTACAAGAGCTCTGTTCGATCTGAAAGGTTTTACATTGAGCTGATTTTATTATATAATGTTATAGATTTGAATTACCTCAATTGTCTTCGGGATCGTATTACTTACATTGATATTCTAAAGTATTTTGACTCTCCAATCACACACACACACACACACACACACACACACATATATATATATATATATATATAAGGAGAGAGAGAGAGAGAGAGAGATGTATATATATATATATAATTAAACAAAAGTAAAGTTACATACTTTACAAGTTCATGATAATCAAATGTTAAATATCAATTTGAAAACTTTACAGAACAATTTTTCATTGTGCAAAAAAGTAAATTATTTCAAGTATTAATGAACAGAAAGTCTTTGTAATGATGAACGTATCAATAGATCATGAATTGCTGAAAAAATCAAATTGTAGGGTGTATTGTATAGTTAAGGATAGTAGGTTCCAATAAAATTCGAGAATAGATTAATATATCTGTAGATGCATCATGTCTCGGTAGTTCTTCCTTGGCATTTATTTTAAATATGATATGGCACATTCAGCGTTCAGTTAATTATAAGGAACATTAACAGACGAAAGTAAATGAAAAACGAAACAAAGAAAATAAATATATATATAAGATTATTTCTGTATATATATATATATATATATATATATATATATATATATATAGTAAAAGATGCAGCCGGCGTTATATATCCGTAAACGAAATGGGAACAAAGTTTAAAGGGGAGGAAAAAAGTAATGAACAACATGTCTGTGCAATTATTCTTAACACCCAAACATCCCATTTCTTCTCATAATGGATCTTATCGCAAATTCACCAAAATCAATGGGTTAATACTAAATAATAATTGCCATCATTGGATGAACCATGAAATCGGACCCTAGAAAAGTTATGAGTAATCTTGTTACAAAGCTTTGCTATAAATAAAATAAAATGTCCTCTTTGCAGTTTATGGGAGTCCGACGCGAACCCCGAACAAACAATAACATTTAAAAACACCCGAATACAAAATTAATTTGATTCCTCATAAAATTTTACTCGATAAAATGTGCGTTTGAACTTGTAATAGGGCCTTGTCGTCAACTATATCACTAGACAAATAGACAGATAAACTACAATTATATATAAAAAAGGAATTTCATACTCTTTCTGGAGAACTTCGCCACATGATTGAGAACAGAACGTCCGCCTATGGGGAGAGGATTGTTTCGTTCTGTCATCTCATGCGTGGACAAGCAGGTCAGACTGAAGTATTATTTAAAAGCTCCTCAAGGGCTGGATTTTTTTGCAGGGGTATTTACTGTCCTCCCACATTTCTACAGGCCAGGCACAATCGAAGTTAAGCAACTACATTTCTATAAATATCAATGTATGTATGTGTTATCTACAGAAATGAAGGTTATAAAATCTACATGAAAACTAAAAATTGTAGTTATATGTAAAATTCGCCGGGGAAGACAATGGAGGTGGTTTATAATCTCTACGTGCTCCTCAATGTGCCGGATCTCTATGTGCCCCCTCTAAGGTAACTATAGGTCAGAACCTCCTTAAAACCTCAAATACGTACATCTGGTTTTTAATGAAATATTAAATATGAGTTTTCCAAATGTCAGTTCCTTCCGACTATATTAGGGGGTGAAACTAAATTATAAAAAAACGAAATGGTGTTATGAGAATAGTGAACAAAATAACATAGTGTCCGTTATTAATTTCTGAACGACATCGGATCTTACTGATGTACCTGTATGTGTTATGTTTGTGTGTTCCCTATAAAAAGAAAGGTTAGAGAATCTACATAAAATCTTAAAGTGTATTCACATGTAAAATTTATCAGAGAAGACAATGTAAGTGTTTCTGAATCTCTAAGTCACCCCTAAGGACATAACAACCTTAAAACTTCAAATGTATCTTATGTTTAAGAAATGTGAATCATATGTATAACATTTTTTGGGGAAGACAATGGAAGCAGTCCCGAATGTCTACGTTACCTTCTATGTGCCAAATGTCTACGTTTCCTCACCTCTAAAAGACCTATAGATATAGAACCTTTTTAAAACTTCAAATATATCCTATGTTTAAGAAATTTGAATCATATGTATAACATTTTCTGGGGAAGACAATGGAAGCAGTCCCGAATTTCTACGTTACCTTCTATGTGCCAAATGTCTACGTTTCCTCACCTCTAAAAGACCTATAGATATAGAACCTTTTTAAAACTTCAAATATATCCTATGTTTAAGAAATTTGAATCATATGTATAACATTTTCTGGGGAAGACAATGGAAGCAGTCCCGAATTTCTACGTTACCTTCTATGTGCCAAATGTCTACGTTTCCTCACCTCTAAAAGACCTATAGATATAGAACCTTTTTAAAACTTCAAATATATCCTATGTTTAAGAAATTTGAATCATATGTATAACATTTTCTGGGGAAGACAATGGAAGCAGTCCCGAATTTCTACGTTACCTTCTATGTGCCAAATGTCTACGTTTCCTCACCTCTAAAAGACCTATAGATATAGAACCTTTTTAAAACTTCAAATATATCCTATGTTTAAGAAATTTGAATCATATGCATAACCTTTTCTGGGGAAGACAATGGAAGCAGTCCTGAATATCTACGTTACCTTCTATGTGCCAAATGTCTACGTTTCCTCATCTCTAAAAGGCCTATAGATATAGAACCACCTTAAAACTTCAAATATATCCTATGTTTAAGAAATTTGAATCATATGTATAACATTTTCTGGGGAAGACAATGGAAGCAGTCCCGAATTTCTACGTTACCTTCTATGTGCCAAATGTCTACGTTTCCTCACCTCTAAAAGACCTATAGATATAGAACCTTTTTAAAACTTCAAATATATCCTATGTTTAAGAAATTTGAATCATATGTATAACATTTTCTGGGGAAGACAATGGAAGCAGTCCCGAATTTCTACGTTACCTTCTATGTGCCAAATGTCTACGTTTCCTCACCTCTAAAAGACCTATAGATATAGAACCTTTTTAAAACTTCAAATATATCCTATGTTTAAGAAATTTGAATCATATGTATAACATTTTCTGGGGAAGACAATGGAAGCAGTCCCGAATTTCTACGTTACCTTCTATGTGCCAAATGTCTACGTTTCCTCACCTCTAAAAGACCTATAGATATAGAACCTTTTTAAAACTTCAAATATATCCTATGTTTAAGAAATTTGAATCATATGCATAACCTTTTCTGGGGAAGACAATGGAAGCAGTCCTGAATATCTACGTTACCTTCTATGTGCCAAATGTCTACGTTTCCTCATCTCTAAAAGGCCTATAGATATAGAACCACCTTAAAACTTCAAATATATCCTATGTTTAAGAAATTTGAATCATATGTATAACATTTTCTCGGGAAGACAATGGAAGCAGTCCCGAATTTCTACGTTACTTTCTACGTGTCAAATGTCTACGTTTCCTCACCTCTAAAAGGCCTATAGATATAGAACCTCCTTAAAACTTCAAATATATCCTATGTTTAAGAAATTTGAATCATATGTATAACATTTTCTGGGGAAGACAATGGAAGCAGTCCCGAATGTCTACGTTACCTTCTATGTGCCAAATGTCTACGTTTCCTCACCTCTAAAATGCCTATAGATATAGAACTTCCTTTAAACTTCAAATACGTAAGTTTGATTTTAATGCAATTCAAACCATATTTATGAGACACTACTTCAGAGTATTTTCATACATTTCGGCTACTTCCAATGATATTAGGAAACGAAACGGGTGGAGGTGGAAGTAAAAACAAAATAGTAATGTGGTGCTAGGAGCATAGTGAAAAAGTGCATAGTAGTGATCCTCATTCAATCCCGAGCAACGTCTGGTCTTCCCGCTAGTAAAAAGAAATATTAGAAAATGCCTTCATACACATAGATCTATCCTTCTATTGTTCGGAATGTTCTTTTTACATAAGGTGAATAAAAAAAGAAGTGACGTTTCCAATTCGATCGTTGAGTGTGTTTCGTTCAACCATCTTATAATTAGGATTCATTAGTAGCTGTAGCTATGTAATCTACACACGTAAGTAATTACCCCCCAAAATGGCAGACCGAGAAAATAATTTAATATTATAAAAGATAATTATCATATTCTGAATGGCAGATGCGGCGTTACGAGAAACCACTGTGCATTGTCTAGATGCATTCATATATTTATTAGGCAACATTGGAATAGATTGAACGATACAAGTGTATACATATATGTAAACTCATTTGCTCGGAACCTAATTAGATCTATCTATCTACACATCTATGTATCTATCCCGTTAGACCTATCTGTCTTTGTCGTGTAATCTATTTCCCCCATCTGTCTGACGGTTTGACTGTCTTTTTGTCTGTATATAATGTATATAGTGTTATTTTAAATAAAATGTGTGTGCCCTTAAACAAGTAATTGAGTACTTTGCTCATTTCTCATATATATATATATATATATATATATATATATATATATATATATATATATATATATATATATATATATATATATATATATATATATATATATATAGCATAATATAAAATGAAATAATAAAATAAAGTGCGAATCAAATTTTATTATAATTCAAAATTCAGTCAAAGTATCTCAACGTCTTTAACTCATGAGTTTTCAAAGATAATTCTTCTCCTCAGAGGACCATTACCGCAGTGACGTTACTGAAGAGGATTAAATTACACTTTGAAAATATATAAAAATATATACAAAAATACATAAAGTACATAACACATCAAATATATCTAGCCAAAAATAAACTTATTTGTTAAAGTAATAAAATCCATCCAAATCATACAAATTAAAACATATTCGGGAAAGATATCCAAGAGTTTTCAAAGATAGTTCTTCTCCTCAGAAGACCATGTATTTGTACTTATGTATTTTTGTAAGTATTTTTATATATTTTATAAAGTGTAATTTTATCACCTGCAGTAACGTCACTGCGGTAATGGTCCTCTGAGGAGAAGAATTATCTTTGAAAACTCATGAGTTAAGGACGTTGAGATACTTTGCCTGAATTTAGAATTCTAATAAAATTTGATTCGCACTTTATTTTATTATTTCATTTCATATTATGCTATTAATGCTCTACCCAGTATATTGAGCTTCAGTCTATATCCGGATGTTTCACTAATTAAAAGATATTAGTTGCCTCTTATATCTTTTGTTGGATTAACTTCATATATATATATATATATATATATATATATATATATATATATATATAGAGAGAGAGAGAGAGAGAGAGAGAGAGATGAATATTTGAACAGTTTTGTCTGTTTATAACGTAAAGTAGCAGTAGGAGGAAACAGACGAAAGTTTTTCAAATATTTGTACTTGTGTGTTATTTCTTCAAATCAATCATCCTGATTAAAGTCTTGAATTTAAGACGAAACGTTGAAGAATACATAAATAATATTTTCATTTTTATCATATATATATATATATATATATATATATGTATATATGTATGAATATTAATACATATACATGAATATGTCTGTATATATATATGAATATTTGTGTATGTATATAAATTTGATGTATATAAGTATATACATATGTATAAGTATATACATATGCATATATATGTAAATATATGTATATGTATATACATATGTATATGTATGTATATATATGCATATGTGTATGCCTATATATGTATAGGTATGTATATGTATGCATATATATGTATATGTATGTATATTTGTGCATATGTATGTACTTGTATGTACATATGTATATATTGGTATGTGTATCTGTATATATCTGTATATGCATGTACATATATATATATATGTATATATGAATACGTGCGTATATATATGTATATATGTATGTATATTGACATATATGTATATGAATCTATATATGTATACATGTATGTATATATGTATATGTATATGTATGTATATTCATATGTATATGTATCTACGTATATATTGATGTGTGTATGAATAGGTATATGTTT
The DNA here is from genome assembly GCA_963556195.1 of Sepiola atlantica. Lineage (NCBI taxonomy): Eukaryota > Metazoa > Mollusca > Cephalopoda > Sepiida > Sepiolidae > Sepiola > Sepiola atlantica. The sequence goes on from OY744519.1 coordinate 168,801,006, forward strand.
ATATATATATATATATATATATATGTATGTATATATGTATATATATTTATATATATATATATATATATATATATTTATATATATATATAGTAAGTTATGAAAATATATTTATGGCAATTAAGCTACACAGAGGCTCCAGCGTTCCATCCCCAGGGGAATCGTCAGACTAAAATGCATGGAGTTAATTTTGCCGGGTGTTTTATATACACGACTTGCTAGTTAACCAATCAGATTCTCTGTTTTTCTCCTAGCCAATAGTTGGGCTTTTTCACAAAAACGTTCGTTTGATTTTACTTCCTATTTCTTATTCTATTGTTCTGTTTTTTATATGATGATGTATCCCGGTTACTTTGTTGTGGTCTTTGCCAATCGTTGGGCTTCTTATAAGTAAAGGTTCGGTTGATTTTACTCCGTATTTTCTCAGGAATAGACACCAAGTTCGAAGTTAAAACATCGCACAACGACTAAAGTACATACATTAATCAGTTATACAGTAATTATTGACGTTGATGGAGGGTTAAGATATGATAATAACAATTCTGTTCACACCAGTTACACAGCAGTTAATTCAAACATACAAAGGTGGAATAAGGGATATAAAGACTGTTTATATTACAGGAAATAAATAAAGAGAAAAGAGAAGTTTAAAAAAACAAGTACAGATTCATTGCGTTTTGTTGTACTCTGCGTTGTCCGAGAGTAATAAATGTAAGATTACAGTATTACATTTCGTATGTGGTATATAATAAATCTATTTGGACTATTGTCATTATCAACATCATTTCTCCTCATGTTATTTTGAAAGTGTGGGGACCACATATTAGAAATGTCTTATATTTCTATTTCCATTATTTTTCAATACATTAAAGCAAGAAAGAGGAATGGCCTATAAGGTGTAGAGAAACATAGAGAGGATAGACTTATAGAAGTTTGAATATAAATATATTACATACAATTTGAATCTGTTTTTTTTATGACCCGGGCAAAGCTGAGTAGCCCTGCTAGTTTATAATAAAATGAAAATTAAAAAAACAATTACATAAACTAGCCACGAGGAATGCTATATTCAGAAATAGTCCTCACTGCAAATACTACGGAAACATTAATCTTTCCTTATAGACAGCGGTACCATCCTAACACTAATATACGACCTCCGGGTGGTGTAAGTCAATATTAAACAAATGTAAAGTTACATGTTTTACAAGATTATTATATTCTCATATTACAACTGAGAATATTTTATAAAAGAGTCATTTAAACCATAATTGTTCAAGTCCTATCATCAGAAAGAAAAAAACAATAAATTATTATGCATTGGTTAACAGAAATTAATTTGAACAAATAACACAGTTGTTTATAAGTTCTGAGGGAAAACAAAAAAATCTATCTAAATGAACGACCAACCCATATTACTCTTTAAAAATCTATGTATGAAAGAGCAGAAAGTCTTTGTAATAATGTATCTTCAGATGCATTATGAGGTGTTAAAGTGTCATCCATTGTAATACTATATTGTAGTATATTAAGGATATTGGATTCCAGAAAAATATGGTAGCAATAGTGAACATTCAATATATTTGAGGATCAATATATATATATATATATATATATATATATATATATATATATATATATATATAAAAGCATTGTGTCTCAAAGTGTCTTCTTTGGCATTATTTTAAATATGATAAAGTTTGTGTAGAGTTCAGATAATAATAAAAAACAAAAGAAAAAGAAAAAGAAGAAACAACGCACATGATCAACGTTAAAGAGACGCAGATAACTTACAAAATACAAATATTTAAAGAAATTTAATTCAATATATGTATATATATATATATATATATATATATATATATATATAGTTGTAACACATTTTGCTAAATGTTATATTAAAACAAATAGAACCGATGCAAAACAGATTATACGTTTTATTAAATGTTTTCCCGGTGAAAATGCTTGAAGTAAGAGGACTTCCCAACGTTAAAGTAAAAACTCCTCCTTCTTCGAAATATGACACATGAAATATAAAATATTGAACAGGATTAAATATTAAAATAAAAAGATCGATTGGAAATACAATATAATTTGCTGAAAACATACAATTAACTATTCACGTGTAAATAGAATTAGATATTTATATTGTATTATAAGAAGTATTTCGGTCGAAGAAATCGAGCAAATCTTTTTGTACTTTATATACGACAAGATATGTCGTGCAAAATGATATGTTATTGATGATATCGATTGGAATTTCTTTTTTCATTTAAAGAACACAGATTGTAAATTTCCGTTATTTTCTGGTTAGGCAGAATGAAATATCACTGTGTCAGATCCAATGCTATAGCGACCTAAATTTGAGACCCCCACTGATGGCATAACTTCGGGATTATGTTCTATATGTGCAAAGTAGCCTCTTTCGGTTGCATTACTTCATTACTAATCTAATTTCCTTCATGTTCCATTTCTTCCTCTACAAGGTCTTTGCTTTTTGATGATCATATTTATTTACTTATATTTGATCTGTTGTATTCTGTTAGCTGAAATAATAAGGGTTAACATTTACGGGATGCTGCCCGGGTTCCCCGTGTTTGCTATCCAAGAAGACTCTGTCGCTCATGGCGCTCAGATCTTTTTTCTTGGCCCTATCGTTTCTACATTTGTTTGGTGTCGTTTTTTCATGGTTTTGTTAGTGTATGTGGCAACACCAGGCACCGGCTTATTTTATCCATGATCCTGTCACAAAGACAATGCTTGTCTATCGCATATGTAGACATAACAATGCATCATCACGCACTCATATACATTGTACGTGTTAGATGCTCACAACGAAAATGCTGATCTATATTTTTTCAACGGCCAAGAACTTAAAAAACAAAGCGTTTCCCGACCTAAGTTTATGGGAGTTCTTTTATCTATTTACACGTATAGAATATAATCCTAAGTTATGCCAACGATTTTCCAATATCAATATATATATATATATATATATATATATATATATATATATATATATATATATATATATATATATGTTTATTTTTAGTTTATTTTTATAGATGAAATAGTTATACACGGGCACGTACCAGTAGCTGCACTACAGCAAGTCATCGCTAACAATAACAAAACAAAAAATAAAGTCATAAATTTATAACCGATAAATCATCATGTAATTTCAGACAGCGCGTACTAGCTAACGCACTTGATTACAGTCCCAGTGATCAAGGGTTCGAATCCTTTCATAGTCAGCCACGTAGTTCCTCCTTTGGGAAGACGTGTAGTATGTGTTTTTTTTTTGGAATGAGACCATCATATCAGGAGCTACACCCTCTTTTGGGGCTGTATGTAGTATCTGTTCTTTTCTCATTAGAAAATTCTCCCAGGCATTACCTTGTCCGGGTTTGTTAGGGGGTAGTGTATATCTGTTCTGTTATCATTACACCATCCTTGCAGCCATTACCTCTTCCTTTGATGGATAGTCTAGTATATGTCCGTTCGTCATATGGACATCCTTCCAGGCATTACTTCCTCCTTTGGCGATAATGTAGTATCTGTTCGTTCGTCATGAGATCTCCCTCCCAGGCATTACCTCCTCCGAGGACTTTTAGAGGGGTTAATTTAGTATCTGTTCTTTTGTCATAATATCATCCTTTCAGGCAATATCTATTACAGTGATGAGGGTAGTGCATCTCAACAAAATATTTTCACAGTCGGTTGTTCATCAGCAAACTGAACAGTTACATTCTCTCTCTCTCTCTCTCTCTCTCTCTATATATATATATATATATATATATATACATATATATATATATATATATATATATATATTAGCAGAATCGTCAAATCACAATTGTGTGGTCTAGTGGTCTCTATCAGATCGCTGTTTTGATTCCTCACATACAGCTTCCTATTCCAGTAGCTCCTTTCCAAGAACTGCAGGCTTGTGGAACTCTCTTCTTGTAGACTGTTTTCCTCCTACCTATAACCTTGATCTTTTCAAGACTTAGGCGAATAGGCATCTCCTGTTTTTGCGATAATAACATCAAGTGGCTTCATGCCTTGTCTGAAGCGATTTCCATTTAAAAAATCATGTGACAGGAGAATGCATATTTTTTTCTAGTATAAATAATATACTGAATTTTATATAAGATACGTATTTTTCAATTATACAAACTATACATCTGAAATACTTTAGAAAAAAAGATACGAAAACGTTTAGAATATTTCAATTTTCAATACTACGCTTTTAATGAATGGCTTTCTAGCTACATTTGGAAACATTAAAACTCTTCAGTTAATTGGAAATCGATTAATGAGTTTTCAATCTGTTGACTTCAATATTAAACGGCGTTCATTGAGAAAAAAGAGTCGATTGGACGTTTGTTATGTTGTCATTGTATGGTTTCGCTTTCTAGATTCAACAATGTATTCCATTTTTATCAATAGTTATTGACTCCGCCGAAGATATATACAGACACATAGAAACATACGCATACACACATAAGATTTGAGTGTGTTTTATTAGCATACAATTATACAATTAAAATTTTATTGAATGGTACCCGGGTTTCGCGTAGCCAACCCACTGCTAGTTTAGAGACTTTGCAAAACGACAGGTCAAAACGTTCGTAAGTCATAAATGAAGAACACGAATCTAGATGCTATAGCATTAGATATTATCCTGATGATTTTCCCCGGGAATGAAACTCAAACCCATACGTATGTTTCAATGCTATTACTAAGCTGCACATCATATTGAGCACTTTTGAAGTAAATACTTAACATATATATATATATATATATATATATATATATATATATATATATATATATATATATATATATATAAATATACGTGTATTATTTTATATCATAATATATATGTGTATATATATATATATATATATATATATATATATATATATATATATATATATATATATATATATATATATATATATATAAATGAAAAAAGAAATTATTGAAAAAATTTTAAATATTAAAAAAGAATGACAAAAAATGTAAAAAATATGTATAAATTTTATTTGTGAAACGAAGAAAAAATACAGGTATTCGTCGAAGTCGGAATAGGAGGACATTGAGCAAAATAAATAAATAAAACTTATGGTAATTAATTCCTTTTTCTTTTGGTCATTGGAATATAACGGAAAAGTGCATGTAATGTAAACAGTCTTTATTTCCCCTGTTGTGCCACTCTGTATGTTCAATATAATTGTTGGATCCTATTTTAAGTAAATTTTAATTATAATATCCTAAACCTTCCTTAAACCTGTCGAATTCCTGTATAACTGAGTGTTGTCTGCATCATAGACGCGAAGCTATGTTTTAACTACGAACTTGGTGTCTATTTCTTGTGCTGAGGATAGGACTTGATATCAATAAAAATTCATATCGTCTCAGAAACGACTGTACAATAAACTCATTTTAATTTCGTTGATAAACTAAAGTCATTTTTAAATTCTCATGGGTAAGACTTATTTATATATACGTTTTGTAAAAGTATACATATTATTTCTTATCTATGAGATAGTTCAATAATGCAGTTTAACATAAGCTAAAAAATTAATAGGTGTTCATTGGGTGTATTCATGCATTTTATTTATACATCAATAAATCAGTACACTTCGATATATTGAAAATATATGAATTCGAATTTCAAATTTTCAAATCGAGTTCCGGAAATAAATATCCCAACACGTTCTTTATATGTACGCACGTTTCCGATATTCCAGCTTGATTCATAATTAAAAGTAATTTTTTGTAAAAGAAATTCTCTTAATAAAAACATATGTATATATATATATATATATATATATATATATATATATATATGATTCTTGTTCTCGTTAGGTGTAAAGAAATATAAAAGAGTGCTTGATTATTTAATAATATAAGTGTAATATTTATTTATAATGTTACCAAAGCTCAAATAAGCATTGTATTTTGGATTTCAAGCTGGGGAAGAAGAACAAGGCGTAAAAGACACACAGATGAAAATATGGCTGACGAAAGCCAGTGAGCGATTTATGATTAAAACTGAGCTAAAGTTACATGTTGACATGATCATTATGTATGTAGGTATATAACTATATACATTATATATATATATATATATATATATATATATATATATATATATATATATATATATATATATATATATATATTAAAAAAGGTAAACCTAAAATTGCTTATACTGTCATCGATCGACGTCTCGTCTTTATTCAAAGACTTTCTCAAGATGCAATTGAATAAAGACGAAAAGTCGATAAACATATAGACAATCTATGTTTCATTACGTTAAATTATTAATTCCATCATATATATATATATATATATATATATATATATATATATATATATATATTCATCATACATATGTACACACACAAACACACACATATATATATATATATTTATATGTATATATATATATATATATATAGAGAGAGAGAGAGAGATTCATCAAACACATATACACACAAACACACACACACACACACACACACATATATATATATATATATATATATATATATATATATATATATATATATATATATATATAGTCATCCACAGACATACTGTTTCGCTGTATCACAGCTCTTCAGTGCGACTATCCCAATCCAGGGATTTAACCTTTAACCGCTTCGTCGGCAGATCTAATCACTAAGCTACGGAATAGGAGCTCGTGAATAATATCTACAATGTTTTTATATAAACATTTCCCGCCACATTTACCGTGCCCCATTTGTTTATTCAGAAAGAGCTTTGTATTACGCTAACTAAGAAGCAGGTTATATCGTTTATCGACAGTGCTCTACCAGAGAATCAAGGCTTAACACACACATACACATATATATATATATATATATATATATATATATATATATATATATATATATATATATATATATAACAAAATAAAGTGTTACTCAAATCGGACGGGGGGGGGTTATCGTCAGGTAAACTTGAACTACTGAAGGCGGCGGAATCAAACGAATATATGTAGACATATAAGACTGTATCAAATTAGCCTAGATGAGACTGGGGGCGATAAATAATATGTAGAGATGGGAGAGGGCTAATAGGACGACGACGACGACGACAACACTGGATAGAAGGAAACAAATGAAAGTGAAAATAATCACAAGAATATATATACCAATGTTTCTCAACCTTATTTTGGTCGTGACCCCCTTTGATCCGAAACGAGGTTCTTATGGCTCCTTTATGGGTACTTGAGATATTATCCCTCCGGTCGTCACTCAATTGATACACAAAAGACAGTGTCTTAGCTTGTACTATGACATTGCAATGCAGACTTCAATTTAATTTTTTTTAATTTTATTACCTAGATAAACCTCATTAAATGCAGGGAACTAATTTCGATAAGTTCTTCAAAAAGCCAGTTTTTATTTGAATACAATTGTTTCGGCCTTCCCTAATCACATACATCTTCATGAATATATAAAATATACAAAGTATCAATTTCTTAAGAGGGGCTTTTTAAATGTTATTCATTATATTCTATTTTTCATATATTTTCTATTTACTCATTGAAATAGAGCTTTAGTTTTATTCTATTGATCTATTACTTAAACCTTTGTCTTGTAAAAATATATTTCAAAAGTATACAAATATATATATATATATATATATATATATATATATATATATATATATATATATATATATTGATAGGTTGAATCAGTCTACAATCATAATTTTTTTATTAATTAATTTTTTTTTTTTTTGCGAATGCTTATAATTTTATGGTCTAACAATTTTTCGCAACATGTAAATAAAAATACAGTCTTAAGTTGCCAAACGCTGCTCGTCAGATACCTTGATTAAATTATTAAAATAAGCATACTAGTCCAAAGTAAAAAAAGAAGAAAGATGAAATAACAGCAAGAACAGCAAAAACAGCAACAACAAAAATATGCAAAACTTACATTGAAGAAGATTATTAGAGAAAAATTCCTCCCCCAAACATCAGTCATAACGTGGACCTAATTTATAGGCGCAATCGAATAATATATATATATATATGTATATATATATATATATATATATATATATATATATATATATATATATATATATATATATATATATGCCTTCGGAATTCCCTCCCTGCTCTCTGATTCCCCCACTGTATATATATATATATATATATATATATATATATATATGCGTGTGTATATGCCTTCGTAAATCCCGCCCTGCTCCCTGTTTCCCCGACTATACCAATATGCAGAAATTTAAATGTGATATGAACAAAGATCTGGCTGCCCAACTATCCACTTAGGATGTCCTCTATAAATCTGGCTCCTAATCACAATAGGCTCGTACGGCTCAGTGGCAATTTGCCTTGTTTAGGGGAATATATATATATATATATATATATATATATATATATATATATATATATATATATATATATATATATATATATATACATACATACATATATATATATATATATTCATGATGTTTAACAAAAGAGACTATGTTTCAATACATCTCTCTCTCTCTCTCTCTCTCTATATATATATATATAGAGAGAGAGAGAGAGAGAGAGAGAGAGGGGGGGAAAGAGAGAGATAAAAAGAGAGAGAGTTTACATAAAAAAGATAATTTTGGTGTTTTATGTTATATTAAGCTATGTCAGAGAGAGCATCGAACACTTTACAGAAGTACAAATCCAAAAGTCGATAGTTGTAGAGGCAAACATATAAACCTAATGTATTATCTTATGATGTAAGTATCTTCATACACACACACATGTATATATATATATATATATATATATATATATATATATATATATATATAAATTATTTATTTAAAAACTATTTATTTAGTAAATTTTTTAATATTCAATAATTTTTAATTATTGTAGCTCTCATATAGTTTGCGATCAAGCACTTTATTGATTTCTTTTCAACGTACATCGACGCACTAGACACACACACACACATACACACACACACACATATATATATATATATATATAATGGAGATTATATATCTGTCTGAAGCTGAAACTATATATTTGTTAGTATATATATATATATATATATATTTATATATATATATTAATATATTTATAAATATATATATATATGTATCAATATATAATATATATATATATATATATATATATATATATATATATATATTCATATATATATATAAAGAAAGTTGAGATCAATAAAATTTGAACAGTGTTCGAAGAATTCAAAACCAATATTTGCCTCCTCTGCAGGAAGTTAGACACAAGGTCAGGTGCGTTTTGAAAAGCCAGAGCACTATGTCAAGTGCTCTCTGGCCTACAAGGAATGCCTGAGCAGCTCAGTCGGTGTTCTTCGGTAGATGGGAACACTAATCTGAATAATACAAAATAAAAACGACTCTAAAATAATCTTCCTAAAAACAACCGGTCGATTTCGTGACAACTACGAAAAATACATACGTTATCAGTTCATAAAATAACTAGCAGCTCATATTCGAATATTACTGCACGTAAGGTTTTACACTGAATTTTACATCACGAATGAATAAAGATATTGAGATCTTTAAGTATCACATTCTATATTTACTAAAAGTGACTGGATTTGGCATTAAGAAGCAGAAAAAGGGTCGATATGCCGTAAAACAAACAACGCACCAACAACCAATTTATTCTCGTATTAAAATCGATAGCTAAACGATGTTAAATGTATGCTAATAATAAACGCAGTAAAGGGAAAACTCTCTTTCTCTCTCTCTCTTTCTCTCTCTCTCTCTTTCTCTCTCTCTTTCTCTCTCTCTCTCTACCTACCTATCTCTTTATCTCTACCTATCTATCTCTCCCTCCCTCCGTCCCTCCCATTGCTGACTGACCGGAAAGGTCACTCTATATTGACTTTAGACAACATAACAGCAGTACACATAAATTAGCCATTTATATAAAACAAAGAGAATGCCGCAACTTCTTAAAAAATAATAATAATAATAATAATAATAATAATAATAATAATAATAATAATAAATACAAAAATAAAACGCAAGACTGCTTGGCTTTTAAGACTTGGGGCAAAGTGTAGTATGTGTTCTGAAACTACAATTTGTTTTCCTTTTCGACTGAGACAATTTTTATTTTTGTCCTAACCCAGAGTGTTCGGTTTTTAGGAGAGCTGTATTTTCCCCACATTAAATAACGATTTTGTGTCTAACTCTGCCCTCGCGGGGAGACAGGTAAATAATAACGCAAGAGAAAAAAGGTGTAGTATCTGTTCTGTTTTCCCTCAGATGGTACAGTAATTCTTCTAGACTAGGGCATTTCTTATCTTTGTCCCAACCCAAAGTGTACCTTTAAGGGGGAGTTGTATTTTCTCGACATTAAAGAAACTACCTTATGACTAACCCTGCCCTCGTTGGGAGACAAGTAAATATGGACGCAATACAAAGAAGGTCTAGTGTCTGTTGTGTTATCTGTCAGATGGTACAGAAATCCGTGTACACTGTGGCAATTTTTAATTTTGTCCCAAGCCATAGTGCCCTTTTGGGGGGAGCTAGATTTCCCCCATATTAAAAAACCCGACCTTGTGCCTAACTGTGGCCTTGTGAGGAAGGGATTGACCGTCGAAGTAGAATTTTCGGTGCGTCTTCAGTCATGCGTCTGTCTTAAATATATTTTTTAATCGCTGTAATTATAGAATTATCTTTGGTTTGTCACGTTTAAGATTGGTCTGTCACACTTAAGTTAGAAATCGTATTTTCTTTGATCTGTGACGTATAAGTCTGAAATAGTGTTTTCATTTGTCTGTCACGTTTGTTTGAAATCGAATTCTCTTTGATATGTCACATTTAAATTTGAAATAACATTTTCTTTTTTTGTGTGTGTATATTATGGGATAGGGGTCTGTCATCCTTAAGTATGAAATCCTTCTGTCACATTTAAGCTTAAAATAGTTTTTTTTGTGTGTGTCCAGCTTACGTTTGAAACTGTATGTTCTTTGATGTGTCACGTTTAAGTTCTAAATACAGTTTTTTGTCTGTCACACTATAGTTTTAAACTGTACCTTCTTTGATCTGTTGCGTTCTAAGTAATGTTTCTTTAGTGTGTCAGGCTTACGTTTTAAATCTTAATTTCTATCATCTGTGACGTTTAAACTTAAAATAATGTTTTCTTTGGTCTGTCACACTTACGCTTGAAATATCATTTCTTTTGGTCTGTCACACTTACCTTTTAAATAGCATTTTCCTTGATCTGTCACACTAACATTTGAATTAGCAGTTTTTTTTGTCGTCGCAGTTGCGTTTGAAATAGGATTTAATTGTTTCTGTAACACTGACATTTAGAATAACATTTTCTTGGATATGTCACAGTTACGTTTGTAACAGCATTCTATTTGGTCTGTCACATTTACGTTAAAAATAGCATTTTCTTTCTTTAATCTGTCGCATTTCCTTTGGTCTGTCACATTTCTATTTTAATTATCATGTCTATTTGTCTGTCACACTTACGTTTCAAATAGCATTTTCTTTTGTCTGTCACACTTCCGTTTAAGATAGCATTTTATTTTGTCTTTCACAATTCCCTTTGAAATAGAATTTATTTGGTCGATAGCACTTATATTTTAAATGGCGTTTCCTTTGGTCTGTAACACTTACATTTGAAATAACATTTTCATTGGTATGTCACATTTACGTTTGAAATCGTATTTCATCACTAAGCGCGCAGATTGAGTGTACGCGACTTAAGATTTTCTGTCATTGTTTTTTAACGTTTAGATTTGATTTGCAATAACGCGAACAAAATGAAGAACGATTTTGTAAATCGAATTTTAAATTATCATGCAGTTTATTATGAACGAACAACAGAATAGAAATAAATGAATAAGAACACTAATTAATGTTTCGATTCAAAAAATGTTTAAATCGATGATAAATATCAATATTATTATTATTATTATGTTTATGGATAATTGTAATTATATGTTTGCGTGGGTGGAACATGAAAAACAATGGCTGCAATAATGCGTATCAGTGAAAACTTAGCGAATTGAAATGTAAGAAAACATATTGATCTAGTGAACCTCCCGTTTAAAATGACAGAAAAAAATGTATTCCTCCGCCAGTGTTCGCACTACTATTTATATAAAAGCATAGAATTACGACAGTAGTTTAATTTTTCATATATAAATTATTATCATTTCTGATGATCTAAAGAAGAAAAACATCCATCTTTGACTTTTAAATTTAGAGTGGAGGATTTCTTTCCAATTCATTTAAGACGGCGGGGGTTGTCTGACTTGCTATTTGCTTTCTCGCTCCCCTTCATGAATTAAAATAGCTGCTTTCTTTCACGCACACACACACAATATATATATATATATATATATATATATATATATATATATATATATATATATATATATATATATAGTAAGGAAATTAACATCTTTGAAGTACGGATTAGAATGTAATTAAAGTGAAATATTCTGAAAATCAACAATCGTGCAATTTTAGATGAAAATTAATTCATTTAATTTATTTATTTATTTATTTTTTTAAAGAAAAAAAATTAAATAAATGAATTTTTCATTTAAAATTGCACGATTGTTGATTTTCAAAATATTTCACTTTAATATATATATATATATATATATATATATAATATAAAGCTGTTTTGTAGTTTCACGCGTCTTGGCCTTTTGGTTGGGATCAAAGTGTACTTTTTCGGGAGGTGGGTGTATATATGTATATTTATGAACAATAAAATTTCCAATCAAATTGAGGATATCTTAAGTAAGCGGCCCCTTGTGTAAATGTGGTATTGTGGTGACTGAGATGATTCTAGTTAATAGTAGGATAGACAGTGCTATCACTTTAGACCAAAGATGACAAACGACACCGATAATCCCCACACTTTTGATGGCCTTGTGCCTAATTTGTTTTAATGTAATTTCTTAACATTTTCGGCAAATAAATAGTTAAAAGTGTTGTATCTGTTCTGATACTACACTTCCTATTTTTCTTATCATTTGAAATATAATCACGGATTTAGTGTGACGGTCCACCCTCTGTTAAAGACGATGGAAAACAGTTCTGAAATGGCATACCAATTTAGAACTGTTTTCCATCGTTTTTAACGAAACAGAAAAGAAAAAAACGAAAACGTTTGATTATGGATGTAGATTTGCGTTCTCCCTTGATCGGGTAGATTCTGTGTGACGGGCGGATATATATTTACAAATAAATACACATTGCTGTTTATTATAGAGGATGGGATAACGTCTTAGTCGGTAAAGGTAAAAAAGAAATAAAAAAGAAAGAAAACGTCTCAAATTGGAAGTTACAAAAGGAAAGTAAAAACGTATAAATCGGTATAGAGAACAGAAAAGAAAAAAGAAAAATAAGACGTATAACGAAATATATATATATATATATATATATATATATATATATATATATATATATCAGAATATCGGAACAACATTAGTACCGAGGGTTTCAAATTCAAAAAGTCCAACGGACTCTCTTCAACTTCGGTTGTACAACGGAGGCTGTGAAGAGTCCATTGTAGAACGGAGGCTGAGGAGAGTCCACAGAGGACGGTCACGTGCTGTTCCCATTTTCCGGATTTGAAACTGACGGCACCAATGTTGTTCTGATATTCTGTAATACATATTATATAAATAAAAGTAAGCTCTTATTTTTATTTTTTTATTAATAATTTATCACGCTGCTGGGGTTCTCTCCCACTGATCTTACAAAGATATATATATATATATATATATATATATATATATATATATATATATATAAAAATACACATTGCTCTTTGTTATAGAGTGGAGGATTCTGTCTAGAATGTAAATGTGCAGCTGCGATTTCTTTTTTATGAAGATTTTTCCGTTGTGAGTTCCATGCGTTTGTGTGGAAGGTTCGCGTGTAGTTCTCTTGGAAATGGTGGAATCCTTGCAGAGACACAAAACGATATAAAAGTGCGGCTACAGCAGTGAATTTCAAATTGTGTGGAATAAAAATAAGAAGAATTGTTTACTTAGACACGTCATCGCATTTTTATAAAACGCAACGTCCGTTGGTCGGTTGGTCACACTTCGGTTTGAAATAACATTTTCATTGTTGAACGCATAAATTGAAAAGGCGTGTGTTTTTTAAGATACGTCGAAGGTGTCTTGTAATTTCGTTTGTCTGTCACGCTCAAGTTGTAACTAACATTGTGATTGATTTGTCAATATTATATTTGAAATAGCTTATTTGTTAGTCTGTCACGCTTATGTTTGAAATAGGATCTTTATTGGTCTGTCAGATTCATGTTTGAAATAGCATTCTGTTGGTTTGTAAACTTTATGTTTGAAATAGCATTTTGTTTGTCTGTCAGTCTTATGTTTGAAATAGCATTTTGTTTGTCTGTGAGTCTTATGTTTGAAATAGCATTTTGTATGTCTGTCAGTCTTATTTTTAAATAGCATTTTGTTGATCTGTCAGTCTTATGTTTGAAATAGCATTTTGTTGGTTTGTCAGTCTTATGTTTGAAATAGCATTTTGTTGGTTTGTCAGTCTTATGTTTGAAATAGCATTTTGTTGGTCTGTCAGTCTTATGATTGAAATAGCATTTTGTTTGTCTGTCAGTCTTATGTTTGAAATAGCATTTTGTTGGTCTGTCAGTCTTATGATTGAAATAGCATTTTGTTGGTTTGTCAGTCTTATGTTTGAAATAGCATTTTGTTGGTCTGTCAGTCTTATGATTGAAATAGCATTTTGTTTGTCTGTCAGTCTTATGTTTGAAATAGCATTTTGTTTGTCTGTCAGTCTTATGTTTGAAATAGCATTTTGTTGGTTTGTCAGTCTTATGTTTGAAATAGCATTTTGTTGGTCTGTCAGTCTTATGATTGAAATAGCATTTTGTTGGTCTGTCAGTCTTATGATTGAAATAGCATTTTGTTTGTCTGTCAGTCTTATGTTTGAAATAGCATTTTGTTGGTTTGTCAGTCTTATGTTTGAAATAGCATTTTGTTGGTCTGTCAGTCTTATGTTCGAAATAGCATTTTGTTTGTCTGTCAGTCTTATGTTTGAAATAGCATTTTGTTGATCTGTCAGTCTTATGTTTGAAATAGCATTTTGTTTGTCTGTCAGTCTTATGTTTGAAATAGCATTTTGTTGATCTGTCAGTCTTATGTTTGAAATAGCATTTTGTTGGTCTGTCAGTCTTATGTTTGAAATAGCATTTTGTTGGTTTGTCAGTCTTATGTTTGAAATAGCATTTTGTTGGTCTGTCAGTCTTATGTTCGAAATAGCATTTTGTTTGTCTGTCAGTCTTATGTTTGAAATAGCATTTTGTTGATCTGTCAGTCTTATGTTTGAAATAGCATTTTGTTGGTCTGTCAGTCTTATGTTTGAAATAGCATTTTGTTGGTCTGTCAGTCTTATGTTTGAAATAGCATTTTGTTGGTCTGTCAGTCTCATGTTTGAAATAGTATTTTGTTTGTCTGTCAGTCTTATGTTTGAAATAGCATTTTGTTGGTCTGTCAGTCTTAAATTTGAAATAGTATGTTTGTCCGTAAGGTTTACGTTTAAAATAACACCTTTGTTGGTCTGTAACGCTTATATTGGAAATAGAAACTTCATTGGTCTGTAAACCTCATATTTGAAATAGCATTTTCGTTGGTCTGTCACACGTTTGAAATAGAATGTCCGTTAGTCTGTTACCCATAAGTTTGAAAAAGCCTTTCCATCGCTTAACGCGCAAATTCGGTTTACGTTTTTTTTTTTAATTCGTCTAAGTATTTACATAAGATGTTTTACTCTGTCAGGCTCAAGTGCAAAATTACATCTTTGAGGATTTGTGAAGATTATATTTTAAAAAGCATTTTCTATGTCTGTTACGCTTAAGTTTGAAATAACATTTTCGGTGATTTGTAAGACTTATGTTGGAAGTCACATTTTCTTTGGTCTGTCATGCTTACGATTAAAATAGAATTTTTATGTGTCTGTTACTTTTACGTTTGAAATCGCATTTTCGTTAGTCTGTCAGATTAACGGTTTAACTATGCATGTTCGTGTGTCTGTTACCTTTATATTAAAAAAGATAATTTTGATTGTCCCGTTACGCTTACGTTTAAAATCGCATTTTCGTTGGTCTGTCACACTTACGTTTGAAATAGAATTTTCGTTAGTCTGTTATCATTATTATGTTTAAAACAGCATTTTTGTTGGTCTGTCACAGTCAGGTTTGAAGTGGAATCTCCGTTAGTCTGTTCCCCTTTTATTGGAAACAGCATCTTAGTCGTCCCGTTACTCTTACGTTTTAAATAGAATTTTCGTTTGTCTGTTACCGGTACGTTGGAAATATTTTTATCGATGAATGAGTATATTTGATTGTAGATACGTCAAAGCATTTTATAAGAGTGTTTTTTGTTCGTAAGTAAGTTTATCACGATTAAGCTGTAAATAACATTGTTGTCGATTTGAAAGGCTTATGTTAAAAGGGACATTTTTTAGTCTGTAATACGTTTAAAATAAAAGTTTCGTTATCCCATTAAGCGGACGTCTGAAATAGCATTTTCATTGGTTTGTCACGCTTACGATTTAAATAGAATTTCTATTGGTCTGTTAACTCTTAAAATTGTAAACAGCATTTTCGTTATCCTGTTAATATTACGTTCGAAATCGCATTTTCGTTGGTCTGTCATGTTTACGATTGAAATGGAATCGTCGTTGATCTGTCACGCTTGCATTTGAAATGAAATCTGTTGTTATTTTCCCCTAATATTTCAAAAGGTATTTTCGTTGTCCTGTTATGCTAACCCTTGAAAGCACATTTTCGTTGATCTGTCAAACTTACGTTTGAAATAACATTTTCAGTAGTCTATTACCTATATGTTGATGATGAGAAAATTGAAAAAAAAAAGAGATATATTTATATGTTCATTTGCGATGCTCATAATCGAAAAGTATTCAATACTTGTTTTATGGAAGAGCATTGCACGATTGCTGAGTGGAAATCATTATTTACTTCACCAGAGTGTTTCACTATAAAGGGGCCTAAATCTCTTTCTCTCTCTTTCTCTCTCTCTCTCGCCTTCACTCTCTCTCTCTCTCTCTCTCTCTCTCTCTCTATATATATATATATATATATATATATATATATATATATATATATATATAATATAGTTATCCACATGAACGTGTATCGTCGTCCGACGACTCATGATATATTTCAATATTGTATAGGTGGCGATATGCTATAACATAAGATATACTATAACATAAGATATACTATAACATAAGCTGTACTATAACATAAGATATACTATAACATAAGATGTACTATAACATAAGATATACTATAACATAGGATATACTATAACATAAGATATACTATAACATAAGATGTACTATAACATAAGATATACTATAACATAAGATGTACTATAACATAAGATGTACTATAACATAAGATGTACTATAACATAAGATGTACTATAACATAAGATGTACTATAACATAAGATATACTATAACATAAGATATACTATAACATAAGATGTACTATAACATAAGATATACTATAACATAAGATATACTATAACATAAGATGTACTATAACATAAGATATACTATAACATAAGATGTACTATAACATAAGATGTACTATAACATAAGATGTACTATAACATAAGATGTACTATAACATAAGATATAGTATAACATAAGATGTACTATAACATAAGATATAGTATAACATAAGATGTACTATAACATAAGATATACTATAACATAAGATATACTATAACATAAGATATACTATAACATAAGATACACTATAACATAAGATACACTATAACATAAGATGTACTATAACATAAGATATACTATAGTATAGTTAACTGGTTAATTGGGAAGAGAAATATTAATGTTCTTAACTTCTTTACTCACTCAACGTTTGATAAAAGAGAACTTTAATAGAATATATGAATATTTATGTATTTCATATAAAGATCAACTGTTAGCTCAAGGCAGAAGCCCCTTGATTTCTGAGAACTTCGACTGAGGTAAAATGAAACACATGCAAATACTGAATTTCTTTTATTTATTACTATTTATTCTAGTGCGTACATATATATATATATATATATATATATATATATATATATATATATATATATATATTCTCCATCCTATAAAATATAACAATGATTAATGAGAATTTATTTGTATATATATATATATATATATATATATATATATATATATATATATATATGTGTGTGTGTGTGTGTGTGTGTGTGTGTGTGTGTGTGTGTGTGTAGTGTGTGTGTATTTCTATCTCGTCACGCAAAAGTTAGCGAGAAAACTTGTACATTTTTCTGGCCCCGGACGACACCATTTCAAGTAGACAGGAGAAGCGAAAAATCAAATAGCAAGTCAGACAACCACCGCAGCCTTACCCTGCCGCCTGCAATGAATTCGGAAGAAGAAAAAAAAAAACCCTCTATAATAAAAAGTAAACTGTGTGTCTTTTTTCTTCGGGTCATCAAAAATAGTAACAATAAATTATGTCTGAGAATTTAAATTACTGACGTAATTCTATAATTTAATCTGGATATGTTAGTTACATGTAGCGAACACTGGCGAAGCATACTTTTTCAAAACATTATGAAGGGAGGATCTACACAAGTATATATATATATATATACATATATATATATATATATATATATATATATATATATATATATATATATATATATGAGAAATGCAGTGACTGCTAACAATTTTCAGCCTATCAAATCGGGATAGCTCAGAATCGTTGTGAATGAATTGGTATAACCATATATAGACAGATTACACTTCGGACCTCACATAAACACGCATATATATATATATATATATATATATATATATATATATATATATATATATATATATATATATATATATATGTATATATTATTTTAATTGACACTATACGTTAGTTTGATCTTTCATCTCTACCTTTGGTTTCACAGAAACACTGGAAACTTACCCGCAGGGCTTAAGATACCGAATGCACCAGTTTCTCAGTCTATCTATTGATAGTGTAACCGACAATATATATATATATATATATATATATATATATATATATATATATATATATATATATATATATATATACAGGGTGATTCATAGGTTACTTAGCTATTTATTTTTGAAATTCTAAAGTTAAAAAATACGGTAATACAAGACAGAAAGTTTATTTAACAAATTCATTTATGGGAGTTTAAAATTACTGCAAATTTTCAAAATTTTCACATTCGTTCTGCATGCATAGCTCCATTCCTTTTTGCAAGGAATTTACGACTCTTTGTAGCATATTTGATTGATTAATTTTAACAAACTCGGCAGTGATTTTTGATTTGAGGTCGTCATTGCCTTTGTACAAATTTGGCCATATGAATAACAATAAAAAGTCGCTCTTCAATTGTGAATGACATACTGCCTGAAAAAAGCACATATGATGATTTGCACAAATTTAAATAAATAAAAATAAATATATATAGAAAAAATATATAAACGAACAAATTAAAAATAACAAATAGCAGTAATTAGAGAGTAAGATAACAATTATCAAAAGTTCATAGTATGTTTGTGCTTCATATGGTAATCATTTTAAATAGCTAAGTGACTTATGAATCACCCTATATATATATATATATATATATATATATATATATATATATATATATATATATATATAATATAAATATATATATAATATAAATATAAATATATATATATATATATATATATATATATATATATATATATATATATATATATATATATATATATATATATAATGATGAGTGGGTGGTGGTAAAAGCATAAAACGATATCGTTGTGTATTCAATATTTTTTATTATATTTGATGTGTGTATATATAGAATAATTCAAGTATATATATATATAGGTTTGGTTTCGTTGTTTTGTTTTACGGCATATCAACCCTTTTCGGGTTATTCCATGTCATTTTGCTAAAAGTTTTTTTATGCTTCAAGTTCTATATATCTTTAAACATGTATTATATTGGTTGTTTGGTAGAAGAAAATTGTTTTTTTTTGTTTTTATCGATACAGGACATGATTGAGTTTCTCAAATGGAAAGGAAAAAACTATAACATCAATGTTTGGTGAATTTTTGTTAGGAAGCCAGTAAGTTTAGAAAGCCTGATCTGGGGTAGCACCATATATATATATATATATATATATATATATATATATATATATATATCATATTAGCCTTTTATATGAGAAAATATTGTCTGCCATGATTCGTTTTGGTTTCAGAATTTTTTTCTGATTGACAGTTTTTAGGAGGTTTATTCCAATGTGATGTTTTAAGGTGTTGGCTTGATCACGTTTTACCAGTCTATGTATTCACATATGGAGTCTGTTTGTGTAAATAAAATTTCATACTAAATAAAGACATACATATTTTTGGCCACTATTATAAGAACACTGTCAAATTAAGACTTGTTTATGCAATCAATAAAACGCAAACGACACTTTGAATAATACACACACACACACATATATATATATATATATATATATATATATATATATATATATATATATATATATATATATATATAGTACTTGTATTATTGCTGTTTCGTTTAATAAAACAACGATGCTTATAAGATAGTGGTTAATAACAAGTAGAGCTGTACAGTATATATTTTTTTATTTATACAAAAATTATTGGCTACATATGTGCGTACATGTTTTAACTGCGACTTTATGTTTTAGCTGCGACTTTATTCTAAGTCCAACATCTTCATGTTGAATTACATTAACGGATTTATATATATATATATATATATATATATATATATATATATATATATATAAATATATATATATATATGTATGTATATATATATATATATATATATATATATATATATATATATATATATATATATATGTATATATGTGTGTATGTGTGTATGTGTATTAGTGTTTGTATATATCTGTAATGACTAATATAAATACACTTATTCCCATATATGTCGCTTACTGATTGTAGGCTATTTTATTGAGGAAAGTGAGATTTGTTTTGAATGATTTTGTATGAATGAAAATTCCATATATGGACATTTTACTCCACAGAGCTGATGCGAATTCGCACACACATACATATATTTTTTTGTTGCAGCTAACTATTTTAGGCTATTGGAAATGTGAACTTTGCTATGAATGATTTCGTATGACGAAAGTATCTTATTTGGGTGTAACTCTTTGGACCACTCTCTCTCTCTCCCCCTCTCTCTCTCTCTCTCTCTTCCCCTCCCTTTCGCCCCTCTCTCTTCTTTCTATCTCTATCTGTCTCTTTCGCCTTCCCCCTCTCTCTATCTCTCATTCTCTTACACACGTAACGTAATCATATAGATCAACGTCTACCAACGCTTATTTTCCGAAAAAGATGTAATAATTATCTATAAATCAATATATATATATATATATATATATATATATATATATATATATATATATATATATATATATATATATATATATATATTAGGTATAAAAATATATTAACGGCAAGTAAGCTATAAATAAACGTTCATATTTCATTTCCGGGGCAAATTATCAGGCTAATTGACTTGCCATAAATATATTTTCATGCAGCTATTTTGCTCGACTCTCGTATAAAGCACTGTATATATATATATATATATATATATATATATATATATATATATATATATATATATATATATATATACTAGAGGGATATCTGTCCCAGTATATTTAATATTTCGGGAAAAGAGACTTGCTGCCAGATGTAGAACCGTAGCGAAAGCGAAAGCAATCTCGCAGGGAATGTAAATTAAATTTTATTTTAAGGTTGTGTTACATATATGATTTGGTGTTCAAAAATATTTGTGTAATGTTGGTTAAGTGTATGGTGCTCGATAAACTGTTAGTTTTAGGAATATATATATATATATATATATATATATATATATATATATATATATATATATTATAATTTTTTTTATTAAGTTTATATTTGATTATTTACTTTTATTTCAGTGTGTTTTATCTTCATTTTTTTTTTCTTTCTTTCGTATTTAAAGAGTTCAATTATTTTTGACAAAGGGAAGTCTCTTTTCCCGAAATATTAAATAGTGATTTTTAATCACCCGGACATCACACGAACAGCTAATAACACTCTTGCTGTTATGTAAGATTTTAGGAAAAAAGGAACAATAAGTAGTAAGCTATATTTTGTATTCCATTTATTGTTATTGTTTTTGTTCCTTACAACTTGCATCTTACCCGGAATTTGCATTGCCCACAGCCTTTCAAAAACTTACTACTACTATACCCAGCAATGCTTCAAGCAAACTACCATTCTCTACTAATATATATATATATATATATATATATATATATATATATATATATATATATATATATATATATAAAACTTAAAGAAAGAGGAAAAATGCCTTCAAAACACTATGTTAGATGCAGATAATTTTATTAAAATCAAAATATTATTTTTTTTTTCATCTTGACGTTTTTTCTAATAATTTCGCTCGGTATCACAAAGTTCCTCAGAGACTGCTTTCGCTTTCGCTACGGTTCTACATCTGGCAGCAAGTCTCTTTTCCCGAAATATTAAATATACTGGGACAGATATCCCTCTAGTATATATATATATATATATATATATATATATATATATATATATATATATATATATATACTTTACTATTTCATTTATATACACGTATAATATCATAAAATCATCTAATATATATATATATATATATATATATATATATATATATATATACATATATATATACAGTGCTTTATAACCTTCTTTTCTTTTCGTAAGAATCCTCCCTGGTCTTGTAGATGTGGCGTCCGATGTTGTATGAACTTAACGGAGTAAATGTCTCTTTTAAATTTGAACTTAAATCGCCCATGATCGCTGGTAAATATAAATTTAGGAAAGTTCATTTCTTTAAGCATCTTTAAAATTTAAAACTTAAAGAAAGAGGCAAAATCCTTTCAAAAAACCATGTGTTAGATGCAGATATTTTTATTAAAATCAAAATACTATATATTTTTTTATCTTGACTTTTTTCTAATAATATATAATATAATAATTATAATATATATATATATATATATATATATATATATATATATATATATATATATATATATATATATATATATATATATATATATATATATATTGTGTTTATTTAGTCAGCTTTTTTTTATTTATGCAAACATTGTTTAAAATAACAGAATTCGTCTGTTTAATTATACCTTTTTTTATTTTTTCAATTTTTCTGATGGTCTTTTTTGTATTAAAATCACACAAATTAATAAAAGTTCTATAGGTTTCACAGGTTTCACGAACGTTTTCGATTCTTCGTCGAATCATCTTCAGGTGTCAAAAGCAAATGAACAAAAAAGCTGGAGAAAGAAGAGATTTTTAAACGCGCATAGTTCTGTGATGCCATCCAGCGTTGCTGTATTTAAAATCGCCAACGACATCCTGGAACAATATAAAGAACGTTCTATACGCGTTTCTCAACCGTCTTTTTAAAATTCTCTTCTTTCTCCAGCTTTTTTGTTCATTTGCTTCTGACACCTGAGGATCTTTCGACGAAGAATATATATATATATATATATATATATATATATATATATATATATATATATATATATATATATATATATGTAAATTATTTAGACACGTACAGATATATTAATAAAACTAATATTTTTTCAAAAGTTATCAATATAAAGTAGAACTTTATAACTTTTTAAAAAATTTATTTTTTAATATTTTTTTAATTTGTAATGTTTTTAAAAACAGTTCACCATATACACAAGGCAAGTTTCCACTGTAAGCTTAAGGGAGTACTGAGAATTAGGGTGAACGTTTTGGGGGTCATCCTAAATGTGAAGCTATGAAGCGAGATGTCTGTTTACATTAGTTTTAAACCTCTGCTTGTCGGTACAGTCGGGGAAACAGAGAGCATGGAGGGAGTTCCAAAAGTCCGGCAGCACAAAGAAAGAAGCTATTGGAGTAGAAAGCTCTCCGGTATCTGGGGACCTCCACAGTGAATGAATGGGATTTGGCTGATTGTCAAGTTGGTCGAGTGTATTTACGTCGAGGGGGCACCAGAGCAGCAAGTTTATCGGGGCACATTCCATTGAAGTACTTTTTAAACAAGGGCAAGGATGCAGCATTACGGCGATGTGACAGGTGCTGGATCTTGGTTATTGTGAGTGACCTATTAGATTAGCGACTCTTTTGGGGGCCTTGTCTAGGAAGGAGAGACTAGTGGGTGATGCACCAGTCCAGATATGACAAAAATACTCCATGCATGGGTGGATGATGGCTTTGTAGAGATATAGGATACTATCAGGTGTGAGAAGTTTTCCAGCACGGTAGAAGGAGCCCACTTTCCTTGCAGCAGCCTTGGCAATGTCTTCAATGTATTTGTTCAAATTCGTGTTACCTGTGAATGTTAGACCGAGTAGTTTGAATGTTGAACTTTCAGGTAGGGTGTTATCTGCCATAGCAATCGG
The DNA here is from genome assembly GCA_963556195.1 of Sepiola atlantica. Taxonomy (NCBI): domain Eukaryota; kingdom Metazoa; phylum Mollusca; class Cephalopoda; order Sepiida; family Sepiolidae; genus Sepiola; species Sepiola atlantica. The sequence continues at coordinate 168,825,667 of OY744519.1, forward strand.
TGGTTGAAGAGGTTTCTTGTAGTTGTTTAAGGAAAGAAGCTTCATCTTAACAGAATTAAATGTTACCATCCATTTATAACTCCATTCCATATACATTATATAAACATTTAGAATGACCGCCGCAAATGCAATTTCATTTCAGCAAACTATATGCTTCGTCAGTTTGGTCATAGTCGAAATTTTGACAGAATTTCAACTTTCGATTTTTCGAAATTTGATGCATGCACTTGATGTTTTTTGATAACAGTAATAACCATGTTACATTTCAACCAGATCAGATAAATTGTTTTTGAGTTGTCAACCTTTCGATGGCATAACTTCGGGAATACTTCATGCAATATGGAGAAGTAAGGCCCAGATAAAATGCTGGTCCATCCTTACGTCTGGTGGCGTTGGGTCTGACGACTGACTTATGTTCTTGTTTTCTATTGCAAACGTTTACACTCATCTTAACCCGTCACACAGTAACTTTAGTTTAACTTACAGGGTGATTCATAAGTCACTTAGCTATTTATTTTTGAAATTCTAAAGTTAAAAAATACGGAAATACAAAACAGAAAGTTTATTCAACAAATTCATTTGTGAGAGTTTAAAATTACAGCAAATTTTCAAAATTCCCACCTTCGTTCTGCATGCATAGCTCCATTCTTTTTTGCAAGGAATTTACGACTCTTTGTAGCATATTTGATTGATTGAGTGTTGTGTGAAGGAGGCTTTCTGTTCACATCACGTTTCCATTGCCTTTCAACAAGTGTGGGAGATTCATCAAATTTGGCCATATGAATAACAATAAAAATTCGCTCTTCAATTGTATATGACATACTGCCTGAAAAAAAGCACATATGATGATTTACACAAATTCAAATAAATCAAAATAAATATATATAGAAACAAATATATAAACGACAAATTTAAAATATCAAATAGCAGTAATTAGAGAGTAAGATAACAATTATCAGAAGTTCATAGTATGTTTGTGCTTCATATGGTAATCATTTTAAATAGCTAAGTGAATTATGAATCCCCCTGTAAATCTATTTGTTTTATTGCCTATATACACCCCCATGTTTTCTCCACTGCTATTGGTCAGCAAATCTTAACGAATTTCCCTTAATACTTAAAGCTAGTACTCGCACTAATATTCTGATTTACCTTGAGAGACTTGGGTTCTCATTCACAAATAGGTTATTCAGATGTAGTTGACATCAGTCACAGTAGCTTCTTTACGGTTCACATTTGTTTACATTTGTTCCAAACATCATTTTCATAATTTATGTTTGTGTGTTATTCTTTCGAAGAACTTTTTAAAAATAGCTGCGAAATCTGAAATAATACCATTTTCTTATAGGACAAATATTTTACTTTTATTTATTCACAATTCCTACTAATTAAACACATTGGTTGTTGTTGTATATTTCAAAAAAGTTTTATCCATCTTCACCCGCTTTCCCTGATCACATCAGTTTTACGTAGTTATTTTTTAGTTCTTTATAAACTTTTATCTTCCCCCACTACCATCATCCTCATAAACTAACTAATTTCCTCTAATATCTAACATATTCGTTTCATTGCCTGTATAAAGCAAATCACCTTAACTTATGTAAATTTAAATAGTGTTTTTGTTTAGTAGCTATTCCAAATTATTTTTCTATGTCTACAGTTTGTAGTAATTTCGTTTCTTTGGTTTACTAGTTTTCTTGTATATTTTAATGGGCATTCTTTCTTCTGGTTTTAATTTATATAAAATATTTGTCGTTCTGAGATGTCACTCTAACTTTCCGGAGAGTCAGTTCGTATGCGTGTGAGTTGATACGTTTCAGGTTTATTGCTTTAAAGTAATGTGAATGTCCTTATGCACCGTAATAAAATGCAATTGTTCCCGTGTTATCCTCTCGATTTAAGTAGAAGCCACGGCAGTAGATTGGAAAGCTTGACATAAAATGTCAATAAATTAAGCAACGAAATGCATTCACGTTCAGAAAAAGACATTCACAAAAAGAAGAAAAACGATATTTGTTTTTACTTCTATTTGTTTTCCCTCCTCATTTGAAAATGAAAGGGTAAATAAATGAAATAACAATAAAGAAAACACAAGAACCTTTCTTTTACTATCGTTCTCATTTTCCACTTTGTGGTATTCTTTGCTTATTTTCAGCCCCGCGGACTAAATAATTCCTTGTTTAGTAATAATATAAAAGAAGCATAACATAGTTTATACTTATATTATAAACTAATATAATACTTAGGGTACTCCGGGGTGAAATGGGCCACGAATGATTATCCCCATTTTCTCCCAACTTCGTTTCTTTCCCAGAGTTTGATGCTTCCATTATGGATTGCATCAGACATTGTCTTTATGATATGGCCATTGAAACTGTACCATTCTTTCTGCTCTGCACTCTGATGAAGAAGGAAGTGTGAATGCGAAGTTATGCAATTTTTTCACGATCTAATAAACCTTTTTGCTGATTTCTCTTTAGATTACTTGAGAACTCTCGTATATGATATTCTTGAAGTGAGGTGAACATATAATTATGATTGCAAAACCCTTTTTTAATTTTTTGATAAGAAGAAAAACATTTCTTAGAATAAAGTGACCCGGGCGAAGTAGGTCACCTTGCATTTTTACATATTTATCGAATCTAGCAAGAGAATGGTATACAACTTCAAAATCTTCATAATGATTCCCATTTCCAAACCAAAACTCCGCCAGTTCGGAGTTCTGTTGTTGTTTTTTAATATTCCAGGTATGACATTGTATTAGTTCATTTTATGTTTGTTTCACAGTTGTGACCTTATAACATGAGTTGGTTGATATGTGACATCTGTGATGAGTGTGTGTGCCCTGTGTGTTACCAAGTGATACTGATCTTTAACGTGAATTTTATTGTAAAAACTGTATACAAGAGCAAAGTAACTTCATCTAAAATATAGGTGTTGTATGGATAAATACTTGATGCTCTTCTTTACAGTGATGTTAAAACTCTTAATATAGGTGACCCTATTCATGCTGGTAATTTTTTCCTCAAGATACGTCAAGTACCTCATAAAACTTGGTACATTTTAGTACTATAGGGAACATTACCATGCATTATCTTTATTTGACTAAATGCTGAGAACCCATGTGCTACCCTGAGCAGAGTTTATCCCTTTATGAATTATGTACAGTAAACCAGGGTGAAATGGGACACTTTTTTGTCGGTTTTTTTTTACATCTGATAACTAGATGTCAAAAAAAAACTGAAAAAAAGTGTCCCATTTCACCCTGGTTTACTCTACATAATTTTTAATTCTTGGCCTTTTGGCTAAGATCAAAGTGTAGTATCTGTTCCGATGGATACTGCACCCCATACTGGTGTTGTCTTGGCCTTCTTGATTTACGCCGGTCAATGGGTCTGTCCTGTGCAGTTCTAGGAGGTCCACCTTCCCAGGCTTTGCCTCCCCTCTTTGAGGAGGAGTAAGTTTATTGTTTACTGTCTGAGGCGCCCCTATCGGGGAATGCCGACGGGGCTGCCCAGGCAATTTTTAAACCCCTTTTCCCGACCCGACCTTGGGTCACATCTTACTTGTGGGAGTAAGATTAAAACTGGCCTTGTGCCTAACTCCTGGAGAGGAGTAAATCAATACTCTACATAATTTTTAGTATTTCCTTCAAAGTATTTCCTTTAAAAGTGCGCAATACATAAGCAGAGCCTAGTAGTAGTATTAAATATACTTATGGCAAGTGAGCTACACAGAAAAGTTCCCACCGCTACATAATACTTACATCAATACCTGCCTCTGTTTACAATAATGATATTGTATACATGTTATCACTGTTCAACTAACATAATGTAGGATGAACTGTTATTACCTTAGCACAAGACAACAGCGCTGAATTCCCTCCTGGTGTCATCCGTTAAAACAATCAATACCGAAGGGAAGTAACTCTGCTATCGTCGCTTCTTATTCTTACATTTTCTAAAAACAAAATTTATCTTCTTTGTAATTAACTAAGCTAAGACTAAGGCTTACTGAGGCTGATAAATAAACCGCTATATTCACAGCACCTTTTCTTGCTTTGACAAAGTACAAAGTTGATTCGCAATCTAGTGGGTCTGTTCTCTCTTCTGTTCTCCGTAGCACATTTTTCAGAGAAGAAACGTTGCTAGTCTTTTTCTACTCTATCGTTATTTCCATAGAAGGTGCTCAACTGGGCTCCAATCTCTGGTTCTTCTTTGTATGGCATTCGTAGCAAAAACTCATCTTCCTAACACAAGTGAAAAGAACTTTCATTTAAATCGTAAAAGAGATGAAATAGTGATGGGATATTTAGAAATAAGTAAAAATCAGATTTTCAATCAAGAAGAAAAAAGTATAAGTAAGTTTAATAAAAATAAGCGTAAAAGTTTAACGACGCTGAAATTGAAACAAAAATAAAACTTTCGAAGAAGCGAGAAACGACGCCACGTATGAAATCTGAACAAAATCCACAAAAATGCGTAATACATAAGTAGCGCTTAGTAGTAGTTTAAAATATACTTATGGCAAGTGAACTACATAGAAACTTCCCTGTCGCTAAAAACATACTTACATAATTACCTGCCTCTGTTAACAATAATTATATCTTATATCCCTGTTGTATGTCTTTCTCTACTCATCTTCCTACCACCAGTGAAAAGTCTTCCTCTGTGTGCCTTGTGTCAAGTTGAATTAACATGAACAGAATTTCTTTCCCAAAACTTCCCGCCTGTGAAACACATTACCTCGGAACTACTTACCCGCAGACTGCAATATGGTCGTCTTCAAATCCAATCTAAATAAACACTTATCATAAACGGTACTCATAAGTAATCAAATTTGTTCAGTCTATTCAGCATTTTCAATCCTTTCATAATATGATTCATCATTTAACTGACAATCCTTTCGTCTTGTTAACTCTTATACTCGAGTGGCTTTTAGCCTTCATAAGCAGCGACTCATTAGTAAATAAGAAATAGATCTATCTACGCCGGCTTTCTCAAATCTGACTCTTCCGCACGTCAACTTCTAAAATTTTCCGCACGTGCTTTTACGTTTCACCCTATAACTGTAATAAATACAATTAAACATAACTCGTTCATATGGTTTAGTAGGTTTATTTTTCAATGTGCGTCCATTTAATATTACGCGTTCAGTGATGACAGTTCTATTTCAATATAAAAAAGAAAAGAGTATTGGATAAATGTGGCAGAGCAAAAACTTGTTTTTAGAGGTCATAATATGGGTACAACCGCTTATTTAAAATTCAACTACATCAAATTTGCATGGAATTTGAGCCATATTCATTAGATATCAATTGAGAAAGATTCCTTGAATTTCATTTTCTTCTTAAGAACTCTTAAGCTTAAGCCTTAAATTTAAAACATTTTCAAGAATCAAAATCATGCAATGGATTTTGATCCAAATTGAAAAGATTCTAGACAATATATATTTGTATTTTAATCTTCGTAAGGGAACATAAGTGATGCAACACTGCTTTGTTTAGGGCATATTATTATACCTCTACTGGGACGGGTGTTCTAGTGTTGTTGGCATCCGTCTGTCTCAGGAGACAATAGAGCTCTGCGCATCAGATTAGTCGGTTGCCGAATTGCAGCGTCTGCTGTGACTGCGCAAGCCTATCCTGGATCGGCAGGCTCTGTTGCAGGTGCCACATATGTAGATGGTGTCTGGTTGCAAGAGCTCTGTTGCAGCCCTCTGCCGTCTTTGCTCTTTCCCTCGGCTGCTGGTCTCTTCTCTCCTCACTCCTCTTGGAGCATGCTTTTAATGACTCTTCTACAGCTACCTGTCCTTATGTCTCCTTTGCAGACACCCTTATAGCGTAGGACAGATCTTCCTACAGTCTACCTTTATTCATGAGTGAAACAGTCTGTTGTCATTCCCATATTGAGCAAGTAGTATTAAAATATATCAGAGAAAAACCTTTGAGAAACAAACGTTCATTAACTCAGCTTTAATAATAATAATAATAATAATAATAATAATAATAATAATAATAATCTATATATTAATACGATAGCGTGTGTGTTCGTGTGTCACGCTTCCGGCAAAAGCTATGCGCATGCGTGCCGCACCTAGATTTTGAAAAGCATTCAACACAGGTAATTTTCGTAATGTTTCAAGTGTTTCCCTTTTGCGCAACTGTTAGCGACGTAGGATTTTGACATCGGTTGTCGACGTCGGCCCGTTATGTTTGTAGTTCGATTCCAACCAACCTCAAAGTTTTTTTTTCTACATCGAAGGGGAGGAAGGGAGTAAGGTAGAGAAGGGACGACCGGGAATCTATATATCAATACGATAGCGTGTGTGTTATTTTGTTTGTCACGCTTACATCAAAAGCAACGACCTTCAAATCTGTGTATGCTACTCATGAATTGGAGCCAAATTTAATTTAATCTAAAGCATTTACAAAGTACTGTATAGGTTAGAAGTAAGATAATTAGTGTTGAAAACATCATTTCGTGTAATTTACACGGGTCCCGCTAGTAATAATAATAATAACTAGCAGGGCCCGTGTAAATTACACGAAATAATGTTTTCAATACTAATCATCTTGTTCCTAACCTATACATGTTTGAATAAAATATGATAAGATTTGACTTGTATATATTTTTTTTTTTAATGAACAATACATAAAACAATTTACAAAACTTCTTTATATACAATATTTCTAGTTAAGGTAATATTTCGACGACTGAACCGTACTTTGTAAATGCTTTAGATTAAATCAAATTTGGCTCCAATTCATGAGTAGCATACAAAGAATCGGAAGATGGTTGCTTTTGATGTAAGCGTGACACACAAAATAACACACATGCTATCGTATTAATATGTATCTCTCCGGGCGTTCCCCTACCCACCCCCCTTCGATGTGGAAAAAAATCTTAGAGGTTGGTTTGGATCGAACTATAAAACAGTCGGGCCGACGTCAAAAAACTGACGTCGCTAACTGTAGCGCCAAAGGGAAATACTTGCAAATATTTCGAAAATTAGGTGACTTGAATGTTTTTCTAAATCTAGGTGCATCACGCATGCGCAGAGCTTTTGATGTAAGCGTGACACACGAACATACACGCTATCGTATTAATATATAGAAAGATAATAATAATAATAATAATAATAATAATAATAATAATAATAATAATAATAATAATAATAATAATAATAATAATAGTAATAATAATAATAATAATAATAATAATAATAATAATAATAATAATAATAATCAACATTGTACCATAATTCTGGAATCAAGAACTGAAAGTGTCTTTTTTATCGATGTGGTGTCATGTGAACAATATCTTTCGGTGTTATGCCAAAGCGGGGTTGTAAATCTACTATCTACACTAAATGAACCAATATTCGTCGACTAACAACGATCTTACCACGCAGCAGAAGCAATCATTGGTCACGTCAGAATATATTTTCCTTCTTTTTTATTTCTTCTTCTTCTTCTTCTTCTTCTTCTTCCTCTTCCTGTTCTTCTTCTTCTTCTTCTTCTTTATCAGTTCTTTTTTTATATTAACGCGCAGGTTTGAGGCTCATCATCCATACTGGTAGGGCCCCCGTCAAGGTAGCTGGCTAATTACACGCATGGAAATATCCATGAAAGTTTTGGAGCAAAACTTTTACGAAGGATGCCCTTCCTAGCCGAACGCTTTTTTATGATCGACACTAAGTCGGTCATCAAACCACATCAACAGCCCGCATTCGACCAAGTCAGTCAGTCAGTATTTATAGTGGCCGACACCCGCCAAGTCTAAACTTTACATCGATCATCTTATAGAGCATATATCAGATACACCCTCTGAGTAGACTGATAGTTGGTCCAGGACTGCTTATTGGGTATTCGCTGCTAACCTCCATACCCGAAAGCCGTTACCCTACCCGCCACCTAGGGATCCGGTGGATGGGAGATAGTCGCTCAACACCACATACTAATATATCTATTTAATTTGTACTAGCTATATCCTTCCGGTGTTGACGGGGGGATATTAAATCAAATCAAATCAAATTTATAGGCAAAAAATAGCAAAGTGCAACAAGCCATGTAAAACGACAGTTAGAAGCTGTGCACGTCTATATACCATCTGAATGTTTTGTTCAAGGCGACGTTAAACCTTGATATAATAAGCGTCGGCATTATCTCCTCTAGTAGGCTGTTCCACGGCGTAGAAACACGAACGGGGAATGCTGCCCTTTTTAACGAGACGAAAGCGCCTATGGTACACTTTTTACTGGGTCTTGTGAATACCACGACTTTGCGCTAGGATGAAAAACCTGAAAAGTATATACAAATTACCGTTGATGATATTTTACGCCGGCATCGCGTCTCCACTCACCCTCCGCTGCTCAAGAGAGGGGTAATTATCTAAAGAAAAGCGGTCATGATGCATCCATCGCTGCCTTGAACTGTTTGGTTATCTTCAGGCTGATCACACAAAGCCCTCTCTTCGAAGCTGGTGTGAAGAAAAAGTCACGAGATAATTGTAGCTGCCGCGGATGATGTTAAAGGTCAGGATAAGGTCGCCATGCAGCCGCCTACGCTCCAGCGAACACAGCTTGAGGACCTCTGATCGTTGTTCGTGGGAATTTGCGTTGAACCAATGGACTATCCACGTTGCAAGTCTCTGAACTCGCTCCATGAGCTGAATATCTTGAACAAAATAGATCGCACCAGAGATACGTATAGCAGTGGATAGGTATCGGCTGTTACGGTGGTAAATTATGTTCTAAGCACGCGCAAAATTCAAAAGTATGATTGCTTAACGGCTAAGAATTTGGTAATGTTAGTTACTATGCTAGACATTTTAAAATATTGGGACTAGTTTCGTGATACACATTATTGATTGTGGGATGTCTAGTTTTTTTTATGTAAAGGGCTTCAAGAAAATGTAATCTTTCAGTGTTGGTATCGTGGTGTATCATTGGTGAATTTTGCACGTGCTTATAACGCAATCCCGATCGCATGCAACGTCTCAATATTATAGACGCTCATTTTAAATTTGCATATTACTAGTCGTTAAAACAACTCAACAGTAAAGACATAGTTGTAAAGACACCAAGACTAACACCGCCGGATTATGATTTGACGAATCAAATCGAAAGTACACTCAAAAAGATGTTTAAAAATAGAACAAGAAACCCACAGAACTTACATACACCAATTTGACCGAAATACAAATTGGACTATTCGGAAAATTAAAATAAACACTTCAATAATCACCAATCTTCATTTTGTTGATGGGACGATCTTATCTTTTTTAAATAAATGTGAAATGTAATAACATATATACATGCATGAAATGCTATATATATATATATATATATATATATATATATATATATATATATATATATAATTATTTTTATTTACACAGACATGTACACAATCTGCGACACTGGCATGTCAATGTTATCGATCAATAGTTTTTATAAAGTTAGACCTCATCAGGAAGAGTTAAAATCCGATCTTAATCTTAGATCATATTTGGAAAGAATAAGCCCGGTTGAAATTCTTTGGATTACTATCCTGTGGATGTTTACCATGCCTGTATTATATATATATATATATATATATATATATATATATATATATATATATATATATATATATATATATATATATATATATATATATATATTGAAAAGAAGCTTTCAATCAGTTAAAAACGAAGATAAAAAAATACAGTTTTTATTTCTAGGGATATTAACTAAATCCACATATTCCAGACTTGGCACTTGTATAAGCCAACTTACCGCTGGTAAATTCACACATACAAAAGGGGACTCAACTATGTAACAGTAAAACATAAATTGTGAAATAGAAAAAAGGGATTATCAGCTGGTTAGTATGTAACTGTTTTGGAGATTTTAAAACAAAACAGCTATTAAATTTATGGCTCTCCAGTGGCACTGATCAAAATGCAACCTCCCAATAACCAAATGTAGAAACAATTCAGTTATTATTTCTCTAATATATATATATATATATATATATATATATATATATATATATATATATATATATATAGAGAGAGAGAGAGAGAGAGAGAGAGAGAGAGAGAGAGGGGGGGGGAGATATTGTGGCTGTCTATTGTCTATGTCTGTATATGATCACTTTTGGCGTATCGATGTGATATTAGCGTGAAAGTTTCCAGTGAGAGGCGCAGATGTGGCTCTTCAAGCCTGCCAAACTTTTACAGACCTTACCAAAGATGGGGCAGGTGTTGTGATGATCTTAGGGGATGTCATATATGAAGCTACCTCTTGTCCGTGCTTGAGTTTGCAAAACATTCACTCGATGGTGATTTAACAAACCTGCACGTGGCATAGTTACCAAATCGTACGCTTGGCATGTTAGGTGTGCCATGTTTCCTCCGTGTGCTGGAGGTGTCACGTTCCATCTCTTCCTCACTACTCTCTTCTGATGCTGATGCTTCATGCTATTCTTCTAAAAAATCTTGCTGCCTTCAAAAAGCGCTTTCATTCACCTCCACGACATAAACACTTAATAAACGCTTAAATATTTCACAATTCAACTTCAATTCCTACTCCGGCTCAGGAAGTATTTTTTAAATGGCCCGATTTCTCATATTAATTCCGATTAAGTGCGCTCCACCTATGATTTGAATTCAACATCTCACTATTGGAGTTACTTCATTTTTTTAACGCTTTTCCATGCTGCCTTCACGAAAACCCTTCTTCTCCATCTAAATCTCCTTTCATTGGACACCTTATCAACGGACAATTACCAACTGTACAAACCCCATATCTTTTTTATACGAACTTTTTTTTCACTCTCCATTTCTTAATATTTTTTAAAATGTTGAATTTTGGCTTTTCCACTGCCAACTTATCTATCTATGTAATTCCTCTGATGATAAGATTTTGATCTTTGAAAAGCATTGGCTTAAGGAAAGAATAATAAACATAATTTTATTACCGAGTATACCTTGCATTGAACAATCGAAGCTGGAATAAATCTGGGCATTCGTACATGTTTATCACTCTTCTTTCATCTATCTTTATATATATATATATATATATATATATATATATATATATGCATCAAGAACTGGCAGCCTCTTTTTGTGTTGATAGCTATTCTGTTATCTGAACAATGTCTTTCGGTTTTTAGTCCAAGCTGAAATCGTAAACAAAGGGACATTTCCGCCTCAAGTGACTGGTGTCTAACGGGAATCGGGTGCGCTCGACTGTAAACGACCCTGCCGTGCAGAAGAAGGAATCAGAAAATCAAAACCTACTCAAAACACAACGGACTCGGCTTCTTTAGCGATTTTTTTGTTGCCTCCTATTGTTTCATGAACAGGGAAAACGTATTTCCGTCGACCAATGAAATGTAAACTAGCAAATTACGAACAAATAGAAAAACTATAGAAACAAATACCAAATAAGAATTAATGAAAATAGAAATACTTGAAGTGAAAAAACATTCAGAAAATAATGTCGGTTTCATGGATTACAAACGTCGAGACCAATGTATGCAAAATATACTTAAACGTTATCTCTCTTCATTCTCTCTGTGTCTACATATATATATATATATATATATATATATATATATATATATATATATATATATATATATATATATATATATATATATATATATATGGTGTCACAAAAACGACCATATACATTTTTATTCACACTACAACAAGAAGATCAAAACAGGTTAAATAATTGGCTTTTTCCTACGTGCTCTCATAATCTGCAGTCTTCATTATATTGATGAGGAAATCAAATACATCACAAATTCTTTAAAACACTACAATACCCCACATATTCCATACCAAATGCTGAGAAAAAAAGCCCTACATATATTCTCGAAAAACAATAAACGAGAATCTCAAACAACAAATAGTTCACTCATAAATAGACATCTGCCTTTACCTACTCATTCCAATAACATAATAATTTGCGACACTCTTAATAAACTAAGAATTCCCACCATACAAACTACATCACAAAACATAAAACAAACAATAAACTCTGCAAATCACCTCCGAAAACAATCTACAGCCAATGTTGGTATATACATCATCGCATGTAATAATTGACATCAAATATACATTAGAGGAAACTCAACGGGAACTGAGAGGAATGCTCAGTGAACACAAGAGGAACATTAAAATAGCAACTCCCTTAACGCGCTTTTCTCTCACGTTGCACAACACGACCAGTCATTCAATTTTGAACAGGCTTAAATTATTAACTTCATATCAAATAAATCTTGACGCAAACTCCTTGAAGCAGCACTAATCACAAAATCAAACACCACCAAATAGCGAAATGGTTTCTATAATTTATCTCCATTAATTAGCAAACTCATCATCGTGGAACAAAAATTAACACCAGAGCCTGGATAACCATACCATACCATACCATATCTTTTACTAATAAATATACAAATAACTAAAAAAATCGGACTAAATAAAGACACTCACACATAAATAAATAAACTAGTTAGATATCATTTCCATATCTTATCACACTTATATATACATATTGCATATGCATACACTTTTTATGCTCATAATTATGTTAATGATATGTAGTTAATTAATAATGCACTAATAATTAAATAAATGGGAATAAATAAATACATTCACACATAAATTAAGAAACTAATAAATATTATTTCCTTGCTTTTTTAGTTATATTCAAATATTGTATATACATACACTTATATAATCATAAATATTTTAATAAGTATTGATCAATTAATAATACACAAGTAATGAACTAAATAAATATAAATAAACACATTCACACATAAATAAATAAACGAGTTATATTATTTCCAACTCTCTTTTACATATATTTCCATATATTGCAAAATTATTGATTTATAAATGAGACCCAAATAAAGAAATAAAATAAATAGGAATAAATAATACATTCACACTTGAATAAATAAACTAATAAATATGATGTACTCCCTCTCTCCTTATGGCACAACTTTTCGTGTTTAATCAGAATTTGCGTTTCCACATATTAAAAATATCTACGCTTTTAATTCATATAAAAATATAATTGTTTTTCTTTTTCTTTCTTCTTTCCTTTTTAATTCGAAGCATTGCAATAAGTTCAGACTTCCGCCCCGCTCCCACATCTACAGCTCGGTGTTGACATATTTTGCCCCAGACATACATCCTAAACTAAGAATAGATATTGGAATTAATAACTCCAAGCTGTCACCCTATTTACTCGTTCTCCCTTGAACTGTATAGAGTGCTGCTAATAACAAATTAACCTAAACGACGTTTTTCATTTTTTGCCTTTCTCATCCACAGCCATGCCGAAACTCGGACAATTTCAGGCAAATCAAAATTAATAACTGTATGATTTTACTGCATTTTTCTTCATCCTGAGGAAGTCTACAATAAAGACGAAACGTTAATGAATACATAAATAATATACTTTTTGGTTTTCCTTTTTCATTTTCCATATATATATATATATATATATATATATATATATATAAAGTATGAAAGTATATATATGATAATTTAACTACACAGAGGCGTTTATGTTTCATTCCTGAAGGGAATTACTTAGCTGGATTATTCCGACATGATGAAAAAAGGACGCGTTTGTGTAGTGCAATTTCAATAGATATATTTTAATACTATATACATATAATTATTGTTTGATGTATACACATATAATGTTATAAAGAGATGTAATATATTATGTATAGATTTTCAGTATTTACTTCAACAGTGAGTAGAGCTAGGTAGTAAGTTATGAAAATATATTTATGACAATTAAGCTACACAGAGGCTTCTGCGTTTCATCGTCGAAAAGAATCGTGAAGTTATAACTTACGGTAATGAAACGCGGACGCCTCTGTGTAGCTTATTGCCATTAATATATTTCCATAACTAACCATATCTATAATGACTAAAGACCGTAACATCGACATGTCAGTGTAGCGGCTTTTGTAAATGTATGTATAAAATAAAAATAATTATATAAATAGCTCTATTAACTATTGAGCAATATTATATAAGCCCGGTTGAAATATTTTTTTAACATAGAGTACAATACTACCACTTAACTTAAAAATCCGATTCTCGCTTGAAGAGATCTTAGTTTCTAATAACTGAATGTTGTAACATCGACAAGCTAGTGTAGCGGAGTTTGTGCATGTCTGTATGAAATAAAAATATCAATAAAAATATTAATATATATATATATATATATATATATATATATATATATATATATAAACAAAAACTACTCGCTATTCATGGGCTATTAATCTGGCTCTCAATATTTTAAGTATAACATACATTACATATTTTAAATATAAATCGATTGTAATTTCAAAAACTAATAGTTTAAATTTTAATTACCTCCCTTGAAAATAAATGAACATAATATTTTAAGAAATGTTTTGGTAGTTTACTCATTTTTATTGAATCACTTTAATTAATTACTGTTAATACGAAAAAAATAGTTTTTATATATATATATATATATATATATATATATATATATATATATATATATATATATATTCATGTTTCCCTGACTGTTTTCACTTGTGGAATATTTCATATCGGCCTCCAGGTAATCTCGGGTCGTCGGGAAAGATTACACACCGTTTCAGCGCCTATCATTTCGACCGCTTTTTCTGCGTATCGCTCCCTCTTCACTGATGTGAGGCCCCATTATCTCAATTGCATTTCAATCAAATGAACTGTTCAATGAAACCAAAACAACTGAAAGTTTAACAGCTTAGATCTCACGTGTCGTTTAATCGTCGGGCGTCTTCTTTGCGCGAAAACGTGGTCTTATCGAAAACAAATTCTAACACAGAGATATATACAGTGGACATTTGCTATTGTATGATCATGCGATATTCGTTTTTGTCCAGATCCACATTGCCCATTGTTCGGTTATCTCTACGGGGCGTTTGCTGGCTGCAACTCTTTTTCGACATTTTGTACCAAGCCGGCTTAGGAGCTGATACAGACAGCCTGCAAAGAAACTCCTTACTCCAATTTGAACAGCTTGAAGGATTACACTATCACCTTTGCGAGTCAGTTCTCGTTTTAGGCATTCGTATTTCTCTATCTTGTATTAGTGTTATTTTTCTAACTGGCTCTCATAAATTACTGTCCATTCAACCAAGATGAGTCTTGTGTTTATTCTTAGCGATAGAACAATGTGTGACTGTTACCCCTTTTCACTTATTATCTTGGGGTAATTATTGCACCAGCCAAGGAGATCTGCGGCTACCATCCAATTGCCATCTGGTCAAAGAATATTTTGGTCGAGTACTAATAACGGTCTGCTGCACGCTTAGACCCGATTCACATCGTCCCTCCCTCTGTAAAAAAAACTTTGGTCTGATGTTATCTGCTTTGGGCTTCATATTATTGCTAATCGTTATCGTCAGTTCATCTAGTACCCTGTTATGCCGCAACGTATATCGGCCATTAGCAAAGACCACTATGCAGGAACTAAGAACACGTTCCATTGTTTGAGGCTTTTCCTTACATAAAGGACAGATTGAATCGTCATCTTTCTTCCATTTGACAAGGTTGGTCATTGACGGAAGCACGTCGTAAGTTGAACTTATTATGAAGCTCAACCTAAGCGGCGCCATATACCAAATGTCACTCCATGTAAGTGATCTTTGGTTAGCTTCTTCCCAGTTCGTCTATTGTTCCTGACTGTTGGACTCATTTTACGAGCCTTTTGCTTTTCTCCTTGCTCTTTATTTCCTGAATGATCAGGTCTTTGAATCCTGGTCATTCACAGCCCAGATCTTTATCTGAGTGAGTCCGATGACTTCCCCGAGCGCTAGGTTTTCTTTATCCTTATTTATAACGTATCTGACTTCCCACTTCCTTTATGTCTTAAGAGAGGGTTGTACTGCCTTTAGGACCGTGCCCTTTGAATCTTGCAGCATCATCTGGAACCTGACTGTTCCAACTTTTAATTCCATGCAATAGACTTCATCAGTAATTTTAGTTTGGCCTGTTTGCTATATAGTGCTACATTTCACAATCCTGGAGGCAACCCCAAACATTTTCTCGTATATCTACTGATATTTGCTTCTATTGTCTTAACTGTGCTCATAGTAATTTCATATACGAAAGAAAGGTCATAACAGAATTTGGATGAGCATGGGTTGAATACACCATACCTTGTATTTACCTTGCAGTGGACAGTGCCCAATCGTTTTTAGACTCCCATCAGCTGTTTTGATTGTCCCTTTAACCTGCTTGGTTGTATTCAAGGTCTCTTCGTACCATTAACCCAAGCGCTTTATCGGTTCGTCTGAGACGGTATTGACTTTCTGACCGCCCAAAGCAGATCTCTTGATGTACTTTCTCTTTCTTTGGGGACAGGTTTCTGGGTTTTTTAGGCTTGAAGGTAATTCTAGACTAGATCATCAGATCACCAATTATACAAGGTAACTTGCGCCTCTCAGCTTCTCTTCATGTGAGGGTCGTAGTATCACCCATGAAAGCCATCAGTGGTGGCATTTGGCATTCTTTCCCTAACGTAGTAGGGTTTGCATTGCTTTCTACTGCTTTGAAAATTATATATATATATATATATATATATATATATATATATATATATATATATGCCTGGGAGGGTGCACCTCATAGTATTTTCATTGCTAAACGCGTGGTGTGAATCGACACGTCCTCCACTGTATAATAAAGAGCCATGTATATATATATATATATATATATATATATATATATATATATATATATATATATATATATATATATCCGTCCAGTCACGCAAGCGTTTGGGAGTACAAAACTGCCGGATGAACTCATTTCAAGTATTTTGGAAAATTGAGAAACCAAATAGCAAGTCAGACAACCCCGCCTTCAATCTTATTTCTATAATGAAATGTTTCTTTCTTTTTTCTTTTTGCCTTCTATAACGATTTATTATTTCTTTTTTTTTTAACTTTCCAGTTGAGATATTTTCTTTCTGTCTTTCGTATTTCTTTGTTTTTTTCCTTTGTTTTTCTTTT
>OY744519.1:168845228-168870228 GCA_963556195.1 Sepiola atlantica
AAAAGACCAATGAAAGAATGGAAAGAAGCTACGGGAATATGAGGCTGTATTACAATGAGGTGTCAAAACAGCGAATTGATGGAGACAACAAGACCAACGAGTCAAACAAGCTGGAACAAAAGAAGCGGTGGATATATCACACAATTCTGAAGAGCACATGCCATAATAGCATTTGTAGAAAATACTGAGACTAGCAACATCAGGTCTCTGAGAAAGAGAGGGGGCATAGAAGAAAAAGGGTGGGGCTAATTAAATTACAGATACATTTCTGCACCTTATCAAGAATCATCAAATGGGACAGAGATTCACTAGCCCAAAGATGACAACCGTACTCCATATATGGTCTGATTGTAGATTTATATAGATAGAGAATAGTTTCAGGTGTGAGAAAGTGTTTGAAGTGATAGAGAGAACCGACTTTACTTAACATCTATAGAAACAAATATAATACATGTACCATATATATATACATACATATATATATATATATATATATATATATATATATATATATATATATATATATATATATATATATATATTCCCGACACCATAGAACCACTCGGCCACCACTGGATAGCTAAATAAACAGTGATAATTGTAATACTTATTTCGGCGGCTTGACATCATGAGAGCGTTCAACTTAATGGAAGAAACGATGCCTTTATAGCTAGCGACGTAATGCTGTGTTAATACTGCACTTACAGTACCCATCTAGAGGGTTTTCCGGGGGCTACAAATAATAAATATTTGTTTTTTTGTTTATTATATATATATATATATATATATATATATATATATATATATACATATATATATATATATATATATATATACATATAATGTTGTGTAATACCGTTTCATAACTAAGATGTGTTATGAATTGGCTTTACAGCCACCAGATCTTAATCCCCCAGATATTTATTTCTGCGATTATCTCAAAGATAACGTCTATTAAAACAATCTTTCGATTATCTCTGACCTGAAAGGGGTCATCACAGCAAAATCAGTCAGGAGAGGAGGGTTCGTTTTAGTTATTGACAATTATGCACGTTGTTTCTTAAAAAGAAATATATTTATAATATATTTTTATAAAAATTCAATCAATAATCTGACAAAAATATAATCGATTTACTCAGAAGATCAGATTTTTAAAAAATCAACTGGGCATAAAAAAAAAACTGACATGATCAAGTGTAACGGGTGTCGTTTCGGGATTGTCTCAAATCAATTTAAACCACAGACAATTTACAAAAATATCTTGTAAACTTGTGTTAATATTGAAAGAATATCAAAGAAAGATTGTTGAACATTCATAGCTGAAACTTGTAGGGCAAGTCAGACATAAACTGAAGTTTATTTGTGCCAAATCTGTTGGATTGCATAAAAGAGTGTGACTTTTTAAAAGACTTCAATAGGTGGTATTTGGGGGATTAGATCTCTCTGTATAAGAGAGGCTGTTGAATCAGACGCGTAACCCCTCTCGAGAAAGGTATGAATACATTGATCATATCTTCAGAGTTCACTTGGATATAAACTTATAAATAGGAAATCTTGGAAAAAAATAGAAAGAGGAATCCAGAGTGGAATTACTGCGGTGGTTGGATAACATACTTGTTACTCGCCAATTGTTCCTGAAGCCAAAATTGCGTCAGAACGTCATACTTGAGAATTCATTTAGATCGTACCAGCGAGGGACCCAGAGGGGGTTTCGGATAATTGAATAACGCTGGATATCCGTACATGTTCATATTGTACGCCCACGTCTACGCCCTGGAATGCCATAGAGTGCATTAGCCTTTCGAGATTAAGAAGCCAATTCTGTACCATTCTCTAGCTTCTGACTTTCTTTTTACTTCGATAATATATATATATATATATATATATATATATATATATATATATATATATATATATATATATATGCTTACAATAAAGTTTTATTTATGCCAATATAGTGTGGCTACACACTCAGCACATGTTTCAATCGTAGCTTTTATAAGCTCGACATCCTAAGGCCAAAGTGTTCGTTTTTGTGGTTTAATATGATAATATAGAGAACGGACTGAGGATATCGATCTTATTAAAGCTACGATTGAAACATGTTCTGAGTTGATAGTCATGCGATGTTTCTATTAATAAAACTTTATTTTAAGTAAATAGCTTTATTCATTATTGATTAATATTATTTAAACACAGTAAATATTCTCCAGATTTTTTACTCTGCGCATACAAAGTGTTCGCAGTAATATTCGTATAAAATCATAGAACTACACCAGTAATCATTTTTCATATATATAAATTATCATTATTATCATTTATACCGTCTATTTTTTTTATCTAGAGTGAACGATTTATTTTTGAATTGATTTCAGACGGCGGGGTTTGTAGTTGCCTTCTCATCGCCCTCTCTCATCACCACTTGAAAGAGTTTCGTCCGGAATAGGCATGATTTTTACTCACTAAATTTTGTGTGACCGGACATATATATTATATTTATTTATATAATAGTATACTAATAAATGCACATTGGCCTTTATTATAGAGTGGAAGATAGTCCAAAATGCATCATTCATATCACGTATACAGGCAGACTACTCAGATTCTATAAGAATATGATGACAACAATTTTAATGAGATGGATAGATTGTCCGTTGAATGAAGCTTATTATGTCAGAATTGAAAATGATAAATGGAATGAAGTCAATGCAAATCTGAAATATTTGAATTTTCAAATGGGATGTTATGCCCATATTATTCCCTCAAAAATCCATTTAACATAATTCAAGGAACCTGAAATTTGCAATATATATATATATATATATATATATATATATATATATATATATATATATATATATATATATATACATATGAAAATCGCTCCAGGCGAACCATGAAGCCACATGATGTAAGGAGCTAAAAAGAACGAAAGATGATTATCGTTAATACACGAGATCCCAATTTACCTTAGTTCTAAAAAGACTCAGGCTATTGGTAAAAGGAAAACAGTGAACAGGAAGAGAGTTCCACAAGCCCGCAGTTCTTCAGAAAAAGTTACTGGAATAGGAAACAGTATTACAATGAGGTATCAAGACAGCGAATTGATGGTGACCACTAGACCAACGGGTCAAATAAGCAGTAACAAAGGGAGCAGGGGATAGATTAGACAATTCTGAAGAACACGTGCGATAATAGTATTTATAGAAAATACTGAGACGAGCAACATGACGTCTGTGAGAGAGCGAACGTGCAGAGAAGAAAGGGTGAGGCCAATACAATTACAGATACGTTTCTGAACCTTATCAAGGACCCTCAAATGAGACAGAGATTCACCAGCCCAAATATGACAAATACCTATTTATTATTACGTTTTAACCACTTTTCCGTAAACTAAATATAACGTAAAAATATATAAGCATGTACCCATACCTAACTTTATTTGAATAGATATATAAAAGCTTTGTTTTAGTGTCGAGAGAAAGTGGATATCCCTACGAGAGTGGTCTATAGTAAAGCAAGGATTGCTCAATCTCAAACCAAACCTTTTCTAAGCGAGCATTGCTTGAGTCTAATTACAAAAATTAGTTCAGGACGAATGAAACCAGAGAAAGGTCGGTGTTATTTTGGAGTTTTCCTTTTAGTAGACTAGTTGCACAACCAAGGTTTTGGAGTCCAGTCTACCCTACTATTTAATTCATATGTGGACGGGGTGATATG
Organism: Sepiola atlantica; assembly: GCA_963556195.1. Lineage (NCBI taxonomy): Eukaryota > Metazoa > Mollusca > Cephalopoda > Sepiida > Sepiolidae > Sepiola > Sepiola atlantica. Next base: position 168,848,949 of record OY744519.1, read on the forward strand.
GATTCATACCATTACTCAAGTGTATTAGTGAATGTGATGCAATCATCATCATCATCATCATCATCATCATCATCATCATCATCATTATCATCATTATAATCGGTTTATCGTTCGTTTTACATGCTGGCATGCGTTGGACAGCTTTTACAAATTGAGTTCTAAACTAACCTATCGCTAAACAGGTCTTTATTTATCCCTCTTTCTCTCAAGTCCATTCTTATCACTTCCTCCCATGTTTTCCTTTGCCTAGGCTTGTGATCTGAACCTGCTACCTCAACTGTTCTACATCTACTAGCCCTAGAACTATCATCTATTCTTTCAACGTGGCCATACCTTCGAAGTCTACTGTTCTGCATACATCTTCCTATACTGTCCAGATATAATCTTCCTCGTAGGTCATCAGATCCAAGCTCATTCTCATATTATTTCTCTCATTGCAACACATGTTCTCAACCATCACCGGCCATGATTCACTTCCATACATCAGCACAATGCATGAACATACCTGATAGACTCCAGCCTTGCTCGAAAGAAACCCTTACAACTACTCTTGTGTCTATGTTAAATTCTTTTTAAATTTTATACATATAATTTGTGTTTTAGTTTTTTTGGGGGGGTAATGCTTTTCTTAAAGGTAGATAACTCGATTCCGACTTAATATAGGACCCCTCAGATTGAGAATAAAAAAGAATGGCGAATATGTAGCCGTTTTGTTTAACCGCATGTATCGTATTTAAAAAGGCCAAAAATAAACAAAAAAAACAGAATGGAAGTTTTTTTCGTAAACAATGTTCAAAGTTCGTTTTTATCTCTGAATCTGAAGGTTCATTTGGTGATAAAACTTAAGCTTTGTTTTTATAAATGTCTTGTCTGTATTAACAATGATGAAACGATCGTAATATTTTAGATGAAAACCAGTTTTGCTTTTTATTAGAGTTTATGTTGTTGTTTTTTTGTCAGAAAATATCTCAATTTATAATTGCTCTGGAATTCAAAATTAGTACAATTGAGCTGTACGCCTGAGTTTGACACATAACTAAAATATACACTTGATACACACACACACACATATATATATATATATATATATATATGTGTGTGTGTGTGTGTGTGTGTGTGTGTGTGTGTGTGTGTGTGTGTGTGTGCGCGCGCGCTATGAGCGCATATCCATAATGTGCCTGTCACAAGGACATATTTATACAGAATCCTCGTGCGTATCCAACCCAACTCAGTCAATGCTGTTCTTCAACGATGTTTCAAAACTTGTGTAACGTTATAAATAATTGATTGTGAACGCATTGCTTTTTCACGCTACAAGACGAATTATTACAACACACGCCCCCTAGCGATCAGTTAATAAAACATGTTATTATATCAGGTAACACTAATCACATAATATCGATGAATTTGCATTCAAAATGATGGATAGCATTGTCACGATAGGCGAATAAGTCGGAGTGTTATATTCAATTTTTAACATATATATACATATATATATATATATATATATATATATATATATATATATATATATATATATATTTCGCAGCAAGTCGTTTATTAGGCATATGTCGTTGAAGACCACGGAGTTTTCCCTCTCTTTATGATCTTTCTGGTCAGTTTTTCGACTCTGCGATGAACCATCAATTGATACCAGAAACCGTTTCTCCAGATGTGAATTTGCTCTTTTCTTTGTTTTTTTAAATTTATTTTTGCAAAAAAATGACCCACTCTATAGGGTAGGTTTTTTTCAAGACATTTCAATCAAAGAACTTTTTATTCTTTGTGGATTTTTCTGATGATATTGTAGTGTTGTTATTTATCTACCTCCCACAAGATAAGATGTGACACAAGGTCGGGAAAGTGGGATTAGATAAACGCGCGCTCGAGAGGTGAGCACTCTGGCCATTTATAAATTGCCTGGGCAGCCCCGTCGGAATTCCCCGGTTGGGGCGCCTCAGACAGTAAGCAATAAACTTACTCCTCTCCAAAAAGGGGAGGCGAAGCCTGGGAGGGTGCACCTCCTAGAACTGCACAGGACCAGACAACCCCCAATAGACCGGCGTAAATCCAGACCCAAAGGTCCGAACAATACCTGTTTATTAGGCCGGGTAAAAACCCCTGGTTGAATTGAATTGACGATATTAGCATAAAATGTTGTTTGGCTCACGGCAAAAGAAACGGACAGTAAAAATACATCTCACAGATATGTTAGTTTTTTTTTAAATGTGATAAAATAAAAATAATAATGAAGATAAATGATACTAAAAAACTAAAAAACATGGTTATTGGAATATAAAATTAACCTGACTATATATATATAAGTCAGGTTAATTTTATATTCCAATAACCATGTTTTTTAGTTTTTTAGTATCATTTATCTTCATTATTATTTTTATTTTATCACATTTAAAAAAAAAACTATATAGTTTTTTCTTTTTATAATTCTGTTTTGCTCTGTTTAAATTACATTGAGCTCTGTTATTCAGATTCTCAACACAAAATTGAAATCTACACACTATATATATATATATATATATATATATATATATATATATATATATATATATATATATGAAGAAAGGTGGGGATAAAATGATCCCATGTAATGTAAAATGACAAAAGCCAAAAACTATGTGATTCATGTATTCATCAACGTTTCGTCTTTCTTGAAAGACTTCCTCAAGATGAAGAAACCAATGTAAATAAATTATACAGAATATTAATTTTGATATGTTAGAAAGTGCCCAAACTTTGGCATGGTTGTTGGCGTGAACAAGCAGAGAACGAAAAACGTGATTTTGGTAGCAGTGTTATCAGCCGTGGTCAGTCTCCTTCAAAGGAGGCGAGATGAATGAGATTGATGACTTAGATCTGTCAGTTTATTACTATTTTAGCTAGGAAAATAATTAGGGTTAACATATGTTGTAGCCAAGCATGGCTGCAGTAGGTAGGGGGCGGGATGTATGGAAGTATGAGTCTGTTGTTTATTCTAAACTTGGAGGGGGACAAAGAGGAAAACCGAATAAAGAGAAAAATGGGAAAAGGAATAAAGTTATGAGCATAGTTTTTATTTGAATGTGAGGGCGTGGAGATTCTTATGATTTTTGAAATGCAAATTTGATTTGAGATATTGTGTATATTTATTAATAGAAAATATGGTATGGGTTGTTTATCCCGGTTCTGATGTTAATTTTTGTTCCGTTATTAGTGATATTTGATTGATTACTAATACACTATCAATAAAACAAACGGGAACAAATAAACACATTCACACACAATTCAAAACACTATGAATATTATGTCCTCACGCTTTTACTTATATTCACATATTACATATACACACACTTGTATAATCATAAACACATCTTAATAATTACGGATCAATTTTTGATATTCAATATCCCGGTTCTGATGTTAATTTTTGTTCCGTTATTAGTGATATTTGATTGATTACTAATACACTATCAATAAAACAAACGGGAACAAATAAACACATTCACACACAATTCAAAACACTATGAATATTATGTCCTCACGCTTTTACTTATATTCACATATTACATATACACACACTTGTATAATCATAAACACATCTTAATAATTACGGATCAATTTTTGATATTCAATATTGAGGTCTGTCTGAGTTTTTTGGGGGGCGGGGGAAGGACTACCTTGTTATGGAAGCTGTTTTAGTTCACGTCTCTCCTTTTTATTTAAGTCTAATTAAAAATAAATTCAGTTAACATTATAATTAAAGTCACATTTGGTAATGATTATAAGTAAATTGCTTTAATAATATTAATAATAATAAAAGTAATAATAATAAGTATTGTAATAACAATAATAATACTAACAATCTCAATACAACTCATAACATTCCATATCATCACGGCTATCAATAATAATAACAATAAAAGGATATATATATATATATATATATATATATATATATATATATATATATATATATATATATATATAATTTCGCAAAAAAGTCCTTGATGGTTTCGGGTCTTTTATATAATACTTCCTTTCTAATATGACGCTATTGATATTGATTGGATATTACTACGCGATCCAGAGACAGATGCTTGGAGGGCTCAGCTCTGTTGTGTGTTTCCAAGGTATGCTTCTCTTCCGTTAAAGCTTTAAACCTGGGCGTTGTAGCTGACTGTCGCTACATATTACATGTAAAAGACCAAGCTGGGGTGGTAGCTTGATTTGCTTAGTTATCCGTCTCTCTCTCTCTCTCTCTCTCTCTCTCTCTCTCTCTCTCTCTCTCTCTCTCTCTCTCTCTCTCTCTCTGTGTAAATATATATATATATATATAAAGAGAGAGAGAGAGAGTGAGATAGATAGATAGATAGATAGATAGATAGATAGATAGATAGATAGATAGATAGATAGAAGGATGAAAAGGAATTAGAAAAGCGATGGAGGCAAATTTTTTTTTCAATTCAGTTTCTCAATGCAAGGTATATTCCGCAAAAAAAGCAATTCATTTAATTAATTTTTTTCCTTAAGCCTGAATTGAAAAAAGATCTGCCTCCGTTGCTTTGTTAATTCCTTTTCATCCTTCTATCTATCTATCAGCTCTATCCGGTATATTGAGCTGTATACTTTTCACAATAGGTTTTACCTTTCCTAAAAGTTCGCTTTTAGTTCTCTACTTTATATATATATATATATATATATATATATATATATATATATATATATATATATATAGGCAAACATTATTAAATTACACGGAGTGTTTTTGCTTAATAATTTCCGAATAGTCGATCTAGTATTTCTGTTAAATTGGTTCATGTAAGTTCGGTGGGTTTCTTGTTCCATTTTTCTTTCTGTTTTCAAAAGTACTTTCGATTTGATTAATCAAATCATCATCAGGCAGTATTAGTTTTGATGAGTTTACAGCTATGTCTGTACTGTTTAGTTTGTTTGAATAGCTACGACTTTAAAAAAAGCGTTTGTAATATCGAGATGGTGCATATTTTCTTTTAATTTTGCACGCGCTTACCACGTAATATCTTTCGGATGCATACTCCATAATATTATTCTAAAAAAAAGTAAAGTCAATCTTCTCGATTTTTGTCAACGGTAGCTTTTATCCTATAAAACAAATATTTGATTCTTGTTCGTCAGTTATATTGTGGATCGTTGCAGCATGTTGTTAAGTATAATAAAATGTAATTTGATTTATTACTTCTAGAAAATACTTTGACTGGATCGGAATTATTTTCATACGGGCGGCGTCTAAATAGATATATATAGAGATATAGATATAGTGATAAAAGAAGCCGACTATCAACTAGATGGTTGAAGTTTTGATACCTAGCTTGGGATGGGATCTAGTCTAGTCGTACTGAAGAGCTGTGATACAATCGACAGTTTATCTCGGGTTGAGCACTGTCGTTAAATGATATCGTCTGCTACTTCTTAGCGTAATGCAAAGCTCTTGGTAAATGAAGTCGCCTGCTACTAATTGATACAAACCTCTTTGTAAATAAACAAATAGAGCACTTTAAAGGTTTCGGTTAATATTGATATAAAGACATTGTAGATATCATTTACCAGTTCCTGCCCAATGACTCAGTGGTAAGAGCTTCCGATTATCAACTAGATGGTTGAAGGGTCGATCCCTTGCTTGGGGTGGGTGCTAGACTCCCGCACTGTAGAGCTGTGATAGAAAAAAACAGTCTGTCTGCAAATGACTATATATATATATATATATATATATATATATATATATATATATATATATATATATATTATTCATGATTTTACAGAAGTTTAGATCTCATGGTACAAAAGGTTTCGCGACTAAAATGCAACCTGACAAAAAATTGCTGGGTGTGATCTGTTCTATCGCTCGTCACCCACGTATCTTTAATTTTCAGATAAACTTTGGTAACAAGAATAAATTAGGATAAGTTACGCTGAAGCGTTCAGAGAAGACAGACTTATTTATTACTGTTATAAATCTCAATCTGAAAAATATTCAGCGATTTATATATTGTTATGCAAGTACAAACTCTGGTGTATTGTATTATATCGATTTCAGAACTTTAAAAAAATTATTTTGTATGTGTTAATATTGATCAAAACACGAAAGTCAAGAAAGTATATTTAAGTTCGAGTTTGACATACAAATATCGATGAATAGAATTCGATCTAAATGTCGAACCTCCTTACTAATGTGGTTCCTGGTGACCACCCTACCCAAAATAAGAATGAATATCACAGAAACACGTGTATATGTCCCATCTGAAGCAATGCTGAAAAAGAATATATCAACTTTGTGGATGTGTCCTGTGTTGTTTCTGACTTTTAGCTGGACATACACACACAAACAGAAAACTGATCGTTACATAATAGATGATATTTGTTCAGAGAGAAAATGAACAAGCAAAGATGGACTTGTTAAAAACGTATGTAATTATCAAATCCCTTCAACGCTTTTGGGATCACTAGTTTCACGAAGAATAAATTACGTTTATTTGCAAGTATTTCGTTTGTGTTATACGAGACATCGTTCTAGTGCTACGTTTGTCTATTTTTGTGTTTTTGTTAGGCAAGTTGAACTAGATAGAGCTCACAAAGATCGTGCCTCAGGATTTTTCTGGGCTGCATGAAGTCCTCCTCAATGCTCGAAGCTATTCGTTAATCTGTAGGATTGTGGGTGTTTACCCCCGACACTGATAACAGCAATGCTAAGCGGTTGCATGCGAAGTCGGGAAAGGTTTTGCCCGGAACATACAAAAGCAATGGCACATGCGCAACCTTGCTGCTTTCACTTTACAGATTTACGGTTCCGCGCATTACTAAGGCAGAGACAACCAGAGGGCGACGGATCCTGATGCCGACTCTTCCTGGAATATTCACAAGAGCCCTGTTAGCCAGGTAGCAATGACACTACCACATTACGACTGCCCCTACCGCTCTGAGGAATGGTTGGATTTCAGGAGGTCGTTTATGCCGAGTTCCTGAGATTATGAAGAAGATCGGTTCTTGCCACATTAGATCTCTTTACATCGACGACCTAGATACTGCTTACCAAATACAAGCTTGTGGGACGGTGGTGAGTTAAACTTCTCGCGACATCTCAATGGAGAACAATGGCCGCCAAACTTGCGCATATATATATATATATATATATATATATATATATATATATATATATATATATATATATATATTTCTCAGCAAGCGACTTATCTCATTCATTGTTAAACATTACATGCATATATTCATACTGATTGTCCAAATGACGACCATCACTAATCGATCAGACGACTGACCCGTGCAATCGGTTAGGAGAACAGATTTTGCCAAAAACGGGATGTCGACCTCACTCTTACTCAGAATTTACAAAGACAAATGTCGGTCAGAGGTCAGATACCAGTCCCTCATCGCATGTATTATCTCGATTTTATCCTCCTTAATCTAGTTAACCAAACGCTACTTGAACGTCTATCCCGTCTACATATATTATCCATTGTTCATGGATTAATATATGGACGCCAAGCTTTCCAAAGAGCAATCGTAAGCGTGTCCCTTATCTTCCTGAAATTCTCATGGATTGATCTGCTCTTAAAGAAAAATCGATCCTATATACTAGTGGTCCTTTTTTCTCATCAAATCCTTGATCCATTGCTCTTTCTGCTTCTCGTAAAGTCGGTTTTCTCCATCTTTTCAAACACTTTCTCACACTTGAGGCTATTCTCTATCTGCACAAGTCTACGATCAGACCATGTATGGAGTACTGCTGTCATATTTGCGCTGGTGAATCTCTGTCCCATTTGAGGGTTCTTGATGAGGTGCAGAAACGCATCTGTAATTTGATTGGCCTCAGCATTTCTTCTAATCTGCATCTTCTCTCTCACAGACGTGATGTTAGTCTCGCTCTTTTCTATAAATACTATCATGGTATGTGTTCTTCAGAATTGTCTGATCTATTCGCTGCTTCCTTTGTTCCAGCTCGTTTGACTCGTTGGTCTAGTGGTTTCCATCAATGCGCTGTTTTGATACCTATTCCAGTAGCTTTTTCCAAGAATTGCAGGCTTGTGAAATTCTATTGCTGCTGATTGATTTCCTCCTACCTATAGCCTTGGTCTTCTCAAGACTAAGGCCAATACGCATCTCCTGTTGTTGCGATAATCATCTTTATGTGTTCTTAGCTCCTTACATCAAGTGGCTTCATACCTTGTCTGGAGCTATTTCGATAAAAAAGAGACACAAAAGTCTCGATACATGTTTTAGGAAGTGAAAGAGAAAGAATTAAAAGAAAGAGAGAGGATAAGAGAGAAAAGATAAATAGAAAAGGGAAAGGAGGAGAGAGAAATAGAGTAGTATATTATGACATCACAATATATTCTGTGTGAAATCCTTTCAGTTTGTAATCTGTTTTAAACCATGATTATCAATCGATGCAAAAGTTAAGAAATTAGATATTTAATAATATATAACAAATATTGCCCGAAATGGTGGTATATTTACTAATAATGCTTGAATGACATTTATTTCCATCATGTCAAACTCGGGAATCTATACAGAATTTCGATCTGAACCCTTTATTTAATCTTGTGGTAGATTATTCTTGTTGCATTAGCTATTGCTACCTGGTAATGGCTGACGTATTATTTGTATTATTCGGACTACTGTTCTCATCTTGGATGTGTAAACATTACTTAATGCTTTTATCCGGCTATGATTGACGGAACGAAAACAATCTCCCCCCCCCCACCCCAGGGATTAAATAAAAGGTTCAGTTCGAAATTCCATATGGATTCTTGAGTTCGACATTAGAATTCTCGAGATCGACAAGACGAACTTAAAGAGGTCGGATGTTATATCGGCCGAAACGTTATTTTCATGGTAGATGCTCAACTCAGCTCTAATCTATGGTTCGTCCCTGTAAAACATTTACAGCAAGAACTCGTCTAGCTATAACAACTGTATATAATTTTTCTTTTCTTCCTCTGTGTACGTAAAAGTAAACGGAACTTCTACGAGCAAAGTTTATCTCCAAGAATTATCCGTCTGTGGAACACAATACCACAAGGCTGCTTCCCAGCTGATTATAGCATGGAGCATGGTCGTTTTCAAGTCCAATGTTAACAAATAATTGTTGAGCCGTCCTCTTAAATAATCTAATTTCTGGCCAGTAAACCATTGTTACCAATCCTTACATTGTTGTTTCACTGTCATCCTGACAAAATCTTTGACCCTCATCCTCGAGTGGCTTAGGGCCTTGATAAGCGGTCACTTGTTAGTACAAAGAATAGCATCCAAGATGAGAACAGTGGTTCGAATAATCCAAATAATACATATTTTAAAATGTTATTCATATTTAGTATCGCCTGTACTGACGAATGGCATCATCAATCTCCACTTAGAACTGGTTGTACTCAACGCTTTTATCCGTTGCGCACGTGCCCACGTCTAAGAATAAAATAATAATTACTTACAAATTGGTCAGTATTTGTTACGTCTCGTTCCAACAATATGTAGAAAGTAGGTACGTGCAAAAAATGGCCATGGTTTATACAGACTCTAGTTATTAAGATGGGCTTATCATAATTATTTTAATTCGATTCCTTTTAAATTTGGATTGTGTTGGAAGGATAAAGTCTAAAGTTAATCTCTAAATTTGCACGGCGTTTCCCATATTCAAAAACAAGAGAACAGTATATAAAAAAGAAAATAACATCTTCGTCGTATTTCCATTCTGACGGACAACAGGTTCTACTACTACTACTTCTAATATCTCTCTGCTTGACAAGGCTATGTTTTTAGTGAAATGATTGCAAAACGAAACTACAAATACATGAAATCTAAAACGAAAAAAAAAGTCTTATTTTTATTATTATATTCTGCATCCTCTGTGCTTTTAGGCGTATGCCTCAATTTTATGCTATGCTATATATATATATATATATATATATATATATATATATATATATATATATATATATATATATATAATGTATTTCTATGTAATTAGTTTTATAGGTGATTTTCAGCTCGTTGTTATTGAGCTTACTATTATTTCACTTCCTAAGTGATTAAGATGCAGAAAAACTGCATTATTAGACTATTTTTCGTTAATATATATATATATTAATTTTTATACGTACATAAAAGTAATCCATGGACACGTGTTTCTGGCTCACAGTCGTCATCATGGCTAACTTTCACAGAGATCAACCCCTCGATGTTGATGTCTATAGTCCAGCGTTCTACCACTGGGCCAAAATGCTCTGTGTAGAAATATGTACGATCACTTTTATGTACGTATAAAATTAATATATATATATATATATATATATATATATATATATATATTATCTTTAAGACAATATCCGTGTGTGTGTATATATAATACTTATGCGGCAATGTTGTTTCTTAAAAGCTCGTATTATGCCATACAAATGTCGAGGTTGAAGGCTGAACAACAACTGGACAGTTTCGCGTTCTTTGCCGACATTTTGTTGCCATCACAAACGTCTCACAATCAAAGTCCAGTTCAATTAATAGAGATAAAAGCACTTCCGTTTCACAGAGAACGCGCCAGGTTTCTTTTTTCTTTGACGTTGTTTATGGCTAAATTCGCTTAATGGAGAAGAAGCAACAATTAATATTTCTCCTTGTCAATAATATTAGCCGATAATATCGACGCACTGCCCACGTTAATGACTAAGAAGAAAAAAACAAGTCTTAAGATACAAATGAATTGCTTTGCGATGATTAAAGCATGGCTTTGATGATCTCTGTTTACTATTTAATGTGTTTATTTGTTTTACGACATATCAACCCACTCTAACAATTTGATGGTGAGTACCGCAGTGAAAGAAAAGGAAGTGAGCACGCACTGCCATTAGCGGTAGCAGTAGTAAGCGTGGCGCGTTGGCTCTCACCACCATTCTTACTACTATTACTACCACTTTCTCTATTATTTGGACACTTCATATTTGTAGTAGTAATAGTAGTAACAAAGATAAGTTGCTTTGCGATTATTTAAGCACAGCTTTTATAATCTATGTTTATTGTTTTTATTTGATTTACGGAATATCAACCCACTGTAGCAATGCGGTGACGAGTCGCGAAAACATATACAAACAACGCTCTCACGAAGTTGAAGATTATTTATTTCCATGGCTGTGGTGTTGGCAGGATTACAGAGAAAGAAAAGAAACTGAGTAAGAACTACCACCGGCGGTAGCAGTAGTTAGCATGGCGCTCTGGCGTGCTATCACCACTATTATTACTACTATTACTACCACTTTCTTTGTTATTAAAACAGTTCAGATATGTAGTAATTTGTAAAGTGGTAGCAATTTTAGTTATAAAGATGAATTGCTTTGCAACAATTAAAGCATGGCTTTTATGATCTCTGTTTGGTATTTAATGTGTTTCTGGAATATCAACCACTGTAATAATGTGGGGGCTGTGCCGCTTGTTGTGAGTCTTGAGAATATAAAGTAGTGTGTCAATGTGATTATGCCGGGTTGGGTGTCGTATGCATGTATACTGGAAAAGCAAAAAGCAAACCTCAAAATCATTGTTTAATCCCAAGAATGTTGTGTTGTGAACAGTCTGATACACTTCATTTCTCTCTTGGCACTGCCCTGATTTTTTCTGTGATCGCCCTCTTCAGTTCTTCTGTTTAAAGGTATGCTTATCATTGAATGATAATAGAACAAAAACTGTTGGAAATTCGTGACTAACTTGGTGGACAAGTCAGGGTTACACCAAAGTTTATTTGTATCAAATATGATTCGATTGCAGAAAAGATTATGGATTTTATAAAAGATTGCATTCGGGTGGGGGCATTCGGTAGCAGGCGGTAACCATGCATTAGAATTATATTTAAAAGTTGATTTTAGTTGATTTCCCTTCTCTTCAATAGGTTAGACCCAAAGTTTTGAAAACAGCGCACTAGAAGTTCAATCTGACCTATAAAAAATGTCTAATCAGCCCCGTCGGCACCCACCGGTAGGTCAGCCCCAGGCGATTAGCAATAAACTAACCTCTTCTCAAGGAGGGAAGGTAAACACTGCAAGCATTGAACTGCTATGACTACACAGAACCATACTTCAGCCCGACAGAAGTAAGGCCATTGTCGGACTGATTGCCGATTACGTATCATCGACTGGTTTTCGGATTATTTATGAAAATAAAGAGCATAACAGATGAATTTAAATAAATGAAACAACTAGATTTTGAAACTTAAGAAATTACTTCAATTCGGCAACAGGAAAAAGAAATTATCTTAGCATATAGGCAATTCCGTATGCATACGTAGATTTTCACACTCAACCGCTTTTTTTAAAAAGTTGGGATCTTCCGATGACCGAAGATACAATGTAAAAAAGTAATTTTTTTAAACTTTCATTGTATATATATATATATATATATATATATATATATATTGTTCCATATAAATATACGCACATTATAAGATAATATATTGCGTGTAAATCCTTAACTTATATTTTGATTTCGCTTTCCTGTTTACGAAGAAACCGAAATGTATTCTGATGGATTTAAATTCGTAATGTAATTATCATCTTAAATATTTTTTCATAATTCATTATAGTACTTTACGCTATTGCACTTTTTATTCCAATAAATAATCGACTTATAGCAAAAAAAATAATAACAATGTGAAAGTGACTCCGAAATGTCAGTTTATTCCGACTATATTAATAGTTACCCTAACCAGTACCCTAACCATAGCAAATCAAATAATAATAGTATGAAAGTCACGCTCAGTTTCCCAAATGTCAGTTTTTTTCTGGCTATACTAAACCTAACCCTAACCCTAACCCTAGCAAATAAAATAATAATAATGCGAAAGTCACGCACAGTTTCCCAAATGTCAGTTTATTTCGACTGTATTAACCCTAACACTAACCCTAACCTTAACCCTAACCCTAGCAAATAAATTAATAATAATGAAGTGAAATTAACGAAGTTTCCCAAATGTCAGTTTATTCCGATTATATTAACCTAAACCCTAACCCTAACCCTAGCAAATAATATAATAATAACAACAATGTGAAAGTCATGCAGAGTTTCACAAATCTCAGTTTATTCCGATTATATTAAGCGAAACTGATGTATTCTATAAATAGAAAGTGATATGGTTGTATTAGTATATTGAAAAGATATAAAGTATTCCTCATTCAATCGACGATACGGTTACGCAACACATACTGACGAGTGTAAGGAAACACGAAACACACACACACACATATATATATATATATATATATATATATATATATATATATATATATATATATATATATATATATATTAAAACTATTTATTTATTAATTATAATTATTAAGCTTCGTTAATTAGAGCACTTTGAGAGAGATTTAATTTTAGATTCACAGTGAGCCACGTTGCAAAGTTCTCTGTCTTAGAAGATTGGAACATTATCTGCATCATATTAGTTGTATTTACGAACAAAAAATGCAAGACGCATTTCTATCGCATTTGAAAGCGTCATCGTCATGATGGTTTAGCGGTAAGAAACAAGCGTTCATAATACTTGGATCCGGTGCTTTAATTGTTTGACCGGCGATGCAGTTACTGACGAGTGTAAAGTAACACGAAACATGTCTATAGATATTAAAAATATTAATTCATTAAAATTATATATATATATATATATATATATATATATATATATATATATATATATATATATATATATATATGAGAAAGGAAGGATGAGAGTAATCCGACGTAATGGGAAATGAAAAACGAAAAACCAAAAGATCTGTGATTTTTATGTATTCATCAACGTTTCGTCTTTATTTGTAAGACTTCCTCAGGGTGATAATTTTAAGAAAAATGTCATGCAAGTACATAGAAATATTAGGTTGACATGATGGGTTAATGAGAAGAAGTATTAGCCACTACTGGGAACGCAGGACCAAGGTTCGGGCTGAGAGAAGTCGGTGGACGAGAGTCAAATGAATGTGGCTGTGAGTGAAAAAGGGGAGGGTGGGAGTGTTGGTGAATTTGTCTTAGGGTGGAAGAGAGGGAAGGGGGCTGAGGTTTTTGTCGTGGTGAGGTGTAGCATGGATTTTGAGGGGCTGAGGAAAGAGGAGGGAAGGGGGAAGCTCTGTGTCTTTGGTGTGTAGGTAGTATCATAGTTTTAGAAAGAGATTTGAAGAAATGAAGATTGTTTGAAAGTAGGCGGAGTGGATGGGTAAAAGTGTGAAAGAAAATCTCCCTACTCCCCCCTCACCCATCTCACCCATCTCACCCATCTTACCCATCTCACCCTTTCGACTATTTCTTCAATAGAATAACTCACCATAAATAAAGCAAATATAGGTAAAGTCGAAATACAGATATCTAAATACTCCGACTACTACAGTTATTGACATCAGCTCAATGGTTGATTATATGATCACACAGAGCTAATATATATGGATGGGTGACCATTTGGGAATACAAGGTCTGGTATGTGGGAAGACGGCAATTCAATCACGAAGTCTCACCTGCAAAATAAGGCTAACGTCGTCAAAGCACAAATAGGGGTTATTCTTATATAATGTCTATATCTCTTATGTGATAAAACACCAAGTGGGAGTGCATCACGCACTTGGCAAGATAAGATTATTCATATATACTAGCCAAAAAAGGAAATGCTATCCCTGGGTTGATGGTACCATGACCACAGAAAAGATTATACACTAAACCCTCCCTTCCCAGAAAATGAGGATAAGGTTATACCTGATACTTTTCTACCCCCGCCTCCAAAAGGAGGATGTAATGCATAAGAGAATGGTATAATGATGAACAAACATATACTACACTATTCCCATCCCCAAAAGGGGGAGGTAATTCCTGGGAGGATGCTTTCATGAACAGATATTACACTATCACACAAATGGAGAGGGGGTAATGACAGGGACGGTGATCATATGAAAACAGAACATACTACATTATCCCCACCTCACCACCCAAAAAGGAGGGTGAAATGCCTGGGAAGATGCTATGAAAACAGAACAGATACTACACTACCCCTAATCTAAATTGATTATTGAAAAGCCAGTACATTAGTCTGAAATAGAGTTATTAACTGAATTGAACATTAAAAAACAGTACAATGATACAATTAATAGAAGTAATAGTATAGTTCGGATTTAACTGATATATAGCAAATCTCCATTATTAATAGAAGTAATAGTATAGTTTCGGCTTCAGACAGACAGATTCAAGATCTCCTTTAGTAATAGATATATATTAATAACTGAATAATTTAGTGTATGTGTGTATCAGGATTTTCGGTTAAGCTTTCTTTGTTTTGAAATCGGAAATAAGATTTTTATTTTGTTTTCTTTGTTTTTGTTGAATTTTTTTATTCTAAATCTATATTTATTTATTAGCCTTGTCGGGCTGGGTCGGTGACGAATTGGAGAGATGACAAAAAATGAAACTGCATAAGGTTGGGGTCTCAGAAACACGTGATGTGAGCTTAGTTTTTGGTAGTCGGCCACTCCATATTTTGGTTGTCGGAATCATAGCTAAAGTCGTTGGAAAGGAGCGGCTGAAGGAGGAGGACGCTCGCTCGGGTTGCTCCGTTACGTGAGATTCTCATGCAGCAGGCGATGTCTTTCCGATTTGCCAAAGTTAGGAGATTTCGCTAGCGTCCTCGCAAATTTCTCAGAGGATCTGGCCGCCAGACTTTTCTTTGAAATCGCGTTCGAAAAAGGTGTAGCCCTTTGGGTCGCCAATTGAGGTCGGGGTATATTGTTTGAGTCAGGAAAAAGTGAGTTTGCGAAAAAGACCTAATCCGAAATTAGTGTATCTACACCCTCGTTTTCTCTTTAATAGTATTACCGCCTGTTAGTTTCTCTTTTGTTTCTAATGGATTATTCGAATCTTTGATTTCTTTTCTTTCTTAATTACCTTCGTATCTTAATAAACAATAAGCGTGTTACGGAAGCGAGAGTGATAGTTACCGTATAAAATAGGAGCGGATGATCTAACAACAGCGGGTGAAAGAAGGTTATAGATAGAAACGTAGTATATATATATAAATATATATATATATATATATCACTGATGTTGATGATGAGGCTTCATCAGTGTATAAAAATCCCAGTCAGGAAAAAAAATAGAAAGTATACGACATTCATTTAATTTATACATATTTCCTTTTCACTCAAAAAACTGAATGTTATAGGCATTTATTTTTTCAGTCTGACTGTGGGATTTTTATACACTAATATATATATATATATATATATATATATATACAAGTTATATATTTATGTAATTGTTTTTATTGGTGATAGTAGCTGCCAGATATGTTTTTTTGTTGTTTTAAACATTCTTAGTGATAAAGGATATCATTTTTAGTCGCCTTTCACTTTATAGCACCTATTTTTGTTCATATACATATATTTAAAATAGACGTTATACGTACATTAAAGTAATTCAAGGACACGCTTTTCTGGTCATCAGCCGTCATCAGCATGGCCAACTTAGACAGTGATATCGAAGGTTCGATCCTTGTCCAAGTTATCCGTGTTGATGACGGCTGATAGCCAAAAACACGTGCCCATGGATTACTTTTATGTACGTATAATATAATAAAAATTATATATATATATATATATATATATATATATATATATATATATATATATATATTATATATATATATATATATATAGTAAGCTATGAAAACATATTTATGGCAATTAAGCTACACAGAGGCTCTCGCGTTTCATTCAGAGGGGAATCTTCAGGCTAAAATGCTTACGTGTTGAAGTAAATACTGAAAATAAACAATTATATCTCCTTACATGAAATAGTAATATATATATATATATATAAATTCTAAGACAATGTAAGTTTGCAAAAAGAAAAATCCAAAATATTTCTGTTCGTTATATCTGCCTCACCCTCTCCCTCTCCTCTGAACAGACACAGATAAAATAGCTTTACTACTTTTGGTGACATTCTGTTTTGTTTGTAATTGACTATTACAATCTTTTTATGCTTTCGATGCTTTTTTACATTTGATTGTTAATAAACAGTGATTGGGTGATAGATACCGTATAAAATAAACAATATACAGTGAGAGAGGGTTAGACCGTAGTATATATATATATATATATATATATATATATATATATATATATATATATATATATATATATATATATATATATATATATGAAGCTATTGTCTCGACTCTCAGAACATGTTTCCGGGTCTCCGATTGTAATTTATGAAGTATGGATCTGAGAGTTATTTTTTGTCTATCTTAAGCGATTTCGATCGCGATCGTCTTCAGGAGTTGGGTTTTGTACTCCATAAATTACCACTGGAGACTTGGAAACTTATTCGCCGAGTCGAAATAATAGACAAAATTTTGTCGTCTTTAATCAAACACACACACACACACACACATATATATATATATATATATATATATATATATATATATATATATATACATATACATAATATATATATGTGTGTGTGTGTGTGTATGTGTGTGTGTGCGTTAGTTTGTTTGTTATTTTGTGCGTGCGTGCGTGTGCGCGTGTTTGTTGTATTAAAGGACTGAAAACAAATAAGACAACAAGGGGGTAGTTTACGAGAATATGTATTCACAGAAAGGACAATAGTCTAGATTGGTTATAGCGACTTGCTTTATTACCACCATTTTCACTATTTTTTGTCGGGAAGACTCCATGCTACGATGCAATAGGATAGATCACAATAATAATAATAATAATAATAATAATAATAATATATATATATATATATATATATATATATATATATATATATATATATATATATATATATATATATATTAATGTGTACATAATCAAATATAAACCAAAAGTAAACTTTTAGTAAATAGAACCTAGAGTGAAAAGGTTAAGCTCAATATACGAGATAGAGCAATTATAAAGATAGAAGAAATAAGAGTGATAAACATGTTCGAATGTCCAAATTTATTTTAACTTTGGCTTTTCTACAGCCAACCTATCTATCTGTATTTCTCCTCTGATGATAAGATTTCGATCTTTGAAAAGCTTTGGCTTAAGGAAAGAATAATAAACACTGGTTTATTACAGAATACACCTTGCATTGAACAATCGAAATTTGAAATAAATTTGGACATTCGAACATGTTTATCACTCTTATTTCTTCTATCTTTATTGTATATATATATATATATATATATATATATATATATATATATATATATATATATATTTATATATATATATATATATATATATATATATTATCTTTGAAAACTCATGAGCTAAGGACTTAAGAATACTTTGCTTGAACTTTGAATTCTAATAAAATTGGATTGACACCTTATTTTATTACCTCATTTTATATTATAATATATATATATATATATATATATATATATATATATATATATATATATATATATATATATAGTACACGTATTGTATTAATTTGTGTATTTGTAAATCCGCTATCTGTTGAAATTCCAGCATTGATAAGAAGTGCTCAATAACAAGTAGAGCTGTTCATTAGTATTCATTTTTATTTATACAAACATTATTGCTCTTTTACCACTATTTTCACTATTTTTTGTCAGGAAGACTCCATGCTACGATGCAATAGGATAGATCACAATAATAATAATAATAATAATAATAATAATAATAATAAATAAAATTATATATATATATATATATATATATATATATATATATATATATATATGGAGTCAAATGTGGAGTTTATTGCTGGTAGGACCATAATCAAATTACATTTTATTTTTCGTAACAACATGCCACAAAGATCCACAAGAAGAACTGATAAACAAAAATCCAATATTGATTTTGTAGGAAGAAAGCTATTGATGACCAAGAAACGATAAAGAGACTGATTTTACTTTATATATATAATTATCGATTAAATAGAAGATAGCATTTTTAGTCTGTCAAGCTTACTTTTGAAATAGTATAAGCGTTTGGTTTGTCACGATTCTTTTG
This sequence comes from Sepiola atlantica, assembly GCA_963556195.1. NCBI lineage: Eukaryota > Metazoa > Mollusca > Cephalopoda > Sepiida > Sepiolidae > Sepiola > Sepiola atlantica. The sequence continues at coordinate 168,867,992 of OY744519.1, forward strand.
AAATGGTATATTTATACGGTTCGATGTATCTCGCCAGCAGTCAATTGGTCCATTTGTCGGTCTGTCACGTTTATGTTTTTAATCACAAACGCGCAGATCTTATTTCATACGCGTCGAAGAAAATATGGCAGTGTGTCGGTCTGTCACATTTTCGTTTGAAATATCATTGTTGTTGGTCTGTCACGCTTAAATTTGACATATTGCTGCTGATGATTTATTTTATATTAATTTTTTATTAAATATATCACCACTTTCTATTATTTGGATTGTTCGGACTACTGTTACTGTGACTATGTTATTCTCGCAACGTTTCGGCCGAGTAACCTCCGACTTTCTTGTCGAACTCGAGAAATATCTCTGTCGAACTCGGGAATCTGTACGGAATTTCGAGCATAACGAATTATTTAATCAACGGGGGGTAGCTTGCTCTCTGGTAAGAGTCTTAAGTAGTTCGTAATTGTATTCTTAGTATCGCCCGCACTGAGGATCGAACCTTCAACGTCCAGAAGACTGTCACTTAGAACTAATTATCACTTAGCACGTATATCCGTGGCACCACGGAGCATTCCGAAACATAAGCCACCACTTATCAAGGCTACAGAACCACTCAAGGATAAGGGTTAATGAGACGGATAGATTGACAGTTTAATGATGATGAGATGGTTTGAAAATATCTACATACCACTCAGTACAAAACAACAGTCGACCCAAGGAACAGCAATTCTTCCTCTATTGCCAGAAACATCAGTAGACAACGTAGAGAGCAAGCGAGAGTTACCTACCATTTGAAAATGTAAACATTTCAAATTTGCATTATATTTGATACATAGACAACCAGTAAGCAAGAATCTTTAGAATTTCAGTTTCTTCTAAAGACCCGTTAAGTTTAAGCTTTCATTTTTAGACGTTTACTAAGATCACATTCATATAATGGATTTTTTAGAAAAATTGAAATGAGAATTATAGACAAGGTTAAGTATCGTTATATGTTAGTTTTAACATTTTTAATGGGGCACAAAAGTGGTGCAAAATTGTTTTGGAATTAATTTACTTGTCCTGAGACGGGTATTATTCTAAGAAGATGTTAGTCTGTGCCATTAAACGAATTGCAAATCGATCTACATAATATGGGGTTCAGTTACAGCGTTCTCTATGTTTGCGGTTTCTGTTCGTTTGAAATTGCAATTAGTGGCATTTGTGAACGAATGACGAAATAAACGGTAAGGAAATGCGGTTAGAAGCATACAGAAATAGGCTAACAATCAGATATTAATATTGAATATATATATATAAATATATATATATATATATATATATATATATATATATATATATATATATATATATATATATATATATATATATATATATATATATATATATATATACATATACAGGGTGGCGCAAAAGTCGCGCATTGGTTTGAAACTAGGCTTTTCTGATAAATAATACATTTATTCGGTAATTTTGTTGCAGTAGTTTTTAAAAAGTAATATCCTTTAACTGGCCACCATTTTCGGCCTCACAAAGACAGGCTCTAGTTAGGGAATTTTCCATTACACTCCATAACTGGTTCTAGTTCTTGGATTTCATGTCTGATATTGTTTTTAAGCTATTGAATCGTTGTAGGCTTGTTCACATATACCCTTTCCTTAAGATAACCCCAAAGGAAAAAGTCAGGGGCTGTTAAAACCGGTGAACGTGAAGGCCAGTTAAAATCAGATAATCTGCTAATTAAGCACTCGCCAAACAATCCCGCAAAAGTCACGCATTAGTTTGAATCAGTTGTTACTGATTCAAACGAATGCGTTACTTTTGCGCCATCCTTATATATATATATATATATATATATATATATATATATATATATATATATATATATATATATATATATATATATATATATATAATTTCTGTAAGTTAACACAAAGGTTTATATAGTAGCTCAATAGTGTAGGACTAGAGCTCTTAATGTAACATCATGCAAACCTTGTTTATTTAGAGAATAATTTATTAGATAAATAAATTATCTTATTAATATAATTTATTAATTAAAAAAGTTTGTTGGAATAGATTGAAAAAGAAAAGAAACAAGAGATTGAAAAAGATTGAAAAAGAAAAGAAGCAAGAGATTGGAAGAGTTTGTTGTTTAATTAAAAGAGTTTGTTTAATTAAAATATGTATTAATTAAAAGGAGACTGCTATAAATTATTAGATAAATAAATTATTAGACAAAT
>OY744519.1:168880228-168915228 GCA_963556195.1 Sepiola atlantica
CGTATCTGAAATCAAATATTGCGAACCGGTGTTAATCCAAAAGAATCCTCAATAATATTTTAGATAGGATTTTTTGGCAATTTTTTTTATATAATGAAATCAAACTGTTTAATTTATAATTTTAAAAAATTTTTAATTTAATTTTTGAATTTTTTTTAACAAATAATAAAAGTACTGATCCTCATTCAATCCCGAGCAACGTCGGGTCTTCCTGCTAGTATATATATAATATTGACTATTGATTATTCTTCCTTTATAAATCCAGATGCCAAAACCTTGCCTGCTGATGTTTGCGTCTTTTGTCGGTTTGGACGGCTTTCACCTGCTTCTGCACACTCAGCTTACTTCCGATTTAACTTCATGTTTATTTTCACATGTTGACTTTTTTGTTGCATTGAAACAGTTGCAAATGATGCTTTAAATCGTCGATGCATTGTTGTTTTTGATCGGCTTTCAAATCATTGACAAATATTCGTGCAAAATGATGAATACGCTTTCGCCTTCTGAGATCTTCAACTCCTCTGCTATTTCGCGCAACTTCAATTTACGATTAACTTATTCAATGTTTTCCGGGAAAACTGCTGAATTTTGGCGACTGAATGTTCAGTATCATTTGTGTCTGTACGACAGGGATAAAGTAGGGATCAGAGCGTTGGTGGTGAAAGGAGAGGAGCTTGTCTTTTGACGCATTAAAAGTAACCAGTCACCTTTTCCCAATTGCACCACTTGATCCATGTCGGATGAGAGAGAGAGAGAGAGAGAGAGGGGGGGAGGGAGAGATAGAGAGTCAGAAAGAAAGAACCTGATCATTAATTCGCTTCGAGGTGTTTCCATAGATGGTTGTGTCATCAGCATAAATCTCAACGAATGATCTTAGAATGTAGTTTGGGAGATCATTTATGAAGATCAGGAAGAGGGGTGTAGCACAGAATAACACCCTGATGCATGCCGGCGTTGATACGGTGTGCCTCAAACTTCTGTCCATCAACCACTACTTAATCTATCAGAGAGAATGGATTCGATGGTTGAGAGTACATTTCCAGATATTCCATAGCTAACAAGCTTGTGAAGTAAACCTTTATGCCAAACCCTGTGAAAAACCTTTGATATGTAAAGAGATATTGCTCTAGAAACGAAGCTCCCGTCAATAGATTCACTGATTCTGTGTGATATTACAGTCAGCACATCGGCTGTTGATCTTCCAGGGTTAAAGCCATATTGCTTGTCGCTGAGCAAGCTGTTTTTGCAAAGGTGATTAACGACTTCTTGGTTTATCACAGATTCAAGCAACTTACTCATGACGCACAGGAGACTGATTGGTCTGTACTGAGATGCGAAAAACTAGTCACCAGTATTGTTTAAATATTAGACAGACTGGCGAGGTTTTCCAAGGTGTTGGGAAGCATTTCTCCTTTGAGCAACGATTGAACAGCTTTGAAATAGTAGAAAAGAAAACTTAAACAATTGATTAAAGGATAAAGCATATTGTCTACCTACTCAAAGAAGCATCTAAGATAGTGATACAAAATATAAACTTGTAATTCAGAAGTTAGGTCATATTTACTATGAGCTCAAGGATATTTTAAGCCAAGTTATATATTATACAATGCATAACTAATATAGAATGGATAACTATTGGAAACTAAGGTAGAGACTTTAATCTTAACTGACCACACCAAACAGCAATAATAATGATCAGTTAAATATTAATAAAATTAATAAAAATTAAAATAGTGGGCATACTGTATGCACTGGTAGCTCGATTTACTACAATTGACAGTAAAAACTCAACTAGAAAATAGTTATACTATCCTTAAAAGGGAGGTTATTCCAAATCAACTCATCCTGAGAAAACTGATCTGCAATAATCCAACGTTAAAGGGAAGTTTTGTAAGAGTTAATATTTAGGGGCTAACAATTCAAAAAGGTTTCGAAAAGTTTTTATATAAAAAAAATTATTCAAAGGCAACTAAATATTTTTAAGAAATGATAGGATGAAATATTGTCGTCACATTACAATCTAGTGTTTTCAAAAAAATGGAAACTTTTAAATGACCAACACCAACAGTAACTCAAATAATAATACACGTACAATGGAACACGAAGATATACGTAATTTCAAACATAAATAAATTAAAACAATATTAGCAAATATTATTATACATGCACATATATAAACATATGTACAATTCAGTAGACAGAACAAAATCTCTCTATCTCTCTCTCTCTCTCTCTCTAAATATATGTATATATATATATATATATAGAGAGAGAGAGAGAGAGGGGGGGCAGAGAGAGAGAGAGAGAGGGGGAGAGATACTCGCATACATATATACACACACATAGATACATATGTAGAAAAAAATTGGCTATATATCATATAAGGATTTCATACCTACAGTTTATAAGATATCACAGACACAGAAAATGTTGCATAAACATCTAGATATATATATATATAGACATATATACATATATACTTATACGTACATATATACACCCTTAGATACACACACACATATATATGCATATACACATACACACCGATATGTACATACAATTAAAAAGATGTAAACATGTACACAGATCAACATCAGAAATACACAAGCATATTACACAGACAGCTTTGTACTATAATGTAAGCAAAGAATAGTTTCTATATATATTTTATATTATTATTATTTTATTACCTCGCAAACAATCGAGTCAACACATCGGATGGAAAGAAATAATAGACCACCTTCAAAATCTTACATTACAAACTCAGTAGTAGCTGAATCCAAGTTATCCTATTTTTTTGTAATTTGATATTTAAAGTTGCAAGGAGAGGTTATATATATATATATATATATATTACTAGGAGAGGTAACTTGAATTTTTAAAAAAATCGTTCGCTAGCGACCAAAAAGATTTCAAATTTAAGATTATAAAGATAAAGACTTCTACAACTGACGGAATTAAGTGATATGGTAGTTTTCAAATTCGACACGTTTTTGGAAAGGGGAAGTAATATATATATATATATATATATATATATATATATATATGTATATATAATTATATATCATGTATTTTTATGTAATTATTTTTATTGGTGATTGTAGCGTTCGTTGTTATTTTGCTTACTATTATTGCGATTGTCTCACTTTCCTAAGTGATTAAGATGCAGAAAATTGCATTATTAGTCGCCCTCAACTTCATAGTACATTGTACATATACATACATATATATATATATATATATATATATATATATATATATATATATATATATATATATATATATATATATATATATTACGCCCCTTGCTAAACCGTTAATGCATGTTCCTTCATAAGTTGAAAAATTAGTACAACATTCGTACCGTCGGTTTCAAGCACAGAAGGACTTAGTCATCCGGCTCTCTTCAGCTTCTGTTGTCATCCCAACGGAAGCTGAAGAGAGCTGGATAGCTAAGTCCTTCTGTGCTTGAAACCGACGGTACGAATGTTGTACTAATTATTCTGTACTAAAATAAATATTTTTAATTTTAATTCTCAATTAATCTAGCACTCTGCTGAGATTTTTCCTGCTATATTACAAAGAAGTTATATATATATATATATATATATATATATATATATATATATATATATATATATATATATATATATATATTACTATAGATACTCGTCCCAGGACGGGAATATAAATTTCTCCGAACAGAACAGTTTTGCACCACTTTTATGTCTCTATTACGAATATTAAAATCAATATATAATTGCTATTACACTTTATGTCTAGAATCATTATTCCAATTTTGATCCAACTGTATTAAATACTTTTTATTTGAGATAATTATCAAAAATTAAAGGCGTAAATAGTCTTTAGTAAGTATTTTAATTCATAGAATATTGTTTCATTGGTACCTAATAAATATGGATTAAATTTAATACAAATCTGAAATATTTGAATTTTCAAATAAAAGATTCTGCTTATAAAAAGGTTTTAAATATTCCAAAGAAACTTAAATTTGGGGAATATTTCTTAACTGTTGTTAAAATTTCACAAAGAGAGTCCACCCCCTTCTTTGACCCCTATGCATGAAAGTAAATTAAAGTAAATATAACACACGTTACTACCCCTTTCGCCGAGCAGAGGTGTTTCAAAAATCATAATGATCGGTCAATAAAGATAGGAGTGGATCAAACATACATAAATATATAAGCTATATACGTACCTACTTTCATATAGATAGAGATATAAGGGTTTAAAAACTAAATAAGCATGTATAATTAGAAGTATATGAAAATGTGTTTGAAGTTTAATTAAGTAAAGAGAGAGATAGAGAGAGAGAGAGATAGAGAGATAGATAAAGAGAGAGAGATAGATAGAGAGAGAGAGAGAGAGAGAGAGAGAGAGAGAGAGAGAGAGAAGGGCGATATAAATATTAAAGGGAGACAGATAGAAGCGTCTCCTGTGTACAATGGCGTTTCGTTTCCATACGTAGCTTCGAGACGAGACGAGAGGCAATCCATACACGAGGAGGTCGTCGGCCGTAGTGCACGTGAACTTGCCACAATCGCGAAATGACATTACACAGCAACAACAACAACAACACCAGCTAAAAAAGGATTCCCCCAATCAGTTGCAACACAGTGGCGATGATCAAGAGAAACAGTAAACTGTCCATTGCTTCGTTAATATTTGCACGCAACAAAATAACAGCGAGGAAACAGTTGAATGGCGCAATAGAAATATATATATATATATATATATATATATATATATATATATATATATATATATATATATATATATATATATATATATATCAAGGTATAATGCATCTACATATACATTATTAATCTTCAAATACATTTGACATTTGACTATTCTTGAATTTTATTGGACCCAAGATCGTTTACTATATAATACACCAGTCTAATCGGATTTGTTCAAACTAATTGGATTTGTTCAAAACTACATTTTCAAATTCGAAACGGTTTTTGAAAGGGGAAGTAATACATATATATATATATATATATATATATATATATATATATATATATATATATATATATATATATATTACCTTCCCTTGCTCATTAATACGTGAAATTGTGTTTAATTAAATATTGTTCTGTAAAGTTTTCAAATTAATATTTACTACTAATTAGTATATATATATATATATATATATATATATATATATTCAATTTTCTTATCTTTTATTTTTGCTGGGGATCTTAACAAATGTCAAACATTCACCCTCTATTTCACACACTCCAACCGAGCGATCTTTTTAAGATTCTAACCGTCTCTTTTAGCGAATTTTTGTTTATCTCTCTTGCACTTGGTTCACCGGGTATATTCGCCAGGTAGTTTTTGATATTCTTTTTTCATGAGTCCGGTTGCTCATATAATTACTGGAATGATAGAGATCATCCTAAGATTCCAATTTCTTTTCATGGCGTACTTAAGACCTTGGTATTTCGTTATATTCTCCCTCTCAACTCTGTTTAAACTAGTATAATTATTAAGGAAACTGACTCAACTAGGATTACTAATTCATCACTCTTGTCCCACATCACTATGTCAGGTACAACAGCTGCGTTTTTCTAGGTATGTAGTTGTAGGAATTGCATAGTCAGCTGGGTGGTGTATAGCTTATTTCCAACTCTGTGTGTATGTTTATAAACCTTTTATCGTTATTAATCTTATGAAATGTCTATCTGTACGTTTTGACCTTTGTGTTCATGCTATTCTCGTTCCTATTTGAAATGAACAGGCATTGTTGTCATGACAACGAAACGCCCTTTTAGTGTCATCAGGCGCAATTTCAGAACTTTGAGAACCAATCAAGTGAATAGCTTAAGTATTGAATATAGCCCGATTGAATAATGTTTCGCTTCCTTTCATGCAATCCCTGTGGCGTGAACTATTTGATATTTAATTTCAGTGCAGGAACCATAATATTGTTTCCTTTCAGAATAATCCTCCTTTGGAGGAAGTGTGTCTGGTGACCAGAGTTGTGCCTTTTGGTAAAAAAGGGTCACGGTCTTTTCCTCCATTTACTTGCCTCCCTACGAGAGCAGACTTAGACACAAGGTCGTTTATTAATGAGGAGATAATCCAACTACCGAAAAAGAGGCACTCTAGATTGAGACAAAAATAATTAAAATTTCCTCAGTCTAGAATGATTTCTCATTTACTGACCGAGAACAGAAAAGATTAAATGTAGTATAAAAACAGATAATACACTTTGTTCCTAGCAAAAAGCAAAAGGGTTCCTGTCGCAATAAAGGGAGTTCCCAAATCTCGTGACAACACTAGATCTCTCGGCAACTCTCGTGAGATCACGTGGCCAGGAATTAATACCCTAACCCTTCCTGTATTGCTCTCTGGTCGCTAGACAGAACAGACCTGTCATGTGATCTTGGCGTCTATAGACAAAGACCGTATGGGGCGGCTTTAGGGTTTTCTTGTGTGCTTCGCATAACCTTCTTAACTCCAATATCAACAATGTGCATTTAATTGTATTTGGGACTCATGTATTTAATTATATCTATAATCTACATTGCATGTATGCTTTATGGTTTTTTATAGTCTGTTTAAGCAAACTATTAATTAATGTATGTTCAGTTACCAGACTTCTTTTTATGTACTAACGCGTCACCGCTGATCAAGGTCCAAATGTCACTCAATGATAAGAGTTAATGAGTTAGTCCGGAGGATTGATAACGATAGTTTGGATTGACCACTGTTTGATTATTCAAGAGGACGGCCCAAAAAGAATGTGTTACATTGGACTTAAAAACGACCATGTTACAAACGGGTAGTACTCGGAACGAAACCCTGTTCATAGAAGTTCTGTTTGGTTTTAGGTAATATTGTAAATACATATGTAATTTTGATAATAGCAGTTATAAGTGTATATTTGTAAATATGAATTTAATTGAAGGTTAAAAGGAATGAATTATATAAATGACAGAACCCGTCTAGATTCTGAGCGACTTTTTGTAACAGTATATAAGGAAGTTGAAAAAGTATTGGTTTAAGTAAGATTCTTCTTGACACGTTTTCCGTTCTAATCTCAGCCTCGTCTTGAAATTTCGTTCTTCTTTGTTTATTATGTTATCTAATGTTATTTAATGTTATCTAATCTAAATTAATTGATTAATAGTTTCCTAATTCTAAAGGTATACAAATATTATGAACGCTGGCGGACTTAGTAAATAGTCAAACTACTTTGATGAAGTTTCGGCTTCAGACAGACAGACAGGCCGACAGACAGACAGGCAGACAGACAGATACATGAACTCCATTATTAATGGAAATTATTCACAGTGGTTGTAGTTAGTCGAGTGTTTGCTGTGAATGTTTCTTTATCATCTTTTATTACTTGTAAAAGTAATGCAAAAATACATGTTCGTTAACATTTCTACAAAAATCGGACGTATATGAATTTTCACGAATGGTTTCCATGATCTATTTGCCACGTTTTCATATAGTCCACATTACCCAATTTTACACCTGCAGCTATGTTCCCAAATTCGTAATGTATGATTATTTAGCTTAAGAGTAAATCCTATACATAGATAAATCTAAACATATACATATACTTAACTTAGTATCCGTAGGATCTAAACTCTTCGATGACAGTATTTATATAAAGTTAGTAAATATATTTTTGTTAGGATAGTATCGCTGCCACTAGGAATATAAAAGATGGAATATTTCTGTATTGTAAGCAATGAAGTTTATTTCTGTGGATGACGTTGTTTATGGATAGCCTCTATAATTTGGGAGGCTTGCATTATATATATGTATTTTTCTGGATAAATGACTGCTAACCCTTCTTTTAATTTATATATATATACATACATACATATATATATATATATATATATATATTTATATATATATATATATTTATATATATATATATATATATATATATAATTTTAATAATACATATTTCAGTATTATCTAGATACGTATACGTTTCACCATTGAGGAATCATCAGTGTAAAGATAACCATTTATGCCAGTTGCACGATTCGAACCTCGGAACAAGAGTCACAATTAACTCCAAATCCGAGCGCGCTAATCAATAAGGATATCGTAAATAGCTACATATAAGATGAGAAATAAGAGCTATATATATATGTGTCAAAGGAGGTGGACAGCTATACTCGACCGTCCTAACAGTGTTAAACAGGAAGGAACATGCATTATAGCTTTTGATGGTTTATTTCATTTATTAATTAAAGGGCCCAGCTGAAAAGGGGTTACAAATAATTATTTTAATGATACATATTTAAATATTATCTACATCCGTATACGTTATATGTATATAAGTTGTTTATACAATAAGTGTTGCTTATACAGTAGCATTGCTTCTAACAAAGCCTTCATCAGATGATGAATCTGCGTTCAGGTATAGTTTCGCGGCCGATGCATTATTACCACCCAGAACGCTCTAGCAGTATCTCACGATACTACCAGACTTTGTTGGATAGTCATTAATTTCTGGGTGTGCCATCTCCGCACTGGTGCAGATACAGCCTTATCTTGTATTTTCTCTATGTATTTCCTCTTATCTGATGGGGAAAGACCAAGATTATTCAAGAATGCCGAAGTTGAGTTGGCAATAAAACTCAGCATCCGACTTTGATAGAAAATACAATGGTTTTTCCAGCCATTTTTTATACATTGTTTTCATAGATCTTCATGTTTTTCCAACTGGCGCTGGTGTGCCCAGTCAAAATTTTCTTCAAATGGAACCGTTAATTCAATCACAAAATCTTTTTTCAAATAAACAGACCAAACGACAATACCTGGATGCTGATCTGTAAACGTTATATATATATATATATATATATATATATATATATATATATATATATATATATATATGATGTTTTTATATTGCGAATTTATTTCTGACAGTACATAGTATGTTATGTATTAAGTTGCTTTTTTATTGCTGCTATTGTTTGGGCAGGTAACATTACTAAACGAGTTATTATTTAGTTCGTAGGGCTTGAATTGGTAAAGAAAACGACAAAGTAAAAACTGAGACTCGTACAGGATTCGAACCCGTACCATAAAAACGTCATATTGGACGACTTGATTAACGAGCCACGAATCTATTAGTACAAATAACTCTGATCCCAAACTTTGCGCCAAATTTTAGTCTACGATTTTACTAACAATGAAACAATATCTCCTTAAGCAGCGAAATTCTGTTTATTTTAACAAGGTTTGCTTGAATCAAAAAATGCTGTTTAAATATAAACACACTATATATATATACGGCACTATCACGTTGATACACCGGTTCCCGTTAGATCACTGAAGTTAAGCGGCGTCGAGCCTGGCCAGTACTAAATGGGTGGCCATTTGGGAATACCAGGTGCTGTATGTGCTTTCTGCTTATCTTGGCATTGTTTCCAGTCGTCTTGTATTACTACTTGCCATTGGAATCAAGCAATGCCGACTCAGGAGAGCGGTTGTTGGAGATTGCGCAACCCTTGCAAGGGAGTAGAGATATAGAAAAGGGTATGAACATAGAAGAGAAAGGAAATCGGAGAGAAAGACAAGGGGGTCATATTGTGTATACATAAGGGGGGGGGGCTTTTATCTGTGAAGTAATTCATTCGTGTTGACAGTGGTGTCATCACAAGTGCACTGGACTCTCTATAATCCATCATTTGAACGGATCTATCCTATCGACTCCGTTCAGCTTTTTTTTGCTCTGTTCGACCCGGGATGAGCTATTACCAGAAAACGCGTCAGAAGTTTCAAAAGCCGAAGCCAAGGCCAAAAACGTTCATCCAAATAAGAGCTGGCAGCAAAGTATTACAGTCTCTCTCTCTCTCTCTCTCTCTCTCTCTCTCTCTCTCTCTCTCTCTCTCTCTTCGTTTATTTATTTTCAGAAATCCGGTCACTTAGAAAGGATTATATTTCATCATTATCCGTTTATCCTGTCGAGTTATTGAAGGGTTTATTTTTAAGTCTGTTGTGATGCTTAATCACAACCGATCCCGCGGACAAAATAGGATCATAAAGTAAACAGACTGATTTATCTTTTTAGTTTTTTGCTTCTATATGTTAATTGAAAATCTAATATATAAAGTAAAGTCAGTCATTTTATCGTTTCTTTGTCATCGATAGCTTTCTTCCTACAAAATCAATATTTGATTCTGGCTCGTTAGTTTTTCTTGTGGATAGTTGCAGCATGTAGTTAATAAGGAATAAATGCGATTCGATTGTGCATCTTTAGCCTGTGTGTCCTTTCTGTGTACACGTTCTCCGTAGAAATGTTCATCGACATCTCTATCCCTGCTTTCAGATGTTGGTTCAGGATTCCTCGCAATGTTGAGCGGTCATCTGTAACGCTCTCGCAGGACCCAATGTCATAGGTACACCACATATTTCGAATTTTAACGTCTATTTTTTTTTTTGAGAAACAGAGGAAAAACATTCTTTCCACATCATGGACGCACAACGTATTTCAAATTTTAACTTTTATGTTTTTCTTCAAATCAGTCTTTTAACAAAAAAGATGAAAGGTCGATGAACATATAAACAATTTTCGGTTTTCATTTTCGTCATTTTTCACGGAAGACTAAACTAATCGATAAGAAAGAAAAAAAAAACCTCTCTCTCTCTCTCTCTTTCTACCTTCGTTCTGTTTTAATAATAATAATAATAATAATAATAATAATAATAATAATAATAATAATAATAATAATAATAATAATAATAATAATAATAAAAACCTCCCGGCTCTTCACCCACTTTTTGCAGAAATGTTAAATGGCTGTTTGACGACGTGTAGCTTCCTTGAATGGCTGATAAATAGCACTACAGTATTGATCATAAAAGATAAGACAAAGGGGGTAAAGTGACAAACTTTAAACCAATCACTTGCCTCTCAGTTATGTGGAAACTTTTCACAAGCATATTGTCTGAAAGTATTTATGGTCATTTGGATCAAAACAATTTGCACCCTAAAGAACAGTAAGGCTGCCAAAAAAGATTACATGGCACCAAAGATCAGCTTCCGTTTGATAAAATGATCGTGAGAAACTGCAAACGAAGGACTACTAACCTTGCCACGGGGTTGGTGGATTATAAGAAAGCATTTGACATGGTTCCTCATTCATGAATACAAAGCTGTTTGGAGATTTTCGGAATAGTCCCAAACATTCAAAAAGCTTTAAAGAATAACATGAAGAATTGGGAAACCAATTTAACTTCAGCGGGTGTTCTATTAGGTAAAGTGAAAATCAGAAGAGGGATTTTCCAGGGTGATAGTCTTTCCCGTTTAGTTTTTATCATTAGTTTGATCCCAATGACACTTCTCTTACGTAATGTGAAAGGACTTCCTACAGGCAACCACTTACTATTCATGGATGACCTTATAGATTTTGGAAAGAATGAAAACCAACTGTATACTCTAATGAATACGGTTAAATTATTTAGTTACGACGTACTAATTTAGTGAGGACATACGAATGGAGTTTGGCATCACTAAATATGCCATTCTTGTTATAAAAAGAGGTAAACTTGTCCACTCAGATGGTCTCGAACTCCCAACAACAGATCTGATAAAAAATGTAGACGGTGAAAGGCGCTACAATTACTTGGGAATGCACAGATAAGATTAAAAACAAGGCAATGAAAAACCAGGTCACAGCTGATTACAACAGAAAAGTAAGGAGTATTCTTAAATCACACCTCCACAGTTGAAATACAATGTCAGAGAAGTAGTTATCATTCGATATACTTCGAGTATACTTGACTGAAATGTAGATGAACTAAAATTTTTGGATCCCAAAACACGGAAAATGCTTATAATTTATGGAGCTTTTGCAAAGAAAGGAGATGCAGATCGATTGTATCTACCTAGCAAGGAAGGTAGTCGAGGTCTACTTAGTGTTGAAGATGTTGTGAATATAAAAGAAGGTTGTCTATATAAATATATTTCCGAAAGTAATGAGATTTTGCTTCGTTAAGTGAAAAGAGAGGAAATACTAAGAACTGGGGTGAAAAAGAATCAACGGTTATAAAAGAGAGGGTTAAAATTATTTGGAACGAAACTACACAGTGTATTCTTTAAGAATACTGCATTTAGAGATAATGACAGCTGGAATTGGTTGATCAGGGGTGAGTTCGATATATCTAATGAGAGCACTTTAATGGCAGTCCAGCTACAAGCCACTCGCACTAGGCCCATCAAACATTACATTGATAAAACTCCAGAATCACCGATATGCCGATTGTGTAATGAAAGGGAAGAAACCTTAGCGCATATTGTATCTGAATGCCCAATGCTAGCACATCAGTAGAAAAAATAGAGACACGACAAAGTCGCTCAGGTACTACACTGGAATATATGCAAACTTTAAGAATTGGACCATAATGAGAAGTGGTATTAGCATAAACCAGAAGTAGTACAGGAGAATGACAATGTGAAACTTCTTTGTGGCATGCGCATACAAACTAATAAGGTTCTTTTGGTCGAGATCAAAGTGTAGTATCTGTTCCGATGGATACTACACCCCATGAACTGGTATTGTCTTGGCCTTCGGGGCTTGATTTACGCCGGTATATGGGTCTGTCCTGTGCAGTTCTAGGAGGTCCACCCTCCCAGGCTTTGCCTCCCCTCTTTGGGGAGGAGTAAGTTAATTGCTTACTGTTTGAGGCGCCCCTACCGGGGAATGCCGACGGGGCTGCCCAGGCAATTTTTGATGGTCAGAGTGCTCACCTCTCGGGCGCTGGCTTTTCAACCCCCACTTTCCGACCCGACCTTGGGTCACATCTTACTTGTGGGAGTAGGATAAAACTGGCCTTGTGCCTAACTCCTGGAGAGGAGTAAATAATACTAATAAGGTTCTTTGAACATTTCAAACCCGACTTAATCTTTCTAAACAAAAACAAGAGAACTTGCTTAATCAGTGATATAGCCTGCCCCTTCGATACTAGAGTGTAGGAGAAAGAACAGAAATAAATAAATAAATAAATAAATATCAAGATCTAAAATGGGAATTAGTTCGAATATGGAATTGTAAAGAAGTAAAGGTGATTCCCGTTGTAATTGGAACCATAACGAAAAGCCACCACAAATGGCTTAAACAGATTGACGAGACAATTTATTTTCCAATTTTGCAAAAGGTTTGCCTGTTAGGAACGGCGAAAGTGTTAAGGTGCAGCTTGAATGGTTACGGTCAAGCGAAATTGACTTGATGTTCAAAAAAATAAAATGCAACTAAAAACATCCAAAAGTTGAAATTACTGTGAAATAATAATAATAATAATAATAATAATAATAATAATAATAATAATAATAATAATAATAATAATAATAATAATAATAATGGAATATTTCTGTGCCTATATTAAAAGTGACAGAAATTGTTTCCTCTCTTTTTTATTACTATCAGTTATTATAAAGATTAGGCGTCTCCTTCTTTGCTCATATAAATTAAATTTACGTGCGTGATTCTTGAAGCAAGCCGGACACACGTACGTTCACTTTTATTCTATAGGTGAAAGCATTTAAAGACTGACAGGAATCTTTGCAATAAACGAAATCACATGTTTCTTTGAAAGCTTTTTCTATCAATTGATTTTCTAAATGTTTCTTTAATGATTTGTATTAATCTTCGTTTACCGCTTTATTTATCAAATGTTCTTTTTTTCCATTTTTTAGGTAAGTACCAGTTATTCCGGGTTTTAGTTCTTCAAGAATTGGTGAGGCAAATTTTATTTTCAAAATTCCAACCAATATATTTACAGTAATCAGAAATTCCACGGATCAATTAAAATAGAGTTTCAAAAACATTATTACCTAAAAGAAAGTGCTTTCAATTCACGTGTCTGCCTTATAAGTCCTCCATTCTATTTATTATTTATTTGAAAAAATCAAGATCACTTTCTTTCCCGTCTTTTTCAACCATTTAAAACCCATGCATTCTACATTTAATGGTAATGCATGACGGGACGAACACACACGAGTTCATTTTTTTAAGGACAAAGAAGAAAATATGCTATGGGGGTTATAGCGAAGGAAAGGAAGAAATTAATCAAAGTACGTGGACGGATGTTTAGAATAATACATACGGGGCTTCTATCGCCGAACATCATATAAATAACCATTCGTGTTACTCAAATTTCAGTGTAGACTTATTCTTCATTCACAGTAAGTCATCTGAGGATTCAAGAGACTATTTACGTTAAATCTCTGCGACCTTCTCTTTGTAAGCAAAAGAAATTCTTAATGGGCTTAATGTAGTTTCTATTTGATTTAGTTTGTTTCCCCTTTCCCTCGCTATAATATTCATAGCATATTGTCTTTCCTAATCCTAACCTCGGTTTATATATATAGTATACATTTTTATTTATTCAAATATATGCATACATGTTTCGGTTGTACTCTTCACAGAGAGTGAACCTCTTCAGACTAAAGATGACAGAGAAGTGAGATGGATTTGGAAAACTTTCCCTTTAAATAAATCTTTTTGGGGAAATAGGCTATTTTTTATAAATTAGTATCGGATTACATACTTTACTTGTTAACTCTTTCAATTAGTTTCTATCTTTTTTATTTATTTTTTTATTACTTGCCTTCTTATTCTTTCCTTTTTCTATTGTTTTATTACCTACGTAGCCTGGATTCCCTTCTTCTCTATTTA
This sequence comes from Sepiola atlantica, assembly GCA_963556195.1. Taxonomy (NCBI): domain Eukaryota; kingdom Metazoa; phylum Mollusca; class Cephalopoda; order Sepiida; family Sepiolidae; genus Sepiola; species Sepiola atlantica. The sequence continues at coordinate 168,894,916 of OY744519.1, forward strand.
ACACTTCAAAGTTTTAATCTATTTACAAACATATTCAAGCATAAATATCTGATCTTTATATAAAATACGCACGTGTGCACAAATTAATAGATACACAAGTAGATATATAAATAAACAGACAGAGCAGATACAATACATGTACTATATATATATATATATATATATATATATATATATATATTATAGTCACGCCCGACAGGGAATTGTTGACGCCATTCCCTGTCGGGCGTGACTACAATCGTTTCAGTTTGCCGATGTGTCCACTGGGCACGGAGATTTACTAAAGATGTCTAAATCTGCCCTTTTGGATGAAACCGCGGTACATTGCTGAATTATGTAATATACAGTATCTAAATAAATTATATTAGCTCTCTTATATGATCGAGCACTTTATTTGATTTTTTTTCATATACAACTTGACACACTATATATATATATATATATATATATATATATATATATATATATATATATATATATATATATATAAAGGAATGGTAGTTTGCTTCGAGCATTGCTGGTAAATAAGTATATGGGTATTTACGAAGGCTGAAAGCAATGCAATAAACAGAATGGTGAAAGAGAAGATGAACCAACAAGAAAAATAATCGAAGACATATTTGTGGTAGCAGTCATCATGATTATCTATTTAATTTTAATAAATCTTTCACATACAATATCAGTAAATATAAGACTTACTGTTAATCTGGGCATCATTTTCTCTTGACATTTCGTTAAATATTACAGATGACTTGTGTCTGTATATTTTTCCTTGATACTTTCTAGTTGCCTGATATGTTTTTGAATTTCAGGCTTAAACTGGCAGATGAATTTGCCGTACTGGTCAAGTACCATAATACTTTCGGTTCTTTATGTTACATGTTCGAAAGGTGTGGATTGAGTAAATAACTTGTATTTTTTATGTTTAGTGGTGGTTTGGGCCAACAATTAATAAAATTAATTTCGATAACTGTGAAAACATCCTAAAATGCTTTTAATGCTGATAATGATACAACAAATCACACAGTTCCCACCAAAAATCATCACACAACATTTCAAAATACGTGAGCTGAGCAACAACAGGATCAAAGTGTATTATCTGTTCCGTCATCGGTCAGTGAAGGATAAATCTTTCTATATTTAGATAATTTTTATTTTTGTCTCAATCGAAAATGCCCCTGTTTTAGGAGCTGGATTTTTCTCATAATTTAAAACCACATTGTGTTTAACACTGCCTTGTGAACACTAAATGCTATTTAACTCGAAGCTGGTGGACATTTCGGGTTGATAGATTTCCTAACAGTATTAGTGTTGGTGTGCGTCTCCTCTTTGTCGACACACGGGGTATTAAACATGGACGCTTTCCGACGACACGTCGTATATCCTATGGCGTCCTTTTCAATCCAATATGTCGACTAAGGCTGATTGGCAGTTTAATCCCATCATAACACTTTAATAGATCTAATCTACGCGATTATCGTTTTTTTCTTTCTTTTCTTTTCAAAGAGGCAGTTTGCATAACGCAGTCATTCAGACTTATAGGAAGACGCACATCAATATTCATCACAAAAGATTAGCTGTTAGCACTGGTGAATGACACTTGTATTTAGTGCAGCAATAGGTAGTAAATAACTAGATCAGGATACTGTGTGTACCTTGACTACAACGACACAGGAAATGGTACCTACAGAAAGCCAAAGGTCGACCAGCCATAATTGACTTAAACTTCGACGTTTGGGCCATTAATAAGTAGTAAATAACTGGATCAGGATACTGTGTGTACCTTGACTCCAACGGCACAGGAAATGGTACCTACAGAAAGCCAAAGGTCGACCAGCCATAATTGACTTAAACTTCGACGTTTGGGCCATTAATAAGTAGTAAATAACTGGATCAGGATACTGTGTGTACCTTGACTCAAACGGGACAGGAAATGGTACCTACAGAAAGCCAAAGGTCGACCAGACATAATTGACTTAAACTTCGACGTTTGGGCCATTAATAAGTAGTAAATAACTGGATCAGGATACTGTGTGTACCTTGACTCCAACGGCACAGGAAATGGTACCTACAGAAAGCCAAAGGTCGACCAGCCATAATTGACTTAAACTTCGACGTTTGGGCCATTAATAAGTAGTAAATAACTAGATCAGGATACTGTGTGTACCTTGACTCCAACGGCACAGAAAATGGTACCTACAGAAAGCCAAAGGTCGACCAGCCATAATTGACTTAAACTTCGACGTTTGGGCCATTAATAAGTAGTAAATAACTGGATCAGGATACTGTGTGTACCTTGACTCAAACGGGACAGGAAATGGTACCTACAGAAAGCCAAAGGTCGACCAGACATAATTGACTTAAACTTCGACGTTTGGGCCATTAATAAGTAGTAAATAACTGGATCAGGATACTGTGTGTACCTTGACTCCAACGGCACAGGAAATGGTACCTACAGAAAGCCAAAGGTCGACCAGCCATAATTGACTTAAACTTCGACGTTTGGGCCATTAATAAGTAGTAAATAACTAGATCAGGATACTGTGTGTACCTTGACTCCAACGGCACAGGAAATGGTACCTACAGAAAGCCAAAGGTCGACCAGCCATAATTGACTTAAACTTCGACGTTTGGGCCATTAATAAGTAGTAAATAACTAGATCAGGATACTGTGTGTACCTTGACTCCAACGGCACAGGAAATGGTACCTACAGAAAGCCAAAGGTCGACCAGCCATAATTGACTTAAACTTCGACGTTTGGGCCATTAATAAGTGGTAAATAACTAGATCAGGATACTGTGTGTACCTTGACTCCAACGGCACAGGAAATGGTACCTACAGAAAGCCAAAGGTCGACCAGCCATAATTGACTTAAACTTCGACGTTTGGGCCATTAATAAGTAGTAAATAACTGGATCAGGATACTGTGTGTACCTTGACTCCAACGGCACAGGAAATGGTACCTACAGAAAGCCAAAGGTCGACCAGACATAATTGACTTAAACTTCGACGTTTGGGCCATTAATAAGTAGTAAATAACTGGATCAGGATACTGTGTGTACCTTGACTCCAACGGCACAGGAAATGGTACCTACAGAAAGCCAAAGGTCGACCAGCCATAATTGACTTAAACTTCGACGTTTGGGCCATTAATAAGTAGTAAATAACTGGATCAGGATACTGTGTGTACCTTGACTCCAACGGCACAGAAAATGGTACCTACAGAAAGCCAAAGGTCGACCAGCCATAATTGACTTAAACTTCGACGTTTGGGCCATTAATAAGTAGTAAATAACTAGATCAGGATACTGTGTGTACCTTGACTCCAACGGCACAGGAAATGGTACCTACAGAAAGCCAAAGGTCGACCAGCCATAATTGACTTAAACTTCGACGTTTGGGCCATTAATAAGTGGTAAATAACTAGATCAGGATACTGTGTGTACCTTGACTCCAACGGCACAGGAAATGGTACCTACAGAAAGCCAAAGGTCGACCAGCCATAATTGACTTAAACTTCGACGTTTGGGCCATTAATAAGTAGTAAATAACTGGATCAGGATACTGTGTGTACCTTGACTCCAACGGCACAGGAAATGGTACCTACAGAAAGCCAAAGGTCGACCAGACATAATTGACTTAAACTTCGACGTTTGGGCCATTAATAAGTAGTAAATAACTGGATCAGGATACTGTGTGTACCTTGACTCCAACGGCACAGGAAATGGTACCTACAGAAAGCCAAAGGTCGACCAGCCATAATTGACTTAAACTTCGACGTTTGGGCCATTAATAAGTAGTAAATAACTGGATCAGGATACTGTGTGTATCTTGACTCCAACGGCACAGGAAATGGTACCTACAGAAAGCCAAAAGTTGACCAGCCATAATTGACTTAAACTTCGACGTTTGGGCCATTAATAGATAGTAAAAAACTGAATTAGTGTACAGCATGTACCCTAACTCAAACGGGACAGCAAACGGGACTTACAGAAAGCCAAGGTCGATCCGCTTTTAATTAAACTCCAACGGTTGGGCAATTAAACTCCAATGGTTGGGCAATATATACCAGAAATTATAAAAAAGGCGGAAAATATAATACGGTACTGATTAAGGTTATATACAGGGGCGATACAACAAATAGTGCATAGTTTATTCACTGAAGATAGCTTGTATGTCGAAATATATTTGATTAAAATTTAAAAATAAATAGAAATGTGATACTTTGAAGGCAATACAATGAAGAGGTGTAACGGATAGACAGGTTGGAGCAAATCAGACATATAATGGTGGAACGAATTAAATAGTTTCACCCTTAATACCATGTATACATACACATATATTTTTTTCCAAACATACATATATATGTTCATAAATGTTTTTATTATTTTTTTTTTAAATCTCGCATCTTATAATTTGGTTTTTCAATCTGATTTCATATTTTTACTAAAACATGCTTTAAACTGTAGCCCAACTACTTTCATAAATACAGACACGTGCCAGCGTGTTGCTACAAACACTCGGACATTAATATTATCACTCCATTACCAACAAGAGGACTCATCGGGATGCTTCGTTTAGTTGGCGTCGGCGATATATAGATCTCAATCATGAAAAAGAAAAAAATGTTTATTCACTCAAGAAAGAGTGTATGCTGAAATGTGTCTGATTAAAATAAAAATTAAATGTTTCTATTTATTTGAAACAAAACCTCGCGACATAATAATCTAGTTTTTCGATCTGATTTCATATATATATATATATATATATATATATATATGTGTGTGTGTGTGTGTGTGTGTGTGTGTGTGTGTGTGTGTAGGTGTGTGTTATGTGTGTATATATAAATGTATATATTTATTATTAACATTCACACTTTCAGGATTTAAGCTCAATAGATATCATTTTTTGAACTCCAGGGCATGTATATATTAATAATAGGTTAGATCCTAGTAACCATGTCTTTATTCATTTCTAAAAGGACCGTTTCGTTAACACTGAAATAGCCAAAAAAAAACAGAGTTATATATCCTGTTTTCTCAATGCGTGGTATTCATAAAATAAAGTCCAAAAAATCGTGTTCAAAACATCACGAAATAAATAAAACAAGAAATAATAAAATTCACATCAGCAGAGCATTTATATATATGTAGGTTCAATTAAGAATATAAGTTTATAAATTCCATTTACCCTTCTTTCCCTTTTCCCCTTTTCTATTTTTATTTATTTGTTTTTCATATACTTTCCGCTATTTTAAATCGTATTGGTTTTTTACGATATAATTTAGCATTGCAAAATTTCAGATAAGCATACGTATTCTTGTCAAAAATATCGTGCATAAAGATAGATAGAAACTTATATTCTTAGTCGATATATATATATATATATATATATATATATATATATATATATATATATATATATATATATATATATATATCGACTAAGATGTTAGATCATCGTCACATCGACTAAAACGTTAGATTTTAACAGTCAGTTATGACTGAAATCCAAGGTTTAGGGTTCGAGTCGTGCAGTTGGCGAATCATTATATATAACCATACTGATGAATATTTATGGACACAAGATAAGCTAGTCCGTGGATACATGTATAAATTAAATTATATATATATATATATATATATATATATATATATATATATGGGGGGTGAAAACTCGTAAGCTAAGTTGAGAGAACACCGGACGCCAACCACTGGGTTTCAGGTTTTGAATCTTGCTACATTTAGCCACACAACTTGACGACTAAACACGTGTCTGTTGATGACTATATATATATATATATATATATATATATATATATATATATATATATATATATATATATATATGTGTGTGTGTGTGTGTAATCATCCACAGACAGCCGTTCCGCTGTGTCACCGCTATGTAGCGTTGTGAAACAAGGTGAGAGTTTAAAACTGATATTCGAATCCCAACCGATTGTACAGTAGTCAACGATTGTTTTCTCTATGCTATTCACCATGACTGTAGGAAAAATCATGTGTTGTATTTGTTTATATTACCGGTTACCGAGAGAACTCTATTCTAATTATGAAGAGTAATGCATCCTGAATCTTTATACTGAAAACTACTATCCATGAAAAGAAAAATGGAGTAAATAATTCAAACATTGAATGTATTAAAGGACACAAAATTAACACAACGTTGTCGGAAGTCAAAATTGTAGTTTTTATAAGGCTTGCAGTGAGACACGATATATGTGAACAAGTGCGTTGTGTACGGTAGAAACAGTTGAATTGTCGCACTGTCCGTGTCCCGTGCTTTCTCTAGCGTTATGTAAATGCTGTAAATTGTTGTTTATGTTGAATTCTTAGAGCGCACGTAAATGAATATGTCATGAGTTTATTTACCTCGTATATATATATATATATATATATATATATATATATATATATATATATATATATATATATATATATATATATATATATATATACTTTTTTTTCACGGTGAACAGCTAAAGAAAAGACAGACTTCTTTGCCTGAGGATATCCTAGTTTTTAATGACTACAGATCGAAACATCGTCATATCAGTGTTGCTTTTGTGCATGTTTGTATAAATAAATATATAAATATAAATAGTTCTATGTACTGTGATATAAACCCGGTTGAAATTCTCTGGATTTTATACTCTTTGAATACATGCCTCACCTGGACTACTATATATATATATATATATATATATATATATATATATATATATTTCAGTGCATGGTTTACACCCGCTCTTTTTCTTTTGTGGCGGCTTCTGTTCTCAACACAACAGTACGAGGGAACAGCGAGGGAACGGAATCTTCCGCGAAGGTAAAATCGATAATAAGCAAGAAACTACTTCGTCGGAAAGAAAGGAACCAACCAGAGAATGCGAAACTCCTCATTCCTCACAGTTGTTCTTTCACATTCGACTCGGCGATTTGAGTTTTATTCAATTTTCATATTATTATTTCTCGGCGATATTCGAATTTTTTAAGTTTCTTTAAAATACGAATGCCCAATGTCTCTTATTTTAATAAAAAAATCTATTTTATGAGGACGGAAAATATAACAAAATAAACTAGCCATACTGAAGAGCCGTGATACGGCGAAATAACAGTCTGTTGATAACGATATCTCTCTCTCTCTCTCTCTCTCTCTCTCTCTCTCTCTATATATATATATATATATATATATATATATATATATATATATATATATATATATAACTTCTTTGTCAGGAAATGACAACAGAAGCTGAAGAGAGCCGGATAGCTAAGTCTTTCCGTGCTTGAAACCGACGGTACGAATGTTGTACTAATTTTTCTGTACCCAAATAAATAAATATTATGCTCTTAATTTTTAACTTTAATTCTTAATTAATCGAGCACTCTGCTGGGATTTTTCCTACTATATTACAAAGAAGTAATATATATATATATATATATATATATATATATATATATAATTTATTATTTTATGTAAACACACAATATTATTAGCTGATATAATATATTGTGTATAGATTTTCAGTATTTACTTGAACAGTGTTAAATACGTGAGTAGAACTAAGTAGTAAAGTATGAAAATATATTTATGACAATTAAGCTACACAGAGGCGTTTCATTATTTAGCCTGGCGATTCTCTCGGGGCTGAAACGTTGACGCCTCTGTGTAACTTAGTTGCCATAAATATATTTTCATAATTTACTATTTACTATATATATATCCCCGGACAGAACAGTATTGCACCACTTTCCTGTCTCCTTACGAATATTTAAGTCAAGATACAATGCTACTAAACCTTATGTCTAGAATCCTTATTCCAATTTTAATCAAAATCCAATACATGATCTTGATTATAGAAAATGTCTAAAATGTAAAGCTTACCTTTAGAAGTGGGAGTTTGTGTTTGTATTATGATCCTAGAACTATTAAAAAATACTCCAAATTAACTGAGAAATTGGGGTATATTTATTAATTGATGTCTGATACCGATTGTTAAACTTTAACAACAATTGGAGGTATCTAAATTCTCACGAAAGGCGTCCACCCCCTTTTACCTCAGTTATATACAACTAAATTTAACTAAATATAGCCTACATTAACCACCCTTACGCCTAGCGTCTCAGTTCCAAAATTCATGATAAACCGTTAATTAGTTTATGAGTCAATTCTATGCACACAAATATATATATATACATATACACATACCTAAGTTTATATAAATAGAGATATGTGGTGAAACGATCGTCTACTATATATATATATATATATATATATATATATATATATATATATATATATATATATATGACCTAAAGGAAGGATCAGGTTACTATTTTCCTGATGAGATCTCAACTTTTAACAACTGTTGATCGATAACATCGACATGCCAGTGTCGCAGATTATGTACATGTATATATATATATATATATATATATATATATATATATATATATATATATATTGTGTGTGTGTGCGCGCGTGTGTGTGTTTCGGTTATATCCTTTCATTTAAGCAAACATTTTAAAACATAACAGAATATTCAAGCTTGATTATATCTTTTTCAATTTTTTCAAGTTTTCTAAAAATGTTGTTAGTGTCAAAATAAAAATAATAATGTTCTACAAGTACTTTTGATTCTACGTCAAATTATCTTCAGGTGACAAAATAACTCTATTAAAAAATGTAAATTAAAAATACGTGAAGCTATTCTTATTAAAACCCAACAACCTACAATAAATAACATTACGTATGAAAGGAGTAAGAATATTTTAAAATGTTTAACGTAAATATAATTTTTCCTGTTACACTAATTCTGGCGTCCAGGAATTTAAATTGTAAATGTTCTTCTATGACTACACCTGTTTATTGTTTTGACGTCTAACGATTTCACATACGGCGTTCTCGGATGATTTTTTTTAATTCTCTTCTTTTCACCAGCTTTTCGTTCATTTGGATGAAAATGAAAATGCTAGTGATACTTATTGAATATTGCTTATTAGAATAATAGAAAAATAATAAAACGTATAATCAAACAGAAGAATTATGTTATGTTTATCAATGTTTACTTGTATATATATATATATATATATATATATATATATATATATATATATATATATATATATATATATATATATATATATATATATATTCGTGTGGGGGGAATAGTGAGAGAGAAAGATGAATAGAGTTTCCATTTATCACGCCTCTTTGTTTCTAACACGCTTTCATGGTGATTTGTAAGGCCAAGTATGGAAGGTCAAAATGAATAAATAAAATTACTCTGCTTTCAATGATAAGCGTGCAGTGAATGTATACACTTTCGCTTTTGTTTACAACGCTTACAATTTGTCACGATTTTCTCAGCCAAAAGATTTCAATGAAAATTATTCGTCAATATTAAATACACCAAAAGATGTTTTTGTAATAATCTCTTCCGAAATGCGACGACCGAAATATTTTATGAAAAAGGGAAAAGGGAAATGTCTTTGTAAATGCACACAAAATGGGAACGCGTGGTCCCTGACTTGGCTTGGCTAAATACGACGCTCGCGTTATTGGAAAGTGCCAAGACTCACGCTGACAATGTAATAATGTTATCAAATGGCGAAAGAAGAAAAGGAGTAAAAACATGCATATCATGAAAATGGAAGAATGATTGAGAATAAAAGGGTAACTATTTAACAAGTGCTAAATCCACGAACGTGGTTTCGTGAATCAAAGATTAAAATATGGTTAACAACTAAAACATCTATATTATTTGGATATTTCGAACTATTGTTCTTATTTTGGGTGTTATTTGCACAACGTTTCGGCCGATGTAACCTCCGACCTTCTTTAAATATACCTTGTCGAACTTGTAAATCTTTCTGTCGAATCGTACAGAATTTCGAACGGAACCCTTGAACCTGAGTTCGAATGAAAGATTCCAAATGAGAACAGTAGTCCGAATAATCCAAATAATACAAATTATCAATCCTCATCTCATAAATTCATAAACATATTAATATATATATAGAAGAAAAAGAAGGAAAAAAAGTAAAGTCTTCTCTGAAGAAGACGTTTTACGTCGAAAGTCCTAATTTCGTTTTCATTAATGATTTATTTCCTAAAAAATAACATTATTTGGTGTTCTAACTCTAAATAATTTAATGGAAATGATGTTTTTTAAAAGATGTGACCAGGTTCTTTTCATTGCAAAAAAAGCGCTAACCACGCAAAACACATCGGACTCTATTTTTCAACACTCTCGTCAAAAAAAACGGACGTATATTTTGCTTTCTCAACGGGAGGGACACCCCTCGTGGGTTAATACCAACAAATTAAAATAAATAAATAAATAGTCTTCTTTGAAAAAGATGTTTACGTCGAAAGTCTCAGATATTTTTTTTTAATAAATGAGTTTATTCATTTAGAAAAAAACATTATTTTTGTGTTCTTCTTGAAATATTTATATATCTATAAATTTATAATACTATTAAGATAATTGTAGTCAATAATTGTTTGTTTAGAACAATTAATGTACTTGTGTTTTGTAGAGAATATTCTAGTGTGTAAAAATACACTAGGGTTATAAGTGTGTATGTCTATATGTTTGTTAGTGTGGATATGCGTGCCTGATTAATAGACAGTATAGCTTTGTTTATGTAATGGTTTGCCTTTGTTTTGTCAGTGTGTGTATATGTGAGAACTTGTGGGAGTGAGTGAGTAATCATTCACTTATGCGGCTGTTATCAGTGTGTTCATATGCGTGTGAATGTTCAGGATTCATGATGCAAAAGTTAAGTATTTATTTAGCCTTTCCCAGCAAAAGGCCAGGGCGGAACCTGATGTCGTAGTGCGGTTTGGTTTTCTAACGGACTTCGCCGGACTCGATCCGTCGGCATTGGATTTTGGTTGTCTGCTTTATTTTGATTTAATTTTTCGCACCGGTTCGTTAACTCTATCGTTTCAAACGAGCGAGACTCATTTTCATTAGTCGAAAATGTTTAGTTTGGCACTCTTATGTAAAATTCTACTTTCTTGGACTGTGAAAAGGAAAGGGTAGCTAAATGAACGGAGAAAGAAAGAGAGTAGCTTATAAAGGCTAGTAATGTTTCACGTTCGTCCGCATCGCTAGTCTCTCCACAAAGTAACATTGTTTATTTAAATAGTTGTTAGTACAATAGTACTAATGCGCTGGCAGTCGGGTTTCGAATCTCAGCTAAATGAATGGTTTGGATCGTTCGCATTGCTTGTTAAGAAAAAGTTTCCGATATTAAAAGAACGCATCTATTTTTAAAGCGGTCAATAACTGTATAAGGGTTAGATACTTCTTACAATAAGATATTGCTGCCACACCTGGGTAGGTGCCACCCACAGCATTTTCTTGTTTTGTTTGACAAAGTACAAAATCGACTTTGCAATCTAGTGGGGGTGATTTCTTCTCTTTCCTACAAATATTCTTTCTTACAAAGAGACGTTGCCAGTCTTTCTCTACTCTATCGTTATTTGTATATCGTTAGGTGCACGACTGAGCTCCAATATGTGGCTCCCTTCACTGTAAAACATTCACAGCAAGAACTCATCTAGCTACCACCAATGCAAAATAATTTTATTTTCTTCTTTTGTGTAACTAAAACAAAATAGAATTTTGTATGAACAGAGATTTTTTTTACATTTCCCATCTGCAAAACACAGTACCGCGTGACTGCTTCTCTGCAAACTACAGCATGGTCATCCTTAATTCCACTGTCAGCAATAACTTATTGAACGGATATATTCGGTAATCCAATTGTTGCCATTCATTCAATGTTTTCATATTTTTAATTGTATTGTTTGTCATGGAACTGACACTCGCATTACCACTTATCTTCGAATGGCTTTTGGCCTTGCTTAATAGTGATTCATTAGTACAAAAAGAACGGAGACGGTTTTTCTAAGGATAAGTCTATTGAATTAGCGTATTTAGCGATAAAAATGCTTTTTCAAGCTAAAGCGTGATAGACAAACATGAATGCTATTAAAAAGTTAAGCATGACAGACCAACGAAAATGCTATTTCAAACGGAAGCGTGACAGACAAACATAAATGCTATTAAAAATTTAAGCATGACAGACCAACGAAAATGCTATTTCAAACGGAAGCGTGACAGACAAACATAAATGCTATTTAAAATTTAAGCATGACAGACCAATGAAAATGCTATTTCAAACGGAAGCGTGACAGACAAACATAAATGCTATTTAAAATTTAAGCATGACAGACCAACTGAAATACTGTTTCAAACTAAAGCGTGACAGACAAACATGAATGCTATTTAAAATTTAAGCATGACAGACCAACGAAAATGCTCTTTCAAACGGAAACGTGACAGACAAACATAAATGCTATTTAAAATTTAAGCATGACAGACCAACTGAAATGCTGTTTCAAACTAAAGCGTGACAGACAAACATGAATGCTATTTAAAATTTAAGCATGACAGACCAATGAAAATGCTATTTCAAACGGAAGCGTGACAGACAAACATAAATGCTATTTAAAATTTAAGCATGACAGACCAACTGAAATACTGTTACAAACTAAAGCGTGACAGACAAACATGAATGCTATTTAAAATTTAAGCATGACAGACCAACGAAAATGCTATTTTAAACGGAAGCGTGACAGACCAACATAAATGCTATTTAAAATTTTATCATGACAGACCAACGAAAATGTTATTTCAAACGGAAGCGTGGCAGACCTACTGACGTACAACAACTCTGATAGAGAGAATGCATCTAGAAATCAAAATTCTTTACAGACTTGGATAAGAGATAGAAGTATTAGGTCTAGCTATTTGTAACCGGCGTTGCCCAGGAATTTGTTACTTTCATTTTCGTTTCGCTTTCTTTTTTTCTTTATTCAACTAAAAGTGTACACTCCCCGTAAAAAAATACTACAAAAACATGATTCGCCAGTGTGTACACTAATATTCACATGAAATAACGTTTCAATCGGTAAAGTTACAAAAAATAGAAATATGTATTTCGCTTTAGATATTTCAATAAAGACTTATTCCATTTCGGAACATTTTTAAACTGGAGTCTTTTTCCTCTAATCACCTTTATATCATCAGCTGCTTACGTTGCTAATAAAAAAAACTATACAGTTCTCTATATATGGCAGCTTACAGAGAACTAATTAAAATATATATTTCTTTAGGTGGGATACTTTGATTTCTAAAATCTATTTACAATGTTGGTTTAAATGAAATGTTGCAAACGGACTTCGTTATTTCTGAATATTCACATATTCTTATGGTATTTCAAATTCAATTTTACTTCCGCCCACAAATCCAATGCTTATAGAGACATCCGTTCATAATATATACAATGTTTATTTTGCGTACTTATAGAAAGTTAAATATTTTATTGAACGTATGGGATTCATGGTTGGAGCAGGGGTTTCTGTTCTCATTCAATTAGTTTTACTTATTCATATGTAGAAGTAATTAGATTGTAGATGTGTTCAATACTTCGCTCCGACCTTAAACTAAAGAATCGCCCTCTTCTTCCGTGCACTAACAACATAAACTTATTCAGAAAGGTACACAACAATAAAAACTCATTAAACAGAGCTATTAAATTGAACTTCTTTCGCAGATATCCTTCACGACGCAATAGTTAACGCGTTCGACTGTTTATTAATCGAATATTCTGCATGTATTATTTAAACAACATCACCTGAACTCCCGGTCTACGCCGTGTAGTGGCAGCTGGTATATAAGAAAGTAAAGTTAGTTAGTACGTCGAGTTTTGTCATCGTTACATTTCTTCCTACAAAATCAATCTTTCATTATGAATAGCCAGTTTTTCTTGTGGGTCGTGGAACCATGTTCTTCATAACAATAAAATGCAATTCGCTAATAACAGTAAATACTAATAATAATATTTATTGTTAACTAGCAGGCTTTGCCCGCTCGCTATCGCTTCGCCACTTAATTCCTGTTCACTACTTGAAATCAACAAAACTAAACTCTCTTTCTCTTTCATTAACTAACACGCACACAAATGCACTATTCTAAAGAAATGCTACATTTTTTCAAGCTTTGAAAAAATATTCTAAGCATTAAATAAAATATTAATTAAAATTTTAAAAAGCAAACAAAATATTAATTCGTTTTAAAAAGCAATTGATATTTCAAAATTAAGCGCTCTCATCTCTCTCTCTCTCTCTCTCTCTCTCTCTCTCTCTCTCTCTCTCTCTATCTATCTATCTATCTCAAACATACATGACTTTCAATGAGATAATCAGAAGATAGATTGGTTAAAAATGAGTGTACTACACATTCATATTTCATTTTACACATACTTCAAGTACTGAAAAAAAATTATTTATTAGGTAATATTCAATATACCAAGCAGCAGCAGCTGACATTGATAGCTTAAAAACTGAATTTTAAATTGTTGACCGGTATCAAGCTTTTAGAGCAGCAGCAGCAGCTGCTCTGCTTACTACCTTTTTCAATTTATTTGTTCCTCTTCCACAATCTCCTCTTTTTCATACCGCGTATCGGGCCGGACACACATACTTACACTTTTATTATATAGATAAACTAGCAGAGCTACCCGGTGTTGCCCAGGTGAGAGTGTGGGATAGCATCATATGCAACATCATGGTAAGGAGTTTACTTTAACAGCAACCTTGATGCTGTCAGTTAGATACTTTACTCACCGAGCTATTCAGATATATGTTAACACTCTTAAACTAACGCTAATAAATTGATTAATTTCATTGTGTAACATGTTTGAAAATTGTCATTAGCTTTTTTAATGGGAAGCCAGAGACGCAAAAATACTTCCATTATGTTCACATGCAAATTCTGCATGTGAATACAATTATATTAAAAGTACATATCCTAGTATGTCTTCGTTTTTAGGGACAGACATGCACAGACAGAAAGGTGTTCTCCTTGATTATATATATATATATATATATATATATATATATATATATATATATATCATCGAATCAAAGGGAAAACAGTTTTCAGTGGAGGTGTTGTGTCTCCTGGGACCATCTTAATATTATCAAAATTTGCTGAAATTTTGGGAATAGACATCATTTTTGGTCATTTGTCTATGGTTTAAATTTCATTTGAATCTTAGGGAAAACAGTTTTCAGTGGAGGGGACCCCCAGAGTTCAAGTGATGTATTTCTTTTATATCCTATGGCCTTCACTTAGAAGTCAGTAGTCCACGTGCCAATGTTCAAGCAATTCTGTCCAGCGGTTTGGGTGAACATAAGACATAAAGATCAGGGGGACACAGAGACAGACCGAGTTACTATTTTATATATAGAGATAATAGTTAAATAACATATTTATCATATCATCATTATAATTAATATTAATATAGAAAACAGGGGTATAAAAAGGTAGGGATTCTCTGGATGCTTAAAAAAAATCACTGTCACATTAGTTGACGTCACGCGTCATCCGCAAACGATGTCAAAAACCATTAGCTCATATCTGAGAACACTGCGTTCCCTAACGTACATCTTTACAGCGTTTTCATTGGCTATTCAGTTTTCATATGGTCGCCATCTTCGTTAATTATTTAGTTTTTAAACAAACATTTTTACTCGGAAGCACAATTACAAAATTAATTGCAGATTTGTTCTGCATTTATTTATTTATTTTGAAGTATCGATTATTTATTTAAAACAATATTTTCCATCTTATAAACATTTTTTAAACGATGCCGTTTATTGTTTCTGCCAAGTTATTATGACTTTCTATATGCAAATTAAAATGAATCATTACGCTATCATTTGCTCGTGTAATTATTGATTGAACTAAATTGTTATAAATCTATGACTAATTTTTTAAAGGGAATGTTTTATTCTCTTTATATAAAATGATTGGATGTAAATAGCTTCCACAATTTTAATTTTTTATACATGAGGTTTTGTTAAGAGTGTACAGTCGTGAATTATTTTCTATTTAACAGTTTAAATGCTTCTAAATTCCGTTTAAATTACAAAAGGGTCATGAAGTAATAATCTAAACTTAAAAACAACTCAGTTGACTTTCTCCTTCAAAACAACTCAGTTTGTATTATACGATGTTTTAGTAAACACAAAAGTCTTCATTCAGATGTACGACATGAAAAGAAACTGGAACCTTATGAAGATCTCCATCATTCCAGTAATCATAGGAGTAACCGGGCTCATGAAAAAAAGTGTCAAAAACTACCATACGAATATACCCGGTAAAACAAGTGCAAGAGTAATACAGACAATTGCACTTAAAGGGGCGGTTAGAATTTTCAAAAGACTTCTCGGTTGGAGTCTTTCAGATAGTGGGTGAATGTCTGGCATCTCTAGCAAAAACAAAAAGATAAGAAAATTGAAAAAAGAAAACGAGAAAACTTGAATGCCTACTGGAGAGAAATTGAACGTCTACCAGACACTGTCCTCGAGTGTCTAATGTCTGTATCGACAGAGGTTTGTCATGACAACGTAGCATGATGATACTTCAACGTACACGTAAACCCTGACCAAATATTCAAAATAACATAGTATTCGAAGCCCAAATAAGATCCCCTCGACACTGTTATACACTGGTCAATACTTTCCTCGAGTGTTCAAGATCTGTCTGTACAAGCATTTGTCAGGTCAACCTGACATGAGGATACTTCCTCCTACAAGTAAACCCTGACTAAATATTCAAAATAGCATAGTCTTCCAAGCCCAAATAAGATCCTTTCAGTATTGTTAACCCACACTGGCTTTTACGAGGAATGGTACACCTTCTCCGAGTAATGTTTTCTCAAGTAACAGCACTAAGCTGGATACTCCACCAGACTAGACGAATTCTTGTTTTGGAATCCGGTAAGATTAAAAGACCTCAAGAAATATATACTATAGTAGAGTTAACTGGTCAATTGGGGAAGAGGAAAATTAATGTTCCTCACTTCTTTACTTAGTCAACGTTTGACAGGTAAAGGAGAACTTCAGTTATACACTCGGATATCTATATATCTCATACAGAGATCAAGTGTTAGCGCCAAGAAGCGGCCTTTTGATTTCTGAGAACTTCGACGGAAGCAAAATGAAACAAAATTAAATTACCTACTAGACACCATCATCGAGTGTCTTCGGTCTCTCTGTACAAGGGTTTGGCAGGACAACCTGGCATAAGGATACTTTACCCTACATGTAAACCCTGGCCAAATATTAAGAATAACATAGTATTCGAAGCCAAAATAAGATCCCATCGACACGACTATACATCGGCGCATACGATGAATGGTGCAGCTTTTTCTAATGATGTTATCTCAAGTAAGAGCACTTGGCCTGGTACTCTACCAGACCAGGTCCTGGAATCCAGCAAAATTAAGAAAAGACCGCAATAAAGATAAACTTGAACATAATTAAATGGTCAATTGGGTAGAGGGGAATTAATGTTATTAACTGCTTTACTGACTCAACGGTTGAGGGGTAGAGGATATCTATGTTATTTATCTCTTATAGAGGGGTAGAGGATATCTATGTTATTTATCTCTTATAGAGGGGTAGAGGATATCTATGTTATTTATCTCTTATAGAGGGGTAGAGGATATCTATGTTATTTATCTCTTATAGAGGGGTAGAGGATATCTATGTTATTTATCTCTTATAGAGGGGTAGAGGATATCTATGTTATTTATCTCTTATAGAGGGGTAGAGGATATCTATGTTATTTATCTCTTATAGAAATCAATGGTTAGCCCCAGAAAGGGCCCCTTGATTTCTGAGAACTTACTTATTGAAGGATAATGAAAACAAAAAAAATGTTCTTGATTTACTTCAATTGTTTTGTAACATAGATTAATTCCCTTGGGATCACTATCAAACAAATTGGTGCAGGGGCCAGAAAGTAAGTGTCAGACTGTTTAGTAAAAGTACAAAAAAATTGATTCAAATGAAAACGGGAAGTATAGGTTTATCTATCTATCTATCTATCTATCTATCTATCTATCTATCTATCTAAATTTACGTCACACACCAAACTGTCAGTCTCTCTTGTGACCCTCTCTCTATATATCTTCTTCTTATCTTCCTTTTCTTTCTTTCTCCAATTCTATTCCTCTCTATCTTTATCTATTTATCTATCTCTTCCTTCACGTCACACCGAAACCATCAGTCTCTCTTCGACTCTTCCGTATTTCCTTTTTCTCTCCCACCCCACCCTCTCTCACTCATCAGTCTCTCCTCAGACTTTCTTTCCCCTTTTTTCCCCCTTCTTCCTCCACCCTCCCCGCTCTCTCTCTCTCTCTCTCTCTCATTGTATCTACCAATTTTCTTTCACGTCACATGCCAAATCACCAGCCTCCAACTCTCTCACCCCCCGTCTTTCTCTCTCTCTCTCTCTCCTTATATATATATATATATATATATATACATCAAACCATCAGTTTCCTTTTCGACTCCCTCTTCCTTCTTTTCGTTTTCTCCTCTTTCTCTTTCTCTCATCCGCCTCTCTTGCTTTTCTTCTTTCCTTTCTCTCATCCGCCTCTTGCTTTTCTTCTTCTCTTTCTCTCATCAGTCTCTCTTTCTTTTCTTCTCATAACCCCCCCTCTCTCTCTCTCTCTTCTTTAGCGTCTCATCTCAAACCATCAGTCTCCTATCCGAATTATCGCACGTGCTTTGGCATTCCTACGTACGACTCCGGTCGATGACGAATAGCGACCGAAATAGTCCCGATTGTGTGGCTTCTGCACAAGCAACTGCCACTTCGAAAGCGACTCTGCTTCCCTGAACTGCAGCAACAACAACAACAGCAACAACAACAACCACTATTCATACTATTACTACAACTATTACCCTGTTACGACAAGCTGTTTATTAAAAGTACTACTACTACTACTACTACGATACATTACTATTTATTCCACTACCGTTATTTCTACAATTATTATGATAAATACAACTACCTTGGTGATGATGATGATTATTATGATCATCATCATCAGCAGCAGCAGCAGTAACATCTCTTGCGTGAATATAACATCAATGGCAATCAAAACCTGTATGATTAAATAAATGTAGGGAAATATTGTTATCTTTACGATTCGTGACTGAATTTAACTTCCGGTTGCACATCCTCATGTTAAAAATGTTGTTTTTTTTTCTAAATAATACCGTTATTATTAAGAAAGGACATTCTGTAAATGGAAAGGAGGAGGGGGCTTTTTCTAACTATTCTGCACTTTCACCTAACAATTTGATAAACAAAAGATAGAGTAAAAATTCAATTGAAAACGAACCAGCAACCGGAAGTGAAATTCAGTCACGAATCGTAAAGATAACCGGAAATATTATCCAAAAAAAAGTCATATTTTCTTAATGTTTTGCGATGAGGATTGATAATTTGTATCATTTGGATTATTCGGACTACTATTCTCACCTGTGTTGTTATATTCACAATTCTTCGACCGATGTAACCTCCGACCTTATTCAGGTGTATATTTTCGAAGTTGGGAATCTTCTGGTCGAACTCGGGAATGTAGACAAAATTTCGAACTGTATCCTTTATTTAATCCAAAGGGGTAGATTATTCTCATTCCGTCAGCTATGACCGGGTAGAAGTGCTAATTCTTTTAAATTTTATTATTCGCTTTAATTAAACATTCAACCTCCAGAAGACGGTCACTTAGAACTGATTGTAAACCGACGTGCTTAAACGCTACGCCATGGATCCATGTACCATGGCTAAAATGAGAATAATCTACCTACGCCGGTTAGATAAAGAGTGCAGTTCGAAATTCTGTCAAGGTCCCCAAGTTCAAGTAGAAGGTTTTCGAGTTTGAAGCATACACCCAAAGAAGGCCGGAGATTACATCGGCCGAAATATTGTAAAAATAAAAACAAAGGTGACAATAGTAGTCTGAATATTCTTAACAATCCAAATTATCAATCTAAAATTTCCGAAATATATGAGCAATTAGTTTAGTATTATATATGATAATATAATATTTAATTTTTTTTTAATCGGGACTTTAAAAGTTCATGTGTATTTACATGTCTATATTTGTCTATGAATTCGTGCTTTGTGTTTGATCATTAGATTTGGTTTTTGAAATTTATGAGGTGATATTTCGCTCTAAGCATAATTTACAGTTCTTGTGTATATATATATAAACTGTATGCGTCTCGGTGTCGAATCTCGCTCGTTTCAGCCACGCTGATGAGTCGTAAGACTGCTAAACACGTGTTAGTGAATAACTTTATTTTTTTAAATATATGTCGCGTCCCATGGGGGGATCACATTGATGAAGGAT
>OY744519.1:168920228-169005228 GCA_963556195.1 Sepiola atlantica
AATTGAACAATTAAAATGTTTTTAAAAGCATAACTCAGTGGATCGATTAAAATGTGTAACTTAATCCCCAAATAATATAAATATATATATATATATATATATATATATATATATATATATATATATATATATATATATATTCGTGTATGTTATGCAATTAAGATTCCATCGAATGGTACCAGGGTTATACGAATGCAACATTCTGATATATATATATATATATATATATATATATATATATATATATATATATATATATATATTGTATATGTTTCGTCTTAATAAGACTCATCAGTGTGGCTAGATAAAGATACACCACCGGTCACTGGGTTCGAACGCCGGACTAAAATCAACTTTGAAGAAAAAAATGGAGAAAAAGAAGCGAATTTCAAAAAGTAGTTGAAAAACGGGCGCGTGAAGTCAGTTAGACGCCAAGCGAACGGACTCGCACAGTTCCAGGAAAGACGTTAACAATTTTAATTCTGCGCACGGGATAAAATTGTTTGAGTAAATCATTTTAAAATGTTGTTCTATCTATACACATTTGAAGGACCCTTTTTAGGGTTCCAGTTTTCGGTCGATTTTTGGGGAGAATCAGTTTTAGAGAAACATTTTAAATAAAACAGTTTTAAGTAATACTCAAATATGAGAGAGCGAGAGAAATGTTATTTGATAAACACAATATAATGATTATGAATTCAAAAGCATAAGTTAAACAAAGAGATATTGTATATGTGTTTAAAATGGAAGTCTACATAGATAGGCAACCATATCGAAAAGTAAGAGACAATGTTCATTCGTTTTCTTTTTAGAAAGTTCAGTAGGAAATGTTATGGGTATTAAAATGAAAAAGTTTATACATTTGTTTTCAATCAGCAGACGACAGTGAAACAGTTAATGCGTCGTGCATGTGTGTGCGTATGCTTATAAATGTGTGTGTGCGTGAGTGCGAAATGCATTATAAGCTTTCACAAAACCGACAAAGTCGATGTTAGCTCTGTCTGATTGCAGCTCAGCATGTTTGTTAAAGGAAAGATTCTGTCTTTTTATTTACTTTTTATTTACCTCCCCAGGAGGTTAGGCACAAGATCATGTTTATCTTACTCCCACAAGGTAAGATGTGACCCAAGCTCGGGTCGGGAAAGTTGGACTTGAAAAGAAGGTGAGCACTCTGGCCATTAAAAATTGCCTGGGCAGCCCCGTCGGCGTTCCCCGGTAGTGGCGCCTCAGGCAGTAAGCAATTAACTTACTCCTCCCCAAAGAGGGGAGGCAAAGCCTGGGAGGGTGGACCTCCTAGAACTGCACAGGACCGACCATAGACCGACGGAATCAAGACCCGAAGGCTAAGACAATACCGGTCTACAGAGTGAGCATCATTCGGGACAGATACTACACTCTGATCTTAGCCAAAAAGCCACGAAGGATTTTGTGTTGAAACTTGGGGTGGATCAAAACAGCAAATTTCATATATTCAGAGAAATGTATCCGATTGGCTTAAATGCCAACAACCCTGGATTTTGTAATCCAACGTTGTTTATCTATTAGTCAGGAATTCAGCAACGACCAAATTAAGAAAATACGGCTTTTTTTTTTAATACAAAAGCGAAGCAGAGACACTGTTCGAGTAAGCGCAGTGTTTCTCTGCTTCGGCGCATTAACAAATCATAATAGCGATATTATAATGGAATGCAGGCGGAGACGTCTAATTAATATGGGACAGTCGTGTTTTGAATCCCACTGGCAAGAAACAATGGCTAGAAGGAAAAGGCGTAATCAGACGCTCCATTTGCAGTGTACTACTCTTAACTGTCACAAAAAGTCACCAAAAGCCATAAAACATTTAGTCCGTTAATGCGAGGCAAGCGCGGATGAAAATTAACGTTTGTCTTCGGTTCTTTGTAGAACAACAGAACCATGATACTGGATATTCCCGTGTAAATTTTAATTCCAGACCCAAATCACAGCATATGCGTTAAACTGAAGGTTCAAAATTAAGATACAAGTCATCGATTTTTTTCTCTATTTCTATTAATATATAGTTTGGTATGTGTATATGTTTATATATTTGTATATGCAGAGTTCACTCCTAAACTAATTCACGCATCATTATGAATTTTGGAATTTTATTTAAGTTAGTTTAATGCAAAGGAGAAAATAAGGGGTGTAAGCTCTTAGTAAAAATTCACATACATCTGATTTTTGTGAAATTTTTAGCAAATAGGTGTTACACCGGCCGTTCTTACACAGGAGAAACAACACCGGTTGTCACTATAAATAGTGCGAGTACACAGAAACACAGAGAAGACAAAGCACAGTCTTGTAACTGTCTAGCCAAGTGCTAGTCACTGTCTTACTTTGTTAATACACTTGTTAAACCAACCCTCGACTTGACTTCCTTTATTTATTATTTACTGTTGGACAACTTCACAACAATAGGTATTAGACATTAATCAATAAATATTCGCCAAATGTCAGTTTCTTTGTATCAGTTTAAACGGTATTAAGGGCCACTATAATGACACAAGCTCACATTTGAAAATTCAAATATTTCAGATTTGCATTAAATTTGATGCATAATAATTAGACACCAGTTAAGTGAGATTCCTTGATATTCAATTTCTTCTTAAGTACACTTAAGCTGAAACCTCAAATTTAGACATTTTCAAGAATAAATATCATGTAATGGATTTTGTATCCAAATTGGAATAAGGGTTGTAGAGATAAGATCATCATTATATCTAAAGTTTAATCTTTGTAAGGGGACATAGAAGTGGTGCAAAACTGTTCTGTTCAGGGAATTAATTTTACCCGTCCTGGATGATAATTCGTGTAGTCTATTATATAAAAAGAAGACGTATTTTCGGAAACTACCAAAGATACACTTTAAAAACATTACATATTCCGATTCAGTATCACCCCAAGAAAGTTATAGTAAAAATTACTGGTATTTATTCACTTCGAGTCACAATAGCCCAAAGTAATGAAAGGAGTCAGAAAAATTACGTTTTTGTTTATTTATGTATTTCTTACCACTACATGTTTTAAAAACAACACTGAGACTATGTCAAAATGTCGGTTGATGATGACTTTAGTTTTTTTTCTTTTTCTTATTTAATTTTTCTACATATCACTTATATTGAACTAGTTTTCGAAGTTTGTGTATAAGAGAGGAGGTAACAGTCGGGGGGAAGGGGCCTGTTCAAAAAGTAACATGATAAGGATGTGTGTGAGAGAGTGGATATTAGCTCTTCTATTTTCTTATCCAGGACCCCGCACAACGCCCGATATCCTTGCTAGTTTAATAATGATATACTAACATGACCCCGTCGAAATTCCACGGTGTTTTATACATCAATCTGTATAATTTATTTTTAATAATAATTTTCTTTTTCAAATATGTCTGTCAGGGTCAATACTATTAAGAAAAAAATGACTCTTTCTTCTTCCGTAAAAATAATTCTCATTGTCAGCGTTTTGTTTATTTAAAGCATATTGCTTTAAATAAACAAAACGAATATGTCTCCACTTTATTTATTTATTCATTTGAAATTGAAAAACTTAATTCTTTATAAACCAATAAGTATTCACTGTCTTCTTACCGATAAAAATTAGAAGCTAAAGATTCTTCATATAGTGATATGAAGAATCTTTTTGAAATATATTTATTTATTTATTTGCACTGTTTTAGTCGACGAGACGATATAATTTGATTTTCGAACAATTCATTTTATAATGGGTAAAAACGGATTTTTTTCGTTAGAGACATCAAATAAATCACCAATCACCCAATTGAACGAAGTGATTTCTATGTGTGTGAAATGTGATAACGTACGTACGAACATGAAATACCTTAGTGCATTATTATATAGATAGAATATTCATGGTGCCACTATCTCTCGGTCAGTCAGTGAATGAACAATGTATTACAATTTTTATTCGTTTTTTATTTTTATTTTTATTTTTAAAAATTATTTTAACAAACGATGACCACTTGCCAAGGCGCAATGGACACCTAAAGATAAGGGTTATTGAGTGACAGGTGAACCGTGAAACATCAAGGGAATTAGTCACGAGGGTTGTAACTGGTCAGAATTCATTATTTAAGAGGACTGCTCCACAGAAACATTGTTTACATTAGACTTTAATACAGCAATGTTGTAGTCAGCCGAGAAGCAGTCCCGTGTAATTTTTTAAATAAAGTAAAATATCGTTTTTGCGTCCACGTATCTCTATAAGTCTCCATGTTTGTCGGTCGGCCTATCACGTTTAAGTTTGAAGCCTCATTTTTATGGTGCAATAGAGGGTGTTATATTAGTTAACAGATGGAGAGATGAGTGTGTAGATTGACAGTAAGAGAAAGAGCTATAATGAAAGGGTGATAACTATTGAATTTAGTAGTAATTGCTCAGCTGTCTGACCAGTTGAGCTTAATTAAATAAACTAAAACAGAAACCCAGAAAGCTGTAGGCTTGGATTCCGAATATGCGTGTTTGAAAATCACATTTTCAGTGCTCTTTCAAGTTTATTTTTAAGATAGCATTTTCCTTGGTTTGTCACACGTGTTTAAAATAGCATTTCATCTGGTCTGCCATAGACGAAAAACCATAAATCTGGTTTATGAGTAGGCTGGGATGACCATTAGGCTTTAATATGCAAGTCTATTCTCTAGGTTTTGAATATGCGTGTGGTTGAAAATAGCATTTTCAGTGATCGTTCAAGTTTATTTTTGAAGTTGCATTTTCGTTGATCTGTCACGCTAGTCTGAAATAGCATGTCATCTGGTCTACCATGATTAAGTTTATGAATAGTATTTTTTTTTGTCGTTGAAAGCGCAGATTGCATGGAAGCATCTTATTTTGAATGTGCGCAAGCGTCTCTATAAAGGATCATGTCCGTTATGTGGTTTGTCACGCTTACGTGTCAAATAACGTTCGTTGGTTTGTCACGCTTACGTGTCAAATAACGTTCGTTGGTTTGTCACGCTTACGTGTCAAATAACGTTTGTTGGTTTGTCACGCTTACGTGTCAAATAACGTTCGTTGGTCTGTCACGCTTACGTTTGAAATAGAATTTCTTGCTTGTAACTCTGAGATCTTGACATGAAAGACTTGCCTTAGAATGTTCACAAGGCACTAGAGACAGTCCATAGATATATAAGTGAGGAGGGTGTGCAATAGTAAATTGTCCAACAGAGGAAGAGAAGGAGAGGGAAAAAGTAGAGGTAGTGAAAAGTAGAGAGAGGGGCGAGAAAGAGAAAGTAGAGAAAGATATACAGGCAAAAATAAAGAGAGTAAGAGGGTGATAAATCGGTAGAGAGCGGTAGAGAGAGGAAATGGAGAAGGTAGTAAGAGGACTAGAGTGGGTGGGAAAGGGAGTGAAAGAGTGAGAAGGTAGAGGGAAGAGGTAGAAAAGGAAGAGTAGAGAATGAGGAAAAAATAAGAAGAGGGAGGAAGGGAAGCGAGAGAAAGAGCTAGATATAAAGGTAGAAAGGGGAGAGAAAGAGGAAGAGAGGGATAGTAGATAAAGATCTACAGACAGAGAGAGAAAGGGAGAAGGCGATAAATCGGTAAAGAGGAACATGAATAGGGGGGGGGCTAGTAAGAGAGAGAGAGAGAGAAAAAAAGAGAAAATAGAGGACAAACATAGAAGGGAAAGAATAGAGAAGTAGAGGGAGAGAGGGAAGGAAGAGAAAGAGATAGATAGAAAGTTGAGAGTGGAAGAGGTAAAGAAAGATAGAGAGAGAAGGAGGGGAAGAGAGAGAGAGAGAGAGAGAGAGAGAGAGAGAGTGGTAGTAAACAAATATCTAGAGAGAGAAAGATAAAGCGGTAGAGAGCTTTATAGGTAAGTACAGGAAGAGGTAGAGGTATAGAGCGGCGTAGAGGGGGAAAGAAAAAGAGAGGAGGAGTAGAAGAAGCGTGGGTTGGAGAGGAAGAGTAGAGAGTGAGGTAGACAGAAGTAGAGAGAAGGAGAGGGAAAGGGAGAGAAAGGTAGACAGGGGAAAAAGTAAAGGGAGGCAGTGGTAGAGTGAGAAGAAGGGGGAAGGATGAGAAGAGGGAGGCAGGTTGGAGTAGAGGGAGAGACAGAGGTACAGTGAAAAGTTGTGAGATGGGTAGAAAAGGTGGGTGGAGGGAGAGAGAGAAGGGGAGAGAGGGGAAGGGAGAGGTAGATAGGTATACAGAGGGGGAAGAGGAGATAGAGAGACAGAAAGAGGGGAGAATAAAGAGAGTTGTGCATCGATTTCTTTGTTTTAAATTTCGGTTCTGAATATTATTTGTCACGTTTGTCGTCGACTCCTTTCACCGCATCTGCTCCTACGACGTCCCACGACCCCCAACGAACCCCTAGCTTACGATTGGAATCAGCGGCGCCCGAATGAAGCGAAAGAGACACAAAATATTGATCTAATATTTTATAAATTCTAATTACAGCGCAAATCGCTCTTTGTTTCAAAATGGCGAATATTAATCGCTCGAATTGTTTCGAAAAGTTCCCATCGATAAATTCCCCGGATGGTTTCGAAAAAAAAAAAACGAGAAATTAATTGATTAAACAATTCCAGTCATAGACAGGAAACCTTTCTGCATTGGCCTTCTATCTAGACAGCGTTGAAGGCATTTCATGAATCAATTAGAATATAAATAGAGAGGGCATACTTCCGCCAATGTCGTATAAATAAAATGCGAAAATTCAGGTCACAGATCGTTTCTCAACTAATAAGCAAGTAACGCGAACCAGCCACCGTGGACGATCAGACAAGAGACGCGATGCACTCTATGTGTATATATTAAGTATCACTTGAAGCAGGGAGAGGTTGACGCGTAAGCACAACAAAACTCGTCTAGCTACAACAACTGTCAATAATTTCCCTTTCTCTCTCTGTGTACCTAAAACTAAACAGAACTTCCATGAGCAGATTTTCTTTCCTAGAACTAACCGTCTGTTGAACACAATACCGCGGGGCTGCTTCCCAGCTGACCACAACATAGTCGTTTTAAGTCCAATGTAAGCAAATTCTTGTTGAGCTGTCCTTTTAAATAATGAAATTCTGACCAATTTCTCCCATCGTTATCAATCATCACGTTGTTTCCTTGACCAACTCATTAACGATTATCCTCGAGTGGCCTGTGGGGCTTGATAAGTGATGACTTTAAAAGTTAAAAAAATGCAATTTACATAACTTCTTCAATAGCTGATTTTTTTTACTAGTTTTCAATAGGGCTCACATAATTCTAGTATAGGAATTTGTTTCCCGCCTTATCCTACAGGGAGTGTGACAACTGTTTGGGGGAGAAAATCCGGATAAAAAGCTACACGTTCCCTAGACAAAAATGGTGGAAAATGGGACAGTGTGGGGATCAGGAGAATTCCGTGTGTGTCGTATTAAAAGTTTAGGGAGGATTTAGATAATTTTTTGTAGGGTGACACTCTGTGAAGAATTAATGGCTGGTCACTATTGGTATGGCCATAGCAGATCTGCAAAAATCACTGGTCACCTATCCTTTTGGTTGATGACGGAAATGAGATGAGACATAGCACTATGATTTATGGGATTTATTTTTTCAATTTAAATAAACATAAAGAGCGCTTACTCCCGCCAAAGTTGTATAAATCGAACAAAAAATAGAGAATCGAGAAGAACTGAAAATATCAGAAATCACATAATCTGACCCCAAAGAAATTGTGGAATCAGCTTCTACTGGAGCCACACAAAATTGTCGAAAAGGGTCAATGTGGATGTAACACCCGAGAACGAAGAGTACTATCCTGACCTTTGATGGAAGTACATGGAAAGCACTGGAACATTGGGGAGTCTTATTGCCATTCAAATTCCAACGGTCTTTACCAGCGAGAAAGCAATGGTAAACGGCTGTTAGGATAAGGCATAGTGGTTTTCTACGGTAATAATTTTGCACATAATGCATAGTGATCTGTTGTTTTTTTTTTATTTAACTTCAGTTAACTCTCAGAAATCAAGGGGACCCTTCCTGGGGCTAGCACTTGATTTCTTCGTGAGATACATAGAAATCCGAGTGCTCGTTTAAGATTCTCCCATACTATTCAAACATGGGATTAGTAAAGCAATGGAGAATATTGTTTCTCTCCAAAGACGACTGAACTATGTTATAGTTTATTTTTGTGGTCTTTCTATGTTCTTGCCGGATTCCAGGACATAATTGATCTGGTTTGGTGGAGTAGCTAGCTTAGTGATGCAACTAGAGGTAGTATCACTTTTACGAATGAGCCAATGTGTTTCCATGCTGGAGGGAACCTTCGAATACTATGTTGTTTTGAATATTTGGTAAGTGTTTATTTGTAAGGCGAATTATCCTCATACCAGGTTTGCCTGACAAACCCCTGTACAGAGAGACCGAAGACACTTGAAAATAATGTCTAGTAAGCATTCAACCTCCCTGCTGTTCTCAGTGTCAAAGTGCGTGTAAGTGAGTTCAGTAGACAGTGTATATATGCTGTCGCTTTGTGTTCAGTAGTTTGTGAATGTTTCGTGTCGCGTGCCTTCGGCCTAGAGACAGGGGTTAGTTTTAGTGACGTGTTCACGTGCGTCGGGTCTGAAAGAAACTGGAAACGTGTGAGAGAGAAATAATTAGTGCATTTTGTTTAATATTATTTAATATTGTAACATGCGGAAGCGTATATTTAGGCCCTTCTGATTGGCTGTAAGAAGAGATTGGGATATCATCCAATCGAGAGTCTATATTTTAAAACAACATTTGTTAGCTTCTGCTGCTTCTATGATTTCAAGCATCTGAAGAAAATAATATTTTAACCTTAAGCGTGACAGGCATAAGACAATACTATTTCAATCTTCAAACGTGACAGACCGACCAACAAACAGACACTTTTAAAGAGATACTTTGACGCATATAAAATAACATGCGGCAATTTAAATTACGCGTTTAGCGATGAAGCCTGACAGGCCGACCGATCTAAAAATAAAACTGATATCATTGTTTAACGGTTGATTCTAATTTATCGAAGTTGTCATCAGAAAAGAAAGGAAAAATCTTTGAAAGCGCGAAAAATATTACATTGCAATGAAAAAAGGCCGAAGGAGGAATTGTTTTTGTTCTATCTTTTATCGATCCTGCCTTTGCCGACGGATGACGTCATAGATTCCTCACAGAAGGAATGCGGTCGGTTGGGAAGTTCCTTATTCTCCCGGTATTTACGAATCGGTATGTAAAAAAAAAAAAAGATGGAAACAAATAATAACCCCGCGGCTCCGTTGGCAAGAACAGATTGTCCTTGGGAAATAATGAAATTATGACAGAGAACAAAGGAAGCCATACAACTTGCCTTCATTGGTGCGTTTTTGAAACGAGATTGAAAGCTTTTACGTTATTTTTATCTCAGCCAGAGAAATTCGATCAAAGGATATGATCTTCCATACAACAGGGGTGCGTGCGAATAGTGATGTGTTCCTTTAGTTCAGTAGCATAAATAAATCAACTGTAAGTAAATTATAATAGACAAGCCGCGCATGTGTGGTCCCCCCTGTATGTGACTCGATGTGGCGAGTGTAAAATGCAATAAATTTGGGCAATTTGGGGCATTCTTGACCCCCCATTGTACCCCCTGGGGGCGCGAACCAGAATTTTTCTGAGGTCAAGGATGCTCATTTTATATCCAGAACAATTGCCTCTACATTTTGGCCAAGTTTCAGAAAAATTGAATGGATGGATCAAACGTTATGGGAGATAAGTGTCATTTTTTGCCATTTTGGGGGCTTTTGACCCCCTGGGGGTGCGAACCAGATTTTTTCCAAGGTCAGCGATACTTAATTTATATTAGGAAAAATTGCCTCCATATTTTAGCCAAGTTTCAGAGAAATTGAATGGATGGATGAAAAGTTATGGGCAAAAAATTTTGGGGCCTTTTGACCCCCTGGGGAGCTAACCAAATTTTTTTTCAAAAATCGGAGAATGTCACTTTCTAACCTGACAAAAGTTACAACTTCATGCAAAATTTCAGAGAAATTCAATGGATGGTTGCGGAGAAAAATCCGGACGAACGGACGGACGGAAATGCCTCAAAACATAGGTCCCCCAATTTTATAAATAGAAAAAAGCATTAATAAATTACCCCTTGTCTTTATGCAAAGTTAATTTTACACGTTCTGAGATACTGTGTGAATAAACAAATATATCTAATATAAAAAGTAATTTCATCAGATTTTCAACGTCAAACTCCATCTGATGTATGTATACTTCATTATGACTAGCCAATTTGTCTTAACCCACCTTCTACCATGTTCTTTGCAAGAAAATACTGTATTGTGTTTAGGTTTCCGACTAAGAAGGTTTTTAATAATGAAGATGATTTTAAATAGTGACCTAAAAGGCTGCGTCATGATTTCTTTTTATAATAATTCGAATAATGTAAAGGAGAATAACTACTACTTTTTCACTTCAAAACCTCTCTATATTAGTACAATCATGGGACCACTTCGCATATAACTGGATCCTAAGCAACGTCGCGTATATATATATATATATATATATATATATATATATATATATATATATATATATATATATATAGAGAGAGAGAGAGAGAGAGAGAGAGAGAGTTAGATTGTTCACTTATAAAATAGATCATTCAGTGAAGACCGGGGTTGTGCCAATAAAAGCAAGCTCGATGATACTCGATTACAGAGTACAGAACATTTATATGCGATTTTATGAAGGCTTACCAAAGCATTCCTTTCAGGACACCAATGATCATCATTAAAGATTTTTTCTTACAAGTATTATTTATTCAAATTAAATGTTTTTTCCTACACGTGTTTCACTACCAAGCAGGTACTAGCTTGGCATGTCATCAGGGAAATTAAATGTCTGGAATAAGGGTTTCAACTGCCGACAATACAAAATGTGGCGTTGCAATAGTTGAGGTCACTTAAGAAGAGAAGAGGAAAAAATTAAAATAAAAATTAAAATAAAAGTTAAAATTAAAAAACAAGAAAGAACAACGATAAAAAAAGAACGGCCAAGAAAAATGTCTTATATATATATATATATATATATATATATATATATATATATATATATATATATATATATATATATATATACTCGATGTTGCCCAGGATCCAGTTATACGCGAATATATAAAACTTTCCTCTATAGAATGTAGGTTATGAATAATATTTTCATCTCCTCTGGCCCTAACTGACCTCCTCCACATCATCCAGGAAATATACTCGCATATCGAAACTCAGATTTTGTTGCTTCTGTTTTTCTCCAAACACGTCTTTAACGGCCGGACTCTGATTATAATATTTCCTAGAATACTCCACGCTTCCACATCTAATGTCATTCCACTTTGTGATGTTGCTTTAAATGCGGAATTGGTCTAGGTACACAACTGGAAATAGATATTATATATTTCCTGTAAGGCTGCTTCTCTCTTCCTTACGCATCAGTAAAAATACTAAGAACTTTTCCCCTGCCTCATATCATATATATTTATACACTTCAATGTCCAGTGCTGTTGGTATAGTTCCAATTATACTCTTTCTTATATTACACCCTCTATTTCCTTATTATTCCTGTTTCTTTCCCGCATAAGAGTTTTTATAAGGTTTTCTTCGCCCCCCCAAATTTTCCTTGTCCATATCTTCCTCTATACTCTTCCTCATACTCTCTTCTTGGTCTTTTGGCTAAGATCAAAGTGTAGTATCTGTTCCGATGGATACTGCACTTCATAGATCGGTATTGTCTTGGCCTTCGGGGCTTGATTTCCGTCGGTCTATGGGTCTGATCTGTCCTGTGCAGTTCTAGGAGGTCCACCCTCCCAGGTTTTACCTCCCCTCTTTGGGGAGGAGTAAGTTAATTGCTTACTGCCTGAGGCGCCCCTACCGGGGAATGCCGACGGGGCTGCCCAGGCAATTTTTAATAGCCAGCGTGCTCACCTTCTCGAGCGCTGGCTTTTCAAATCCCACTTTCCGACCTTGTGTCACATATTCCTATTGTGGGTAGGGATTAAATAACGCTTTTGGCTAAGATCAAAGTGTAGTATCTGTTCCGATAGATACTGCACCCCATAGACTGGTATTGTCTTGGCCTTCGAGGCTTGATTAATGCCGGTCTATGGGTCTGTCCTGTGCAGTTCTAGGAGGTCCACCCTCCCAGGCTTCGCCTCCCCTCTTTGGGGAGGAGTAAGTTTATTGCTTACTGCCTGAGGTGCCCCTACCGGGGAATGCCGACGGGGCTGCCCAGGCAATTTTTAAACCTCACTTTCCCGACCAGACCTTGGGTCACATCTTACTTGTGGGAGTAAGATAAAAACTGGCCTTGTGCCTAACTCCTGAAGAGGAGTAAATCAATACTCTCTTACCCTGCACATCCTCTTGCAAGGTGTTTTCTTTAAAAAGCCTCTATAAAAAAAACCTAGATCATCTTCAACCTTTATTTTCTAATTGTATGTCATTTTTATTCACAGCAATCCTTTACACTGTCGAATTAATATAATATTTCCGACTGAAACGTTACAGATTGACAGACAGCTGCAAGACGTATCTAAATAATAGTTAACTCTGAAAAACTCTACGTGAATCTCACAGGCTATAATTAAAATCTGAATCCTGCAAGAAACATTCTCACAGGCTACGAGAACGTTTACTGATTATATGATTAAGTATATTTTTCTCGGCAATTCTCAATGTTTGTTTCCGTTGTACAAAACAGCTCCAGGGAATTTATTCTCCTCTATTAGACAATTAATTCTTCTTGCCGACTTCTCTGTGTATAATTATTAAGTTTTATTAATTATATTAGTTTTCAAGCATTTCTTTGAAAAACTAAAAATAATACGACCAATATAATGTTTAGATGTTTTGGTTTTTGATGTATGTTTAATGTTATTGGATTTTTATCGATTTATCTGCCTACGTTTTGATATTCTCAAGTGAAAAAATAAGTAGATGCGAAGATATGTATTTTTTTCTTAGGGATAAAATGTATAAAAAAAACTCGATGTTAATAAATAATGTTTTATCCAAAGAAATCAATGAAGTGATTGAACACACTTTGGTAAAAAAAACATAAAAAAGACAATCTGACGAAGCGTGAGTAGTCACATCGAATTAATTGAAAATGTTTATATATATATATATAGATAGATAGATAGATATAGACCTATGTTTCATCATTTTTAAATCATCAGTGTAGAGATAATTATTCAAACCGGTCGCACGATTCGAACACCAGAACAAGAGTCACCTTTAACTCCAAACCCCGACGCTCTAACCGATGAAGCCATTCAACAAGGACGAACATGCATTTATAGCTATGATTTTACGACTGTATTGTTACTTCTCACTATAGGGCTCGTCCGAAATGGGGCTACACATAATTATTTAACAATATATATATATATATATATATATATATATATATATATATATATATATATATATATATATATATATACACATATATATATATATATATATATATATATATATATATACCCATAATTGCTGGATTTGCCGGCTGGCTATCGCTTCAATTAGTTCGTTTCTTGAAACATTAATTCAAAATGATAAACATTTCATTCATAACTTTGTTGGAAACACGAAACAAAATCTTATTTATTCATATAGATAAACATTAACATTTTTCGAATTTCGATACAAAGTTATCTTTAATATGTGGCTGTAAAGAAACGAAAGGAAATAAGAATCGATTTGCTTTGAACTTGCAATTTAGAAATAGATCGCAGCTTGTTAAAAATCAAGTCGCTATAAACAAAGGCTAAATATTTGTCTCGGAAAAAAAACAGAACTATTTGTTATATTAAGATCAACACAACCATTGTATTAAGAAACAATAACAAGTAATTGTTCATTGATAAAATCTACATACGTATACGTTTAATCCTTACGAAAATCGTCAGTGTTAAGAAGAATTATTCATTTGTTGCCAGCCGTCTGTCTCAGGAGACAATAATGTTATGAGCCTCAAATTAGTCCGTTGCCGAATTGCAGCGTCTGCTATGATTGTGCAAGCCTATCCTGGATCAGCAGGCTCTGTTGTATGTTGCGTCTGGCTCTAAGAGCTTTGTTACAGCCCTCTGTCGTCTGTGCTTGATCCTCTCCCTCCACTGCTGGTGTCTCTTCTCCTCAGTCCTCCTCTTGGAGCATGCCTTCACGGCACTTCTCCAGCGGCTGAGGACATTAGCCACAGACTTCAAGCCAGTTTGGTCGATGCCACATGCTCTCATGTCTCACTTCCAAACATCCTTATAGCGTAGGACAGGTCTCATTGTTGGTCTGGAGCCGTTTTCGAGATCACCATAAAGAATATCCTTTTGGATCCTTCCATCGTCAATTCGCCTGGCATTGCCAAGCAACTGGAGTCGTCATTGGGTGAGTAGTGCGAACATGCTTGGGATGTCCGCCTGATCAAGGGCGCTCTTGTTTAAGACATGATCCTGTCAGGTGATTCCTAAGAGTTTCCTGAGGTTGCGCAGGTGAAACGTGTTGAGTCTGTTATCTAGACGGGAGTAGAAGCCCCATGATGTACAGCAGCGTGCTGAGGATACAGGCCTGGTACACTTTCATCTTGGTATTGGTGGTCAGCATCTTATTGTTCCAGACTCTCTTCGTCAAGCGAGCCATGGCTGTTACCGTTTTGCCGATACGTTTGTAGAATTCTGCGTGCAGAGAGAGATTGCTGATGAAAATATAAATATATACACATACATAACTTTATATATAAGAGATACATAAAGTATATATATATATATATATATATATATATATATATATATATATATATATATATATATATATATATATATAATTTAGATACTGTATATTACATATTTCAGCATTGTACCGCGGTTTCATCCAAAAGGGCAGATTTATACATCTTTAGTAAATCTCTGTGCCCAGTGAAATCATCGGCCCGATAGGGAATGGCGTCAACAATGACAGAAAACGGTGTATCTCTGAGGGGGTCCCCGAAAAAATCCGGTGTGGGATAGTGATTAACTAAGACTTAAGAGAGTTCGATGTTAGTTCGTGTTTGAAAGGCGTTCATGTTATTCCTAGCAAGTTTTATTTTTTTATTTATTTATTTATCTGTTCTTTTGTGGATTTGTAATATTATTGTTTTACCTAGTCTGAAAAAATACGAAAGGGGCGGCTATGAAGTTTGCCGTTTGGGTTTGTGAAATTAGGGTGCTTTTTTTGTCGTTGTTTTTGGGAATATATATATATATATATATATATATATATATATATATATATATATATACTAGAAAAATACCCGTCTCAGGACAATTACCAATAGAAAGTAGAATACTGAGGTATTCAGCGATTTTATGCTAATTAGGTTCAACTTCATAGTAACCTATAATATTACTTCTCTGCAACTCTGAGAATTTTTATGCTTCATAAATAATGATATCTGATAGATACATTTATATCTGAAACGCGAAATGAATGTCAATTAGTGCAAACTATCGATGTTTCAAACTTTTGGTCTAATGGTAAGAGTTCAATCCTCGAGCGTGTCACACTGAAGACTTACAAATAGTAATTTATGTTCCCTTGCAAAACACTTAGCATTATAAGGCGAAGGGTCAAGGGTTAATGTAGTCATTCTGGGAAAGGAGTGGTATCCTCCCCTACATCTCGGTACAGTAGCTAATAAAGAAAAAGCCTCCCGATTGCCCTCAACTATGGTCGATTATTGCTACTGCTTGTACGGCTTTGAGTGCTTGAAACTTTAAATATGTATTAATTATTTTTGTGAAGTGTCTATTTACTTCTTTACTGTCTATGTATACCGGCCATTGTTTAATAGTCTGATCGCATCAAATATCGAATACTCCACACTATCGGATTTATTTAATGATTTTCAATTTACTCGTTCCTCTAAGTTGGAAACGTAATTCAATCCGTTCTATAATCTAGATTTCCATCTAGAATGTTATCTAGGCATGGAATCTATTTAAATATCACAACACATGAAAGGTTCGCGTTTGGCCGATCAAATATTGATGATGTTTATAATATTGTCATATACATCTTTCCTCTTTAGAAATGTTTGAAATTGCAATCAATTATTAGATGAAAATAGCCGGCACCAATAATATATATATATATATATATATATATATATATATATATGTATAAATTATTTCTTTTAAAAAATATACGTTACATATTAAAAAAATATACGTTACATATTTCAGAGGCGTACCGCGGTTTCATCGAGATGGACTGACTTCTTCAACTTTTAAAAGTCTTCTATAGCCCATAAGGAATCTTCAGCGACGGGAAACTAAAAACAGCAGAGAGGAATGGCGCTTGAATTAACCGTAAAACGGTGCATTGTTGAAGCGTCCCTTTTGAAGAAAGCACCGGGTCAAGGGGATATAATCTGACGCACTATATATGAATATATATATATATATATATATATATATATATATATATATATATATATATATATATATATATATATATATGCAGTAACGGCGAAACACGTGTCCGTTGATAGCTATATTGTATTTATAAATAAATATATACGTCCCTAACATATATAGGAGGGGGCATAATGTGTGTAAGAGAGGTAATTCACTGTCAGTGCATAACCGATACAGCTTCCCTAAGCTGTCATTATCACTAAAACAATAATTAATAACCAATGTTTTTTGTTCCAAGTATCATAACAATTCCCAGTTCACTAGAAGTATGCTCAATATTGGTAGTTTGAGCACTATTATATAAACAATTATAATAAAACAAATGTAAAGTTACATACTTTACAATTTTATTCCATTCAAATATTACAACAAAGAATAGTTTATAAGATTATTCTTATTAAATATTCATTGTTGTAATATTTGAATACAACAGACTTGCAAAGTATGTAACTTTACATTTGTTTTATTATCACTATCTTCACTCTCTCTCTCCCTCTCTCACTCTCTCTCTCTCTCTCTCTCTCTCTCTATATATATATATATATATATATATATATATATATATATATATATATAGTGTTACGAAAGATCAGACCAAATCAATATGATACCATAGGTTTAAAGCCAGGGGCGGCACGAGATCAAAAACTAATATTTCGTTAAGTTTGTTCATAATAATGAACACAAGTCTTAGCTAACTTCAGCCATATTTGATATGAAAATCAAATATGGCTGAAGATAGTTAGAACGACGTGTTCATTATTATGAACAACCTCAACGAAACATTTGTTTTCTATCTCGGCCCACTCAGGCTTGGTATTATGTTGATTTAACCTGATTTTCTGTAACATTATTAATAAATAAATATATAAACATCATGATCTTATTATTAAATTATTCAGCACTCTACCAAACCAAATCAAAAATTATATATATAAATATATATATATATATATATATATTTATATATATATATATATATATATATATTTATATATATATATATATATATATATATATATATATATATATATATTAAAATATATATATATATATATATATATTCACTTTTTAAAAAAATTTCTTATCGTTTTGTTTTTGCTGAAGATGACATTCTACCGGAAGCCAGACATTCACCCGCTATTTCAAAGACTCCAACCGAGAGATATTTTAAAGATCATAACCGTCTTTTTAAGTGCAATTGTTTATATCTATCTTGCACTTGGTTCACCGGGTATATTTACGAGGTAGTTTTCGAAATTCTCTTTCATTAGTCCAGTTGCTCCTATAATTACTGGATGATGGAGATCCTCCTGAGATTCCAGTTTCTTTTCATCTCGTACATAAGACCTTGGTATTTCATTATCTTTTCCCTTTAAACTATGTTTAAGCCAGCATCATTAGAGACACTGACTTCAACTGGGGTTGCTACTTTCTCCCTTTTGTCCTATATCTCTACATCAGGTTTAACAGCTCCGTTTTCTAGATATGTAGCTGTAGGGATTGCGTAGTCATAGTGGGTGGTGTATGATTTATATATGTGTGTGTATGAGTGTTCTTGCAATTTGACTTCCAGCATCTATTTTCTATGAATTATTTGAAGTCTCATGCAGGAAGTCGACTATGTTTTTGAAAATTAGATTTACACAAGGCTCTATTATTTTCTGAGTAATTTTCAACATTACTCTGGGCCTAAAAATTCGGGATCATCTGTGACCGTAAAATACAATTTCTTGGAGCACGCAACGTTTGTGAAACTCATAGAACATTATTCGACTTCTTTGTTTGAACTGTTTAAATATTTTGGATTATTCGAATTTGATGCAACATTCTGACCATAATTCGAGACATGTTTGATCTTTTTCAGGAATTAAATCGAGACATTGTTCCCTTTTATATTTTTTTTAATTCTTCACTTTTGCATTTCAAGATATTCACCTCTTATAATTAATTAATAATAAATTATTATTGGTCAGACCTCCTGACGATAAAGGCGTTATCTTTGAAAAGCCTTGGTTTAAAGGTATTTTTGTATGTGTATTCCTTGTTTGAACACATAATAGATTAATAAATCTGTAAGCTATACAAATGTTATCCACTTCATTATCCATATATATATATCACTTTTTTACTTCATTTTACTTCAGTTGAAGTTCTCAAAAATCAAAAGAGCCCCTTCTTGGGGCTAACATCTGATCTCTAGATGAGATACATAGGTATTCGAATATTCCATCAAAGTTCTCATTTACCTGTAAAACGTTTAGTTAGTAAAGATGTGAAGAACATTAATTTACCTCTCTCTAATTGACCATTCAACTAGTATATCTTTTTTGTGGTTTCTTGGTTTTACCGCATTCTAGGAAAAGAATTCATCCAGTCTGGTGGACTATCCAGCTAAGTGTTTTTACTAGAGATAACACCACTTGGAGAAGTTGAAGTATTCTTCGTATGAGCAAGTTTATTGCCGTGCTGAGGGGATCTTATTTGTGCTGCGAATACTATGTTATTTTGAATATTTGGTCAGGGTTTACTTGTAAGGTGAAGTATCTATATGTCCGGTTGTCCTGACAACCCCTTGTACATAGAGACTGGAGACACTCGAGAATGGTGCGTAGTAGGTAATTCAAACTTATATATATATATATATATATATATATATGTGTGTGTGTGTGTGTGTGCGCGCGCGTGCGTGCGTGTGTGTGTGTTCTTACAAACAATATATTAAGTATATACATTGTATAATATTCTAAAATGTTCCAAATTGCAAGCTCAATGAAGTTGTATTACAAGTTACATAGCATATATAAATTATAGGAGCATTCCAATGACCTAAGAATCCATAACAAAACCTATCAATAACTTTCCAATGTTTTCTCTTTTCTTTCAATCGCTTTCATATATTAGCGAAGTCTTTATATATATATATATATATATATATATATATATATATATACATCACTTTTTGTTTCATTTTACTTTCTCAGAAATCAAGGGGCCCCATCCTGGGGCTAACACTTGATCCTTATATGAGAAACATAGATATTCGAATATTCTATTAATGTTCTCCTTTTTCTGTCAAACGTTGAGTTAGTAAAGCTGTGAAGAACATTAATGTTCCTCTCTCCAATTGACCTGTGAACTATGTTATAGTATATCTTTCTTGTAGTCTCTTGGTCTTACCGGATTTCAGGACAATAATGCATCTACTCTCGTGGAGTATTCAGCTAAGTGCTGTTACTTGAGGTAACATTACTTGGAAAATGTGCACCATTCCTCGTATGAGCCCGTGTATAGCCGTGTCGAGATGATCTTATTTGGGCTTCGAATATTATGTTATTTTGAATATGTGATCAGGGTTTACTTGTATGTGAAGTGTCCTCATGTCAGGTTATCCTGACAGAGAGACCGAAGACACTCGAGGATGGTGTCTAGTAGGTAATTCAAACTCTCTCTATATATGTGTGTGGCGTGTGTTCAACCAAAATAAGATTTATAATTGTCTTAATAGACCAGTCTTGATTATTGTTGTAGTCTACCGTTTTTAACTTTTACCTATAGAGGGTGTTATTAAAACGAATTCTCATTGGTCTGACATAAAAGAGAATTATGAGTTAAATGAACAATTTTGACGGGTGTGTTTGTTTCGTTTTGCTGTGTTGGTTTGATTGTGGTGATAACACATATGCACTGAAAATGCTTTGTATATTATCATCAAAAGAATGTATTACTGAAATGGGCAGAAGGTTTGAAACAATAATCCATATAATACAAATTATCGATCCTTATCTAAATCAAAACACGCTTCTTTCATACTTTACATATGTTATATAAGTGACACGTAATGGTAAAAGATGACCCCAGGCGGAAGTCGATGAAATCACGTGACTTTCGATCGGAGATTTTCCATATCTTGGCTAGCAGGACTCAAGCGGAAAAGACGTGTCCAGGTGCTGTCCCCAAAGGGGACGAACGCGCACAATGTAACTAAATGTAGCGAGACGATCTATCCGTTTATCTATATCAGTGGGTTTCTCTCTCCCGTGCGTACGCAAGGAACGTGTCCCTCTGATAATACCTGTGACTGTTCTTCGTATGTTAAATAAACCTTTTTATAAATCAACATCGGCGTCCGAGTGGTTTTGTATCTACAGAAAAGCAAGAACCTGTGTGTACGACGACGACGACGACTCGAGTGTATAATGGTTCATACACGCATCGTAAGTGAAAACATAACAGATACTCTAGTGTTAAAGACAAAAAGAGAAAACAGATTCAAACGTTCACTTTTCTTTGTCGATAAATAAAAAAAAATGATTTGAACAATTTACGTGTGAAGGGAAAACGTAGTTTCTTTGTCTCATGCAATTGCAAGTGTTTAATGTCGCCAAGTGAAGCTAGTCGAATCTTCGAAGCAGAAAAAGCGATCGAATCAAACTGTTTTGAAATTAAATCAAATCGCTGAAGAGCTCTCAAGTTCGAAGCGGCAATCGGAATATGAAGCTAACAATGGGAAACAGTTGATATATAATTACATTTAACGTCGACAAATTCCAGTTATACAAACAAGGAATTTGGAAAATGAAGAGAGGATTTAGCTAATATTTTGGATCGCGGAAAAGACAGGAATCGGATTTAAATATACGGCAAGCAATCAAAGATTGAGTCGCATTGCGATATTTATTAAAGGTACCGCATTTGCTTGTGTGTAATACGAATTGTAGTTGCGCGATTTACTTCCTTCTCGCCGCAGAAAGATGTGACACAAGGCCGGAAGGTGAGGAGAATCGCCCCTAAAGAAGGAGCACCCTGGCTTTTTAAAAATTGCCTGGGCAGCCCCGTCGGCACTCACCGGTCAGAGCGCCTCAGGCAGTTAACAATAAACTAACACCACCCGAAAGACGGTAGGCAAGGCCTGGGAGGGTTGACCTCTTAGGACCACACAGGACGAATACCTCAGCCCGACAGATAAAATCCCACGGAAATGGCCCAGTTTCTCTCGGACTGATTGTCGAGATCAGATTCTCGACTTATATGTATTCGCCATCGCCACCGAACGCCAGATGAATGGAGCTAATGGCAAGTGGCGTGATGCAGTTGTTACAAACACGGACTGTGAGCTCAGAATGCCGGGTTCGAGTTGTGCCTTTATTCATTTCTTTCCAACTGCAGCAAGATGTGGCACAAGGCCAGAAAGTTGGGGTAGACAGCTCCCCCGAGGAGGTACTCTTGCTGGTATAAAATGACCATGAACGATCCCGTCGCTATTCCTCTGTAGGAACGTCCCCTAGTTATACCTCCCAGGCATTATCTACTTTTTTAGGGTTTTCACTGAACGACAATAAAAAAAACTGTTGGACATGTATGACTGAAACTTGCTGAGCAAGTCAGCCATAGACTGCAGTTTATTTGTACGAAATATGTTTGAATAGCAGAAAGAAATTACGAATTGTATTAATGATTCCATAAGTTGCATTTTGTGGTGGGGAACACCCTGTATATATGACTTTTGAGGGCTTACTGTTCCATGATCCTGACAGATCCTGTTTTTTTTTCTTTTTGAGATATAATTTGATGAGCATTTATCGTTGTCTTTTGCGATGAAAGGTGGTATTTGGAGGGGGTTTCACCTGCATTAGGTATTTTTAATCCTACACACGATTTCACCGGCCGGTTTGATTGGTTGCGTCATAAATTCCCAGGATGTTTTTTTTTATTATCATGTATTTATATAGTTGATCCTGGAGTTTAAAGTACCACTGCTACTAACTCACTGCCTATTTACAAATGTCAATCTCTCCTAACATGTGATCATGCTCGACCAATCAGAGTCCTTACTTTACTTTTTTGCTTATTTACTGTTTTTTGCTTAGTTAATTTTTTCTTATTTACTAATTGTTATCCTATTGTTGCTTATTTGATTTATTTATTTTGTTTATTTACTTATTAACTTATTTCTTTTGATTTTTACAAACGAGGTATCGAAAATCTTGTTGAACGTTGCGAAGAAGTTGTAAACAACAACAAAAATACATTATTGATTAATTAGTTGTCTTTTTTTATTCAACTTTTTTAATTTGAAATTAGAAAACGACGAGAAGTTATATAATAATACTCTAAGGCATTTCATGTCCGTACGTACATTATCACCTTTCACATACATTAAAAATGAGGTAATCCAATCAGCAATGATGGTGCTTGCTGATGATTGGTGATTAATCTGATGTCGCTAAGGTAAACAATTCCGACTTTACCCATTTTAAAATTAATTGTTCCCAAATCAAATTATGTTGTCTCCTCGACGAAAACATTACAATCTTAAATAAATACATATAAAATGACATTTATTTTATTTATTTGAAGAATATTTAACTGACAATTACTTTTAGTGTAGGAAGGCGGAGCATATTTATTGCTTTAAAAAGATATAAATTGCTACGATTTTAAATAAATAAAGAAAGAAATATATTCGTTTAATTTATTTAAAGAATATTTAGCAGGCAAAGGAAATTATTTTTACGGATGAAAAAAAACGAGTAATTTTTTCTTAATAGTATTGACTCCGACCGATATCATTTGAAAAGGAATAATAATATTATTAAGCGTAAAATATACAGATTGACGTAGAAAGCGCCGCAGAATTTCCGTGGGGTCACTCTAGTTTTGTAGAATTTATTTTATATGTATTAACGAGTCACCGCTTATCAAGGCCCAAATGCCACTCGAGGATGCCACTGGATCCAAATGCCACTCGATGCCAAATGCCACTCGAGGATGCCCAAATACCACTCGAGGATTTGCTACTTGATGCCACTCGATCCAATTGGCACTCGATCCAAATGTACCACTTTTTTGTACTCGATCCAATACATACTACATACTCGATCCAAATTTACCACAAATTTGCCACTCGATGCCACTCGATCCAAATGCCACTCGATCCAAATGCCACTCGATCCAAATGCCACTCGATCCAAATGCCACTCGAGGATGCCCAAATGCCACTCGAGAATAAGAGTAAATGGGTTTGTCAGATGGACAATGAGACAACATCGTAAGAATTGATGATGATGGTTGAAACTGAGCAGAATTTTATTATATAAGGGGGCGATTCAAAAAGAATTTGTTAACATTGGACTTGAAGATGACCATGCTGTAGTCAGCTGGGAAGCAACCACGTGGTATTGTGTCCCACAGAC
Organism: Sepiola atlantica; assembly: GCA_963556195.1. Lineage (NCBI taxonomy): Eukaryota > Metazoa > Mollusca > Cephalopoda > Sepiida > Sepiolidae > Sepiola > Sepiola atlantica. The sequence continues at coordinate 168,943,883 of OY744519.1, forward strand.
TGGTAGTTCTTGGAAAGAAACTTTGCTCGCGGAAGTTCCGTTTAGTTTTAGGTTCACAGAGGAAGAAAATAAACTTATTTATAGTGGTTGTAGATAGACGAGTTTTGTGAATGTTTTATACGGAGACCATTGATTGGGGCCAAGTCGAGCGTCTACCATCAAAATAACAGTAGAGTAGAGAAAGACTAGCAACGTCTCTTCTGTGAGAAAGAGGCTGTAGGGAGAGAAGAGGGCATCTCCCACTAGATTTCGAAGTCGGTTTGTACTCTGCCAAGGCAGGAAAGAGTAATCTGAACGCCCCCTAGATGTAGAAATAATATTCCATCTTGGGATCTTATACAGGTTGAGATTAGGCCTCTCATTTTTGCTCATATAAATTACATTTTCATACGCGATCATTGAAGCGAGCCGGACACACGTACGTTCACTTTTATTCTATAGATTAAAGCATTTAAAGACTGACAGAACTCTTTGCAATAAACGAAATCACATGTTTCTTTGAAAGCTTTTTCTATCAATTGATTTTCTAAATGTTTCTTTAATATTTTGTATTAATCTTCGTTTACCGCTTTATTTATCAAATGTTATTTTTTTTCATTTTTTAGGTAAGTACCAGTTATTCCGGGTTTTAGTTCTTCAAGAATTGGTGAGGCAAATTTTATTTTCAAAATTCCAACCATTATATTTACAGTAATCAGAAATTCTACGGATCAATCTAAATAGAGTTTTCAAAAAGATCGTTACCTAAAAAAAGGATTCTTTCAATTCACCGTCTTAAAAGTTCCGATCCTATTTGTTTAAAAAAAGAATACTTTCCTCCATCTCCATATAAAAAACACACATTCTACTTTTTCAATAATATATATATATATATATATATATATATATATTATTAATATTATTATTATTATTTTTTTAAAGGAAAAACAAACATATCGTTTTTGGCTTTCTTAAATTTCTAATATAATTCAAATTCGAAACGATATTTCAAAAATGGCATTATATTAATTCTCTCTCTCTCTCTCTCTCTCTATATATATATATATATATATATATATATATATGTATATATATATATATATATATATATATATATATAGCCCCATGCGTCATATGAAAAATATAAGGCCTATCCCCCCGTATGAAGACCTTTCCAATTATTAGCAATTTAATTATTTATATGATATAATATATAATATAATATATAATATCATATATAATATAACACCCCTATTCCTCCCTTTAATTATACATATCACATCCAACTACCAACCCAAATACAACCTACATTCGCAACCCAACCATTTTTATTTACTTTTAATTAAACTAAATATAACTTACGTTATTCACTCTTACGCCTAATTGCAGCATTCCCAAATTCATAATGATTGGTTAATTAGTTTAGAAGTTTATCCTATACATCGAAGTATATAAACATATACACCATACCTAACTAAATAAAGACATATCTATTACACAATGTATACGGCTTTTATATGTCCTGGAGTTTCGGTCTGCATAGACTTCGGAGACACGTAGACAGACAGCTAGGTAGGATGGACGGTCCTAAGTAGCTTATCCACAGCGCCGTAGGCGGTTAGTTTTTTGATGGAAGTGCGTGGAAGCTGCTATTTTCTGCTCTCCCCACTCGACGACTAATCAGTCAAAGTCATTAACCTCATTGTCATTCAGTCTAGAAATGCCCCCTCCCCAACCGAAATGAAATAAGGTCATTGCTTTACTCATTGAATCAAATAGATTAGATTGTATTTTCGAATCATCCATAATATATAATCTCTAAATAACCTTGTGTACCTTAGCGTCAGACGAAGGTATAACCTCCACCCATCTCCATCTCTCTCTCTCTCCATCTCTCTCTCTCTCTCTCTCTTTCCCTCTCTCTCTCTCTCTCTTTCTCTTTATATATATATATATATATATATATACACGCTGTATCGCTCTGTGTTTAAACTCTCTTTTAAAGCTTTCTCCATCTCTACCCCCTCCGTCTCATACCATTCGCTCTCTTCTTCTTCTTCTTCTTCTTCTTCTCTCTCTCTCTCTTTTTTCTCTCTCTCTCTCCTCTCTCATGTCTCGATTTGCTACTGAATTGGTTCAGCTATATTTGTCATTTATTCACTGTTTATATATCTACATGCTGGAAGGTATCTGCCCTCTCTCTCTCTCTCTTTCTCTCCCCCTCTCTCTCTCTCTCTCTCTCTCTCTATATATATATATATATATATATATATATATATATATATATATATATATATATATATACACACCTCTCTCTTCCTCTCTCTAAACTCTCTCTTATACCATTTTCTTTCTCTCTTGATCTTATACTACGTCATCTCTCTCTTTCTCTCTGCGTATGTGCGTGTTATCGCAATTTGCTACTGAATTGATAGCAAATTCTAAATTCTGAATTTGTAATTTATTCATTGTTTATATATCTACATGCTTGAATATAACGTCTCTCTGCTCTTCTCTCTCTCTCTCTCTCTCACTTGCTTTCTCTCTCTCTCTCTTTCTCTCTCTCTCTCTCATATATAGCGTTTCAAGCTTATTGCTCTCATCAGTGCAGGAAAGTAACACTTTCAGACAGTTGGGTGGCGTGAACTCGGTTCACAGAGTCAGCCTAGACTCTGCAACCAGTCGCCATATCACCTTGGCCACACGAAGCTGTCACGTGATTAAAGGAAATTAAGATTTATATCTACCTAGAAGCGTGCACAGACGTATTCGGAACTTAGCAAATATATATATATATATATATATATATATATATATATATATATATATATATATATATATATATAAACAGATATTTTATTTCCATGATAATCAATCTGAAGTAAATAATATTTCAGATCGATTCTTATAAGAATCAAAATTCCAGAGCAAATGAAGCTCAATATTCAAACAGTAAAAAGTTGTTGGTCTTTTTTCGGTGTTGCTTTTATAGACACTTTAAGACGTTTGCATAAAAGTACACTTTGATGACATACGATATTTCATCTGATGACGGGAGATTTTTGTTTACTACATGAATTTGTTCTTAGAAACACGTGTTAGCTTATTTTTGCATCGAAACTGATAATAAATCACAGTATGACAACACTTTGAGCTGTAAATTACCCTCTCACTCTATTTATATATATATATATATATATATATATATATATGTGTGTGTCTGTGTGTGTGTGTGTGTGTGTGATCAGTTAACGGAAAATCATAAGCGCACAAGTAGTAGAAAAAATAATCATGAAAATAAAAACAACGAATAAACAATAAACGTGCAACTTACAATTTCCTGCCCAGTTTATTGAACGATTTTTTAATCAAACTAAATCCCAATTTCAGTTTTGTTTTTGTTTGTATATTAGGATAGTTAGTAGGAATTTTCGAGAGCCATTCCCTTCTTCAAGCCTTCTATGAACTAAAATTAATATTATGTAGGGGTGTTTATTGTCTGTTTTATTTTCGGTACACATGTATCAGGAAGGAAAAGAAAAGAAATAAGAAAAGAGGGGAAAGGGAACGGAGTTCTTCAGTTAAATATGTCTCTTTGGTGGTGGGTTGTTCTCTTTGTTTCCGGAAATTTCCTACGGACTACCATAACGCACACAAAAAAAACTTAAATTAATATATATTTTGCTTCTAAAATCCTCTAATCAACTCGGCACGAAATTCTAAATTGCACGTGTATTTGTTTATCTATTGTTTTTATTTTTTATCATCATTTTTTCACGTGTGTGTTGATGATTTTTCGTTGACTGCTTACACCTATATACATATATATATATACATCTAAACATGAAGCAAACGTGAACACGATATTCACTCTCTCTCTCTATATATATATATATATATATATATATATATAATATATATATATATGTGTGTGTGTGTGTGTGTGTGTGTGTGTGTGTGCCTTATCTACAGACATATGCTTCATGTTTACTAAGCATCATCACTGGGGCTATATATATAACAGCACTGCCGGCCATATGATTCGAACCCTGGACCAGAGTGACCGTTAACTCCGATTTAACATCATTATCTATTCATGGCAGTTATAGTAAATGGGGGAGAATTCAATCTTATTTTTTAAATTCTCAAAGAGTATTCGATCTTCCTTTTACGGGAAGCCCCAAGCTAGTTTGCAAAAACTAGGTTGATAAGGATCTATTCGATCGTCAGTCCACACATCATATAAAAGCATCACAGGGAAAATAGAATTTACAGAAGTACACAAAACAACGACAAGATTGTGTTTTAAGTCTTCTGACGATCGCTAATGGCGTGAAAAAACTGGTCAAGACCGATAAAAAAAACACATCAATTATTATTTATCAAATTATGATGATGTTCGCTCTGTCAAAAGAGGTATTAAGAAGCCGATAGTCTGAAAAATGATCAATAGAAAGTAGAGCTTTATCAATAACATGTATATGAACATTAAACGGGCCTACGCACATTAACCTGCGTTTCTGCGCCAGCGCATGTCTACAGACTGAAATTGTTCGAAAAGAAATCAGATTCAATCTGGGCTAACAACATTAACCTATTAACAAGGTCACATCAACTGGAGTAGGGCTGGAAAAACGATTTAAGCGTTTAATTTATCATTATCACCGACCGGCGGAAATCAGATCGCCTGTTTCCCTCATACACGCTTACACATTAGAGAATCACTTGTGTCAATCACATACGCGCATGGCACGTCATATATATATATATATATATATATATATATATATATATATATATATATATATATATATATATATATATATAAGAAAGCAAACGGACATGTTTTATCGGCCTGATATGTTTGTATAAATAAAACTATTATATATATATATATATATATATATATATATATATATATATATATATATATATATATTAAAGAAGGAAAGATGAAGATAAAAAAATTGCATAAAATTACATAAAATTACATAAAATTGATACAAATTTTATTACATCGAAAGTTCAGATGCAAGCAGTTACATTAATGTAACTGCTTGCATCTGAACTTTCGATGTAATAAATTTGTATCAATTTTATGTAATTTTATGTAATTTTATGCAATTTTTTATCTTCATCTTTCGTTCTATAAAATTGATTGCTCTACTCAGCGTATTGAGCTTTACTTTATTACGATAGATCACTTTACGATACTTCACTCATCGTTAATTCTATTATCATTATTATATATATATATATATATATATATATATATATATATATATATATTAAATACGAAATAACGCTTTGAAAGAAAGATGAATTGCTATCTCCGTAGGCGTTTCACGAATAAATAACTCATAAACCTTTTTTTATATTTACTTCAGCTTCCGTTGCACGATTTCTTAAAGTCAATAAATTCGGAATCTACAAACGACATTGTTGATCTGAGGTGACAAAAAGAAAAAAAGATTACTTATTAATTTTCCCAGTGTAAATATTCTGCCTCGCAGACAAACAATGTCTGAATACAGATAACACAAAACCCATTCTAATAGACGTCAATAAAAATTAGAATATATATATATATATATATATATATATATATATATATATATATATATATATATATGCAATAGAGACCACGTTATTTTGTAGTTCTGAACTTTACATCTTTGATACTTGTAAAGCTGTTTTTCTTCTTCTTCTTCTTATTATTATTATTATTATTATTATTATTATTATTATTATTATTATTATTATTATTATCATCATCATCATCATCATCATCATCATCATCATCATCATCATCTGCAGTTGCATTTTTCATGTCTGTCCCGCTTAAGTATCTAGCCGGAAAGAGAAATAAATTCCCTTTCTCTGCAAATCACATGATGACCTCGACTACCGTTTATCCGCTGGGGTAAATTTTTGAACCGTAACCTGTCAATTATTCTCACGACATAAATGTGCGGCTTTCGTTATGTAAGACTATACTAACTCCTAATCCCATACTACTTCAGGCTATAGTACAATAGTACTTTTTTTAACATAGTTCACTCCAAGCAGGGTATACTGTCACTGTAGACGTAATGGCTACTAAGAATTAAGGTGGATGCTTTGGGGGGCATTCTTAATTAGGAGCTGTGTAGCGAGATGCTTGTTCACATTAGTTTTAAATGTCTGTATTTCGGTACAGTTGGGGAAACAGTGAGCAGTGATGGAGTTCCAAAGGCCGGCAGCACGAGAAATGAAGCTATTGGAGTAGAAGGCACTTCGACATCTGGGGACCTCCACAGTGAATGGATTGGATGTTGCTGATTGTCGTGTTCGTCGAATTCGTTTACGTTGAGGGGGGTTCAGAGCAGCAAGTTCATCGGAACAGATTCTATTGAAGTACTTGTAAAATAAACACATGATTGCACCATTGCGGCGATGGGACAGAGGCTGGAGCTTGGTGGATAGTGAGGGACGTATAAGAATAGAGACTCGTTTTAGAGGGGAGACTAGTGGATGGTGCACCAGCCCAGCTGTGACAGCAATAATCCATGCATGTGCGGACGGTGTCTTTGTAAAGATATAGGATACTGTCACGTGTGAGAAGTTTTCTAGCACGGTAGATGAGCCCACTTTCTTTGCAGCAGTCTTCGCAATGTCTTCTATGTATTTGTTCCAATGTACTCTCAATTAGGGTGTTCATTGCCATGGCAATTGGTGTTTGGACAAGTTTCTTGCAATTGTTGAATGAAAAGAAACTTGTCTTAGCAGAAATAAATATTACCATCCATTTATGACCCCATTCCACTCCAGACTGGAGGTAAGTTTCTAAGGATTCAGCCATTGCCTCAGATATGTGCGCGTCCGTTTTGCCCACATGACGAGTGGAGAGCATGGTGTCGTAAACAAATATACCCATCTCAGACACAATGTCATCCGGGAGGTCGTTTATGAAAATCAGGAACAATAAAAGTCCGAGGATCGATTCCTGGGATACACATGCATTTCTGTCATGTTGTTTAGATGAACGGCCATCGAAGACAACCTGAATCTTTCTTTTGTTTAATAAGGATCTAATAATATTAAATATTCGTCTATATTTGCTTGTCTTCAAAGGGATCTCAGCGCCCCTATCTATCTAGAGGTGAACTTATACATTCATTCCGTTTAACTATGCGTTTATGTTGTCTTTACTCAGAGGGGAATAAGTAACTCTATATATTCAAAGCTTATCTGACTGGTTTCTTATAGTTTACTATGCGTTATATTTGGTTGTCTCTGAAGGAATGTAAGCGCCCCTATTAATCTGGACCTTAACTTACATATGTATCCTATTTCACGATGCGTTGATGTTGTCTGTCTTCAGAAGGGAATAAGTGTCTATGTATCCGGATCTAACTTATACATTCTTTTTCACTTAATTATGCGTTACTTTTGATGGTCTTTAAATGGGTTCACCTATCTATCTGGATCTTGACTTATACGTTTCTTCCACTTAACTCTGCGTTGATTTTTTTGTTGTTTTAAGTGGTTGATATGGCTTTGTACATACAGAGCTTAACTTACACGTTATTTTTTTCACTCAACTATGCATTATTTTCGGTTGCGGATCTTAATTTTCGTCGACTTTATTATGCGTTTAATCTCTCTGTCATCAAAGGAAGATAAGTGGCTCTATATATCCAGCTCAAAACTTACTTTATTATGCGTTAGTTTTGGTGATGTCCGAAGGGATTTCAGCACCCCTATCAATCCGGATACTCGCCTATATTTTTTTCAGTTGAGTATACGTCACGTCTGGCTGTCTTAAGAGTCGTTAGAGTACACCTATCTATCTGGATCTCAACTTACATCTTTCATATGGATTGATCGACTTACAAACAGAACCTCATATGGAAATGGATGGACGTTGCTTGAAACGCCGTTTCAACTTAAAAGTGAAAAGACTGACAATTATACCAGTTAACACTAATGTGACATAATGATTAAAACGCTTTTAACAACTTTATCGTGACGAACAGGTAGATCCACCAAGCACAAGATCCAAACATTGCAGCGATGGGACAGAGGCGGAAGCTTGCTGGATAGTAAGGGACCTATAAGATTTTTGGACCTTGTCTAAGAGGGTGCGACTAGTGGATAGTGCACCAGCCCAGATGTGGCAACAATACTCCATGAATGGGCTGATGTTAACTTTGTAGAGATATAGTATACTGTCAGGTGTGATAAGATTTCAAGCAAGGTAGAGGAAGCTACTTTCATTAGTCTTAAATAGTAGTGTTTCGACTTCAGGCAGACATATACAAAAACTCTGTTAGTAATGCTGCGTTGTCCCTTGTTCTTTTCTATTCGGAGTCGTTCTGGTGTGACGAACGTCTTAGTTCTCGCAACTTTCTTGCAGAGCATATTGTATCTATAGATGCCAGCGAGTCCTTGTTATCCGCATTAAACAAAGCTATCATTGCCTTACAACCATTTGTTTCCACAACATTCTTCCTTTGCTAATGTAGAGAGAATGCTTTTGAATAGTCTGTTATTGTCTTTTCTGTCTTGACGATTCGTTGTAACCCCAACGTCTTTCCTATTCCGAATACTCTAGACACCGAATCGCATCCCGTATAGGTATGCAGAAAGAACAGATCACTACAAACTGCTTCGCCAAGCACCTGCTTGGGAACCTTGATATTGTAGACGTAGGATTTTGCCTTGTCAGAGCGGAAATAAAGTGCAGTGTATTTGGAAGCATATGCATGGAACAACAAGAGAACAAGAAGATCCGTGTCTTCTCCAATGAGAGTGGTTTATTTAAAAGCATACATATTGATGGTTGCCTTTGCAATCTCAACATTGGCATCTCCTTCCCGTTGAATAATGTCACAGCCTTTCTGCCGCATTCGTTCCATGATCGTCTGGATCAGCGCCTGCCTGTTTGCTTCATTCGACAAGAAGTCCTCCTTTTTCCCAGCAAATTTTGTCACCTCGGTAATGTTCACCTTTCTTGCAATCAGCTTTTGACTACACCGATTATGGGAACAGTCATTTATACTTCGTCTAACTTCATAACAAACATAACCATCAACATCACAGTGTTCGACAGTAAATGAAGCATAATCGTTTGCTTCCCTCCTTCCATTTCACACGGTGAAGAAGAGATCCTCCGTCTAGTACGTTGTGCTCTGTGACTGGAACGGTTTGTGTCACAACATTCTCAGATTTTGTTTCAACATAATGTGTGAGATCCGCTGCCAGCTGTGGTTTGTTTGCTTGACATAAGATGCCATTTCCTTCGAATAAAAACATCGGGATGAGATAGAGTTCATCCAGCCTTAGATCCCCCGTCTGTGAAACCGCAAGAAACCTCTGGAATAAAAGTGGTGAGTCAATGCAAAGCTTTTGCTCGAGGCTATAGTCTTTGCCTTCAAACTCCGTTTTTGAATGTAGGAGAAAACTGATTGTCTATCCATCTTCTGTACAATGTCTTTTCCGATTTCAAAAGGGTCCTGAACATTGACATCCTCGTTTGCAGTAATTCCTGTGATAATATTGCATAACGATGCATCGCCCGAAAAGGGCTTAAACCTGTCTGGTTGCTATGTAACTTTCCCGGGGTCTGTCTGATTCTTCCTCACCAAAGGCACAGAGAACTCTTTATGTGGCTCGCTTATTGTGTAAGTTCGTACTCTAAGTTCTTGCTTGGCGAGGTTATGAACGGATGACACAGTGGACGACATGGCCCAAACTGTTTTTTGGTGCTCAGACATCCTATTCCCCCTGTGAGCCCACCTTATCTTTTGAGTGAGCGCATTAGTGTTTGCTCGATAACAAGACTGGAGTCTAAACCAGCCCAGTACTGGCTACTGTCTCTGATTACGTGAAACCCACCCGGGAACTGTGTATGTATTTTTCAGAATTGTTATCTCTTAAGGCATACATTTTCTGGAGATATAGACGAGCCGATTTCAGATAATTTTAATGACCGGCGGCTGCGAATATTGGCTTCGAATATTGGAATACGGTACTGAGATGCAGTTCCTAAGATCCTATTCTATCAACTGCAATAAGTGTTCTAGCAATTCCCAGCATGTGCTAATAGTTTATCCATAGTTTGCTTGTTTCGGAGACCCTTGCTTTACAAGGTAAGACTGTTATATATCCTACCAAGGCAAACTGATCCTAACAATGACTTCAAGTTATATTAACCAGTCTCCATTAGCATGTACAGCCGCTCAAGTTCCTCTACTTAGTCTTGAAAACCAGGTTCATCTTCCAAGAGTTCGCCAACAATCTGACGTGTGAGACATTGATCCACCAGCATGTGACCACGAAACGCTCGTTGCACTGCTTTTCAGATCATCATGTGTACGACGGCATTTCTACCATATACTGTCCCCATGATCTCCTTGAATCAACTACCATCCATCAACGTCCCAAATAGCTTCCAACACATTCATGGAGGTATGGCATTTGGCAAGCAATGGTATCACATTCATGGAGGTATGGAATTTGGCAAGCAATGGTATCACATTCATGGAGGTATGGAATTTGGCAAGCAATGGTATCACATTCATGGAGGTATGGCATTTGGCAAGCAATGGTATCACATTCCTAATTGAAGTATTATCTGGAACAGCAATCACGATTTCAGAAGCTTTCTAAAACTTCATGTAATGACAGTCAGCTCGGCATGTTATGTTTTGAAGAAAGTCTGTATAGGTAATCTAGGGTGGACAGGATACAGGTTTTATATCCTTGATTCATGTCTATCATGGGGGGGGGGCAAACTGTACCGATGATTTTTTCCGAATATTCGCACTTCTTATGCATCAGGTGCATCATGATTTGCCAGCTACGAGTAGTTTGGTTGAAGTGAAAGGATATTTCCCAAAAAATGTCTACTCTGCGAATCACAGACATCAGATGTGGGGAGGAACTGAAATTCAATGCTACGGTTGACATGCCCGGAAAAACGGTAATATATGATATCAATCTTCATATTTTCAACACGTTTCAAGTCCGACGTTTTTTGTTTTGGTATGCCATTACTGACTTGCTTCCCTGGTGTGATAGCCACAATCATGCCCATCACATTGAAGGTACACTTTCCATCCAATGTTATAATGTTGTGATCCACGTTTTCTCCGGCAAATAACAGGGGCTGATCAAGAATGTTCATGTCACCGCCTAACACATCTGGAGCAAGGGCACATGCCGCGTCTACTTCAAACCTTTGCACCTCTGGGTATGATGAAGCGAACCCCATGGTTGAGAGACTATCAATCAAGAATCATGACCTGTACAAGTGGTGCATTTGCACCAAGAGACCCAGTTGTAAGGATGCAATTACAGTTCTTGGACGTACTGCTTGAACAACAGCATGTCTTATGCCAGCAACCTTTGTAGATGTATCCTTCTCAACAAATAGATGCTGCACCAAGAACCGCAAACTTGCAGGAATTAAGTCTAATGCTTCCGCTAGTTTCAGTTCGGCCGTTGTTGGATAAGTATCCTCCATTGGCGCCACTGTCGTTTGAATGTCAGCTTTAGTGAGTTTCGCTGCGGTTTCGAGAATTGCTCGTTTTTCTGCATCTGTTTTGTGCGTCTGTTGAAGGTGAATTGTAGTATTCACGAAGAATGTCACAGGTTTTTTCCTTAAATGTCACAATGTTGTTCAACACCATAACGGCCCTCACAAAAAAAGAGTTTCCATATCGACTTATCAGCTTTTCCTTGAGGTACTAATTTCCAAATGCCATTGATTTACTACCTCGTAAGTATTCTCTCATTTTAGCGACAAGGTCCGATATCGTTATCTGTTCCTCATCGTTTTCCTCCAGTAATACACACACCTTTTCGAATACTTCATCCTGATCGCAGTCGTTTGGTCTTCCACTTTTGCGTATTTGGTTGATTCAACTGACGTGAACTGTCTTGGAATGTTTCGAATTGTACGGAAGTTAACGTTACATGACTGGTGGTACAAACATCTGTAGCGTGAAGGGCACCACAAAAACATTCGATCCGACCTTGAACAGCGGTGGCCCACTGTAATGAACAAGGATAGGTTGAGCAAATGCATCAGTCTTTACATAGCAAAACCTTCATTCACGCTTTTGTTTATAATCTTTTTCGTAATATCAGTTCCACAAAAAAGCAATGCGTTTTACTATCATATGATCGCAGAGACACACGAATGCGTCTTTTTACTGACTGAGCAGAATCAGCCTTTCTTTAGGCTAAAGCAATGTCCTTTTTCTTTATGTGGTTACCCCAACATGTTTTATGAACACTAGTTCCGGCTTCAACAATTACTTTGACACCTCTTTCGATACTTGCACAGTTGACATCTGGAGCATCCTTTTCTCGAATCACCATGTTCTCTCCACAGTCCAAATACGTTCGTATGAAGGACAGGCTTCTCTGCTGGCGGCTGAACTCATGTCTGACTCTGAAAATATACGAATATATATATAAACCGAAAAAAGTAATCTTTGAAATTTGTCGCTTTCCCATGCTACGGTTTTGTCCAACTTTTAGTATGTTGTAGACTATACCCAGCCTAACATAAAACTACCAAAAACAACATTTTGCATTTTTTTTAGGTAGGGGTACTCTGGCAGTATATTGACAGGTCAATTCGTCGCTGCTTCGAATCTTTTGCTGTCAGTTTCTTCTCGCCCTCGTTTTACTTCGTGTGTCGTGTCGTATTTGGTTAGAATCTGTTGTTCGTATAACTTGGTTGGGCGAAAACAATAAAAAAGAGTTTCAAAATGGAGGTTTATTGAGAGAAAAGTATTTACTAATTATAAGTACTACTTACACTTAATCATGTAGGACATAGACAGTAATATTACCCAGTAGATAGATAGACAGATAAGCAGATAAACAAATACGCAGATAGATCAGCGCCCATCACCGCGTGCGATTCTCAACAGTTTTGTCGTTGTTAAAACATTTTGTTAGCGACCACTTCCAATCTTTGTCTCATGTAAAATTTAACCGTTCTTTCTCGCTTTTGTTCCACACGACGTGGCATCCTTGGCCCCTTTCCAAATATCATTCTAAATCATGCACTTTATTTAACCTATCGTCAAATCTTACCCTTGTGTCAGATCACTCCAAAATACACTCTGTGAATTTAGTGTTTCACGCACGGACAAGGTCACTGTGACCGTACTCATTGACATGTGCTAAAATCTATACTAGCAAACTTATACATTATTCAACAAAAATAGATTATTATTATTTTTGTTACTCACTAAGAATTCTTACACAGGTCATCATCAGAGATTACTCACTGATAATAACCGGTGGTGTTCCCTGGAGTCTGAGTGACAACAAGTTTCCCCATATTTCCAGTACTCTCCACATCTTTTGATAACCTTTACAAATGACTTTGCGTTATCGCAACAGCGGCATACCATTGGTTTCTCGCTGGCAACGACCATTGGTATTCACTGGGATTCGGGTGGCAATAAGCCTTCCTAAGGTCCCAGTATTCTTCACACTAATCCAGTAGAGGTCTGGTTAGTGCTCCCCCTCCTGGGTCCTTCTATCCTCCTTGACCCTTCACGACTATGTTGTGTAGTATCAGCTGAGGCTGATGCTTTGAGGGGCACAGTTTATAATATTTATTGGAGTTTCAGTTCCCTTGGGTGCATTTGATTTCCTTCCATCTTTTTGTTTTACGTCTGTTGCAGTTTCCATGTGGCTGGTTTGTATTTGTAGTTTATGTGGGTTGGTTTCCGCATTCGAGGATTTACCCTTAAGATTTCAGCTGTTTTCATCATTGCCGTCCGTTTATTACTATTATCATTATTTACTCACTAGGAGTTCTCACACAGGTCATCAGTGATTGCTCACCGACAACCGATGGTATTCCCTGGAGTGACAGCAAGTCTCCCTAGATTTCCAGTATTCTCCACTTCTTTTCGATAGCCACCGCAAATAAACTTGCAGTATCACAACAGCCGTTTACCATTGGTTTCTCGCTGGTAAGGACCATTGGTCTTCTCTGGGATTTGGGTGGCAATAAGCCTCCCCAAGGTCCCAGCAGTCTCTGCACTTCCAGTGGAGAAGGATTATTATTATTATTATTATTATTAGTAGTAGTAGTAGTAGTAGTAGTAGTAGTAGTAGTAGTAGTAGTAACCAACAGTGATTTATTTGTTTATAAGCAAGCGGGAAGTTTGTAATGGGTTCTGCATAACATTAATGTACAAGCATCTTATTAACGATTCGACACATAAAAAAAGCATTTATCGGTACAGAATAGAAGCGGCCATTTCTTGTCCACTGATTGTTTTCTAATACGGCCTCACATTGCTGTCGACTAATCAACCAACCAACCAAGCTTGACTCGACCGAATTATGATGCGGTGTTTGTCTGTAATCACCTTTTCATTCCACCTGAAATTGCCCTGATTAGGACACGGCTAATAAGGTTGTTAGGACTTAAGTACAGCAATCATTTGATGGTCGTTTTCAGCGACCAGCATGACTCAGTCGTAAGCAAACGGACAGCGACGTCTATATAGATAAGGTGATTAACGATAAATATAAGTGCATTTTTAGCATCACAAATACACACACAATTATAATATATATATATATATATATATATATATATATATATATATATATATATATATATATATATATATATATATATATATATATATATATATATATATATATAGGTAGGTAGATAAAAGGCTAAAACAATCCGACGGGATGAAATTAAAAATGGAACAGTGGAAGACCCATAAGCTCAACGTTTCGCCCGATGTGATGTGGTTTTTTTCAAGAGCGGATAAAAAGTGTGCTAAAGATGATGAAAAAAAATTTTTTTTAATATATATATATATATATATATATATATATATATATATATAATTATTTCATGTATACACATATAATATTATAAGGCGATATATATTATTATAGAGTTTGTCTGGTCAGTAGTTAATGGGAAGGCCAGACGCTTTATATAAAATCTCCGAAGAGATTTTACAACATGTAGTTGTGACTTATTTGTATAACCGTCTAAGGAAACAAATCTGGATAGAAAATTCAGATCGAAACCTGCCACAACCTACGTTAAGAAGGTCTGTTCGATCGAAAATTATGTCATACACTTTGGTTGTGTGAGCGAGACTTGCTGAAAAATTTCAGAACACTTTAAAAAATTAATTTTAAAAAATAAAAAAGGAACACAATCTAATTTATACAGAAACTGAACTTTATTCAATATTTATTTACAAAAACAACACTGCAAAAAACAAGAATTAATTCAAAATGAATAGTTAAGTTGGGTGTTGTTGCTGCGTTAAAGTAAATAAAAATAACGTTGTTTCATGAATTTTAAAGAGTAAAATTCATTTATTTTGATTGTGAACAATCTGCAAACAAATGTCTTTATAAAAGTTATTGAAATAAAAACATGCACAACTAAGCAATGAAGATTATAATTAGTTTAAGTTACAATATAAACCTTTTTGTTGTAAAGGAAATATTGTTGGTTACGATGTGTTTTTAACTTTTTAAGCAGAATACAATCAAATACTGCAATTATGAATTTAGGGAAAAACAGGCAATAATAAAATGAACAAACAAATTCAAAGCAAAATTCAAAAATGAAAACAAACGATCAATAATTACAAAATAATGGAAACAAGCGCTAAGTGCGTTTAAAATTATATATTGAAACGGTTAGCTCCTTAACTGGCTGCGAAATTTTATCGAATAGTTTTTTTCATCTTATATTAAGCAGCGACAGGGTACATCAATCCACTGTAACAATTTGCTGTTTGAATTTTGTGGATTTCTTCGTTCTTTTTGTTGAAAATATTCATTTGTTTCGTGTTTTTTTGCGGGTTTAATTGTATTTTTAAAGACAATTTCTTCGGTAATATTCTATATTGCATGCGTCATTATTATAATGTTTGATTTGAAATATATTTCAATTTCATTTTTAATAAACATTGTTTGATTTTTTTATTTGTTTCTTACGAAAAAAATACTCTCCATTAACACTTGTAATAACCGTAAGTCAGAGTGGCAACATTTTTAATATAGAGTTTTATTTTATTATTTGGTTATTTTCAAAATAAAAATTAAAGCAAAAAATGAAATCCGAAAAAAATCAAACAAATTAAAACGGTGGATTATTTTTCCCTGTCACCGCATGGCAAATCAGAAAAAAAACTAGTTTATAAAATTTACTGGCTATTTTGAAAGCTGACCTTTTCAATATAACCATTTAAAATCAAAACAAATGGTAAGTTAATTTAAAATAAAAATTCCATAAATAAGTTACTTTAAAATGAAAACAGATGAAAAATAAAAAAAAAACAAATTTAATTCAAACAAATAATTTCAATATAGACAAACAATAAAGTTACAAGTGCAGAAATAATCTTAGAAAACTGAAACTTTAAAAAAATGTTGGATAATTTTGTTGAATGTTTGAAATTTTCTTTTACTGCTTAAATTGTTCTTAGTAATGTTATCATTTTTCTTAGCACAAAAAATGATTTAACAGAGAATTAAAAATGCTCCAGACAAGAATTCTTTCTATTTTTTTTCAATGCTGTCATCCTGATTACGAATCAACATGAAAAAACATCAGAGAACCTCTATTAATCACCTGAAAATTTATTTCAAATTCTCGTTAGGCGACTTCTAGAACCAACTACTGTGACGTCATCAGGAAAATAAGACTCAATAGAAAGGCCTTCTCTTTACGAAGGCCACGACCCTGCTTTAGCTTTTGAATATGGACCGCTCGCCAATAAATTGGGTGGCATGCTTCAACCAGACTCAATTCTCATCCAACAACGATTTCAGCGACGAGGTGATGACCTCTCAGTGCGCCATCTTAAATTCAAAGTTTTTGTTTGTTGATCAGGCTGTAAAATGAAAGCCACAAGACAACACAAATAAATTGACTGAGTTTATTGGCTCCTCCGAAGAAAAAAAAACGATCTCAGAGAACTGTGGTCATTTTCAGTAGCCCAGGGAGGAGGTGGACGCTCGTCAGTGGCTTAGACACCAGCCGTTGGATGAGACATATCTGACATAAACGAAATCCCGAACTAAAAGAAGTGTCCAACCGGAAAACGGAAGTCACCTGACTCATTACGTTACCTAAGCCTTACGCGGTGGACGGAAGGCAACTCCTGCTTCTTTTTTCTCGACTTATCCAACATAGCCACATATGAAACTTTGTAAGTCAACTTTTTGTGCCGTACCATATTAAAGACCTTCGATATGTCAAGAGCTATTGCCCTAGAAACAAAGCTCCCATAGAAAGATTCACTGATCTTATGAGATATTAGAGTAAAAACAGGACAAAATCAATATTCAAAAGCTAGTCCGCAATGACCCGTGGCGTAATGGATATAGTACTAAGTAACATTCAGTTCTAAGTGACACCTTTCTGGTGGTTGAAGGTTCAATTCTCAGTACGACCGATAATAAGAATGCAATTGCGAATTACTTAAGACTTCTACTCGGTAATGGCTGACGGAATGAGAGCAAGCTACTTCCGTGGATTAAATAAAGTGTTCCGTTCTAAATTCCGTACAGATTGCTGAGTTCAACAGAAAGATTCCCGACTTCAACAATATACACCTGAAGAAGGTCGGAGGTTACATCGACCGAAACGTTGTGAGAATAACACACAAGATGAGAACAGGAGTCCGAATAATCCAAATAATACAAAATCTATATTGGTTGTCACTAAGTAGATTGCTTTTGCTGAGGTGATTGACAAGTTCTTGATTTATCACAGATTCAAACGATCTAATATTTAAATATATTATTTATTTTTTATGTCCAATTATTTTTCTTTTTCACTTTTGTTACACGTGTCTGCCTGAAATCGCTGAGACAAATTTTAATAGCTGAGATCCAAACCATTTTACAACTAAAAAAGACCGCTAAAAGATATAAAGGCAATGAAAAATTTAAAATAAAGAAAATGTTTTGAGGACAATTAAAACTTGATTATAATATCAATTTAGTTATTGGTTTTTATGGCGGAATTTATTGGAAATTTATATCCAGTCGTCTCGATTCTGTAAATAGTGAACTCATTAAATTCTTTCATTTTGTTAAAAGATAAACTAAATTTTTTCTCGTTCTTTTTTGTTCGACGTCTAATTAAGAAAAAGAGAGAAAATAAGCATCGCAAGTTGTCACTCAGTTTCGTCTTTTTCCCCCATTATCACCTTGTCGCCATTATTCCAATACTAGCCGGCGGGAAGGACCATGAACGTTTAGACAAAGAAAGCCTCTAATTTAGCATCGGATTTTAATGATACTAATTTCAAGACAACATTTTCTATATGATTAAGAAACCCGTGACCCGTTGGGTCGGTATTTCTGATATATTTATTCATATAAACTTAGGTATGTGTATCTGTTTATCTATTTTTATGCATAGAATTTACTCCTAAACTAATTAACCGATCATTATGAATTTTGGAACACAGCTGATAGGCGTATGGGTATTTATGTGAACTATAGTCAGTTTAATCTAGTGTAATGCATACGGGATAAAGCGGAGTGGAAGCCCTTTGTGAAAATTCAGATACCTCCGTATTAGACATCAATTAATAAAGATTCCCCAAATTTCAGTTTCTTTTGGGGTATTTTAAAGTGTTTTCAGGGGAGTAATATAGGCACAACCTTCTATTTGAACATTTAAACATTTCGTATTTGCGTTACATTTGATCCATGGTACTTAGATAACAATTAAACAGGATTCCATGAATTTCAATTCTTTCTTAAGATTCCTTAAGCTTAAATCTTAACTTTTACACATTTTCTATGATTCTATGAAGTAAAATCATGTACTGGATTTTGATCAAAATTGGAAAAAGGATACTAGACATAAGTTTTATTAGCATTTTATTTTTATCTTAATCTTCGTAAGAGAACACAAACGTGCTGCAAAATTGCAAAAGAAAGAAAACAAAAAAAAAATTTTAAGCAGAAACCACCACTTTATCAAGGCCGGTGTTAATGTGATTTCTCCAGGAGATTAGACACAAGTGTCATGTCGGTTGGATGAAAGCGTTTTCAGTGGAATGACTTGGATTTGAACCTGGCACATCCAGGTTCTCAGTCCGCGTCGATACCAACTAAGCCACTGTTCCATCCCCATTCTGGGGAATTCACTTTATGTGTATAAAATGGATTTAATGAGTCTAGCGTGTTTAAAGTTAAAAGAATAATCATACTCTACAGTATGAGAGAATAGTGAATTTATCGTATTGTTATTTTTTATATCTCTTTTATGTTATTATAGAATAACAGCTGATGTATGTTTGAGAGCTCTCTACTTATTCCGGCATTGTTTCTAGTCGTCTTAGACTTCGCCTTGCCACTAGATTCAAGCAATATCGGTTCAGGAGAGGTGCAGTTGGAGATTACGCAAGCATTGCTTCAGAATAAACTTCCCTGCGCAACCACCCTTACATGGGTTATCCATTGTCTCTCACTTTATCCACAAGTGCGTGAGTTATAAACATTAATGATTGAACTTTTCTGTTTCATCCAGAGGGCTTTTGTAGAAGAGCCAAGACACTAATAGAAAAATTAGTGTTTTCAAAATAAAATCCCCCCAGTCAAGCGCAGTGCGCGCGCACGCCCGTGACCTACTTTTGTGAGTCCTGTCTAGACATATGTCGGATTAGAGTTAGGTTAGTTTATGGTTTGGGTCGGAGTCCAGATTTACACGTTGAGAGAGATGAAACCCTCATTTCTTGCTGTAAAAATGCAGAATAAACGCCACTGTGGAACGAATCGCGGAATGGTGGACAGCTATATGTGTGAGTTTATGTGGAGACAGAAGTACAAGAGAAACGATCTTTTTAATTGAAATATTCAATAACATGAATGGATTCGATCCTTTTGAGTAAGTAATACAACGTATTTTTACCACAATCTGTAGTTTATCTGTTTTGGGGTGATGGGAGGGGTATCTTCTACAGAAATGCCGCAGGAAATAAGTAGAACCCTCTTGGGGCGGACTCTGGTATTGATTTCAATGTGTTTCCGGTCAAAAATGGTAGTCTGTTCTCACCACCTAGAGTTAAGAATAGCTTAATACAGAAATAACTCTTGTTAATTTGTTTGACGTCATTGGAACAATAGAATATAATCAAATTATCTTAGGTCAACATTTATTCATTGTTTTGAAATACCGCTTCCCGCCATTCATTATATCTTATGATTTGGGAATCTATTTATATCAGTATGAGACCGACATCTTTATGTAAACAAAGGGGGTTTCTTTATTCTTTGAGACTGCTTTTAAATATAAGTTTTTTTTATGTTTGGGAATTACATGAGGATTGATCACTTGTATCATTAGATTATTCGGACTACTATTCTCATCTTGATAACTACTACTCTCATCAACGTTTGGTCGATATAATCTTTAACTGTCTTTAGGGGCAACTTTTTGAACTTGAGAATTTTTATGCTAAACTCAGGGAACCTATACGGAATTTCGAACTGAACGATTTATTTAATACACGATGGTAGATTGTTCTCATTCCATCAACCACGACCGAATAGAAATGTTAATTAATCATTGTATAATTTCTTAATAACTGAACCTTTAATCTCCAGAAGATTGCCACTTAGAACTGATTGTCAATCTACGCCGTTATCCGAAGAAAGTCGAATGTTACATCGTCTGATATAGTATAAAAATAACAATTAAGGTCAGAGTAGTAATGGAATAATAAAAAAAAATCAAGACTGTTCTAAAACTATGTTTATAACACTTTTTCATTGTTCTTTATTTTTTATAACGTCATATCAACGGCGTCTCTTCGCGCGCCAAAAAATTAAGAGACATAAATAACTCTTTCTAAATTGTTCGACGTCATCGGAATAATACAATATAATTAAATTATCTCAGATCAGCATTTATTCGTTGTCTTTAAATATCACTTCCCACCTTTTATCATATCTCAAGATTTTGACATTTATCTATATAAGTGTAAGGCAACCGTCTTTATGCAGGCAAATGGACTTTCTTTAGACTTTGAGACTGCTTTTAAATATACATGTTTTATGTTTCGGAATATTTAAATGAGGATTGATCAGATGTATAATTTAGTTTATTTGGACTACTATTCTCATCTTCGTTGTTATTTTCACAACATTTCGGCCGATGTAACCTCCGACCTTCCTCAGCTGCATCTGTTTTTAAGTTGAGAATCAGTATATAAAACTCGGGAACCTATAGGAAATTTCAAACAGTTTATTTAATGCACTTGGGTAGATTGTTCTCGTTCCGTCAACCATGACCGTGACGATATGTTAATTAATTATTGTATTATTCTTAGTTAGGATTGAACCTCTAACCTCCCCTCAGTACTCCGTCATGTGTCAATGGTTTATTTAACTTATTGCTTTGATGCCAAAAGAAAGCTCCCTCTGTAGCTGTGTCTGATTGTATTTTAAGAGGATAAATCCACGAATGGTCAAGTCCATATGATCTACACACCATTCGCATGGTCAGCGTAACCACGAGGTGTAAATTGTTTAGCAGTTTTGTGGCATATCAACCTTTTTTTGGTTATTTAATGTCAATATACTATTATGTTTTGGAATTTATCTTTCCGACTTACTTCAGGTGCGTCTTTTTGTCGAACTCGGGTATCTGTACGAAATTTGTAACGTAACCGTTTATTTAGCCCCTTGTTCCGTCAGTTATTACCGGGTAGAAGTATTAAGTAATTCGTAATTGTATTCTAAGTATCGCCTGTACTGAGGATTGAACCTTCAACCTCCAGGAGACTGTCACTAAGAACTAATTACAAAACACGTATACCAATGCACCACGGGTTCTTTGAAAGGACGGTGATACTAACAATACAATTACGAATTGCTACGGCTTCAACACGGCCATGGCTAACGGAACGAGTGCAAGCGACATTGTGGATTAAATAAAGGGCTCCCTTCGAAATTCCGTACAGATTCCTGAGTTTGACATAAAGATGTCAGAGTTCGACAAGACGCACATAAAGTCGGAGGTTACATCGGTCGAAACGTTGTGAGAATAACATCCAAGATGAGAATAGTAGTCCGAATAATCTAAAAGATACATTTAACTTTTATCCATCGTTTACTTCCTATAACCCCACACCCCATGTCACATTTATTGGTCTCCCGATTTATAAAATCGGGGGACTTATGTTTTATGGCATGTCCGTCCGTCCGAATTTTTCTCCGCAACCATCGATTGAATTTCTCTGAAATTTTGCATGAAGTTGTAACTTTGGTCAGGTTAGAAAGTGACATTCTCCGATTTTTGAAAAAAAATCTGGTTAGTCCCCCAGGGGGTCAAAAGGCCCCGAAATGGCAAAAAATGACATTTTTTGCCCCATAACTTTTCATCCATCCATTCAATTTCTCTTAAACTTGGCCAAAATGTGGAGGCAATTGTTCCTAATAGAAAATAAGTATCGCTGACCTTGGAAAAAATCTGGTTCACGCCCCCAAGGGGTCAAAAGGGGTCAAAAATGCCCCAAATTGCCCAAATTTATTGCATTTTACACCTGCCACATCGAGTCACATACAGAGGGGGACCACACACGCGCGGCTTGTTACTTTCTGTTTCTTTTAATGTCTTTTTTCTCTGTTGTCTCTTTATTCTTTCTTTTTCCCTTTCTTCCTTTCGTCTCGTCTCTCATGCCACCCACTATAATATTCCTCCTTACTTCCATTTGTCACCCACACGTCTATACGCACACCTTTCTCGACACACTCATTACATAATCATCTACCAATTATCTTTAGCCCACATAACATCCTACCTACTACCAACCTCAATTCCCTTCCATTCGTTACTCCACTTTAGATACCCGCCTCTCCCACCACGACTTCCAACGTTTCCCCTTCGAAAAGCTGATATTTCGTTCGCTTATGATATTTTTAGCCACTCAAAAGAATCTCGGTCTTTGATTTGCGTTTAAATCTTATGCTATACACATAGAAAACCAATTTGCCGTAATCGTTAAAGAAACATTTAAGTTCAGAAATTGTATTAGTATTTGCATGTTCTGCCTGTACGCGTTAATTAATTATATTTTGCCAGCCCGTATCAGTTTACAGGTTCACGCGCCGTAAAGAACAATTTGCCGTCATCGGTACAAAAATATAAAAGTTCACAAACTGTATTCATACATTGGGATATGCATATTCTCTCTGTGCGCACAATATTTGATCTTTCCAACCCAAATAAACGCCGCCCGAAATATATACATCTTTCATATCTTCCAAACTAACTTGAAAAAGACTGATAGAAGACAACCGATATTTGTTCCAAATCAATAACCAATGGAGTGACAGAGAGAAGGCGATTGAAATCATTAATTAATTATATTTTGTCAGCCCATATCATTTCAACTTTTATGTAATGCACGGGGTAGATTTTTTTCGTTCCTTCAACCATGACCGTGTAGATGTGTCAATCAATTATTGTGTTATTCGTAGTTATTATCGACTGTAGTTAGTATTGAATACTCAACCTCCCCTCAGTACTCCGTCAGAATGAATTCGTGTTACCGGGTGTTTTATATATACACGGGATGCTTAGTCTAGCTGGTTAACTAATGAGATTCATTGTTATTCCCTTCCACGGGTTAATGTTTTCATTAGCCAATGGTAGGGTTTCTTTCAAACAAAGCTTCTACTTATCTTTTTCTTTAAGGCATATTTCATTACATATTACGTACAACGTGTGTCTGCATATCTTTCTTTTGATGCATGTGCTCACGAACGGATTCTGTAACGTAATACCGGCTTATATTATGTTTTCATAGCCTATCAATTTTAACCTCTGGGTCACCAAGTTGACCCCGACTGAACTCTAAGTGGTTTCCATTTCCTGTTATTCTCAACAAACTATTTTATATACTAGTGGATTGACTCATCCAATATTTAACATTTCGTCATCAATAGATATAGATATAGAGATGCATAAAAATCTGGACCAAGTCTATTTTTTATTGATCATTAATTTTATCATCTCACACTCTATAATAGATACCAATGTGCATTTACTGTTTATCATTGTGAGTTCGCTTACTGGTGATGGCAAAGTGATTAAAAGCACCGAGTGTCGTCTAGATGGTCCAGTTTCGATCCGGGTTTTAGAAATTCGCTTTTCTAGACACAATGTAGAGCTGCGAAACAGTCTATCCGTTGATGACTGCATATATATATATATATATATATATATATATATATATATATATATATATATATATATATATATATATATATATATATATATATATATATATATATATTACTAAAGGCCAGGCACTCTGAGTGAGTTTAATGACAAGCAGTACTAATAGCTTCATGCTAGCTCCAACACAGTTTGTTGTTGTAAAATCACTTTCACTGCTCGATGTAAAATACCCGCCGACTCGGTATTTACAAAAGTTAAATTCCTCCTTAATTTTTAGCTAATTCGCTGTGGCCAACGAGGGAACCCTCTTGACTACGAATCAGTGGCGATTTGTGATCGGAGTTCGAGCCCGCTGACCGTCGAGAATTATCTTCCTGCACTGAAGATTGCGTTAGCATGAAACATCGATGCCTGTAGGTAATAAATAATATATAATTTTTATAAATATTATATATATATGTTAATAGTAAAATGTTAAAGTTCAAAATATTTTATAACAATCGAATATTGTTAATTCTTACTTTTCTAAAATATCTATTATAAATGGACAATTGTCTAATAATAAAATGTTTTTAGATAAAATCTTGAATATTTTCTGAAACATTATTATTACATTATATATTCACTGGAGTTTGATTTCTATAAAATAACAACAATAAATGTAAAACGGCGAACAAACAAATATATGATGTATGTATTCATCAACGGGTCGTATTTATTTCAAGACTACATCGGGATGATTGATTTGAAGAAAAATCATCCCGAGGAAGTCTTGAAATATAGATAAAACCTTTTTCATTTTTATTACGTTGGAATATTATTTCGATTTTTATCACACACACACACACACATATATATATACATATATATATATATATATATATATATATATATATATATATATATATATATATATATATATATATATAAAAGATTGAAAATAATTTCTGATATAATAATACAATATTGTTCATATATATATATATATATATATATATATATATATATATATATATATATATATGGATAGATTCTGATCTAGCCACACTGAAGTGCTGTAGTACAGCTGTCTGTGAATGACTAATATATATATATATATATATATATATATATATATATATATTAACATGGAAATGAAGAGAATTTAAACTTTATAAATGTCAAATCAGCGGACAGTGTCCAACAACAGCAACATAGGTTGGAACATCGCATTACGCCTAGTGTTACTGTTTATTATTAAATTCTCCTTGAGACCCAGTCCTTGTATGTAAGGCGGCGATAACAATATTTTTTTTAAATAAATATTTATTATATTACCTACAGACACCAGTGATTCATGCGTATGCAATAATCAGTGTAGGAGATATTAATAATTACCGGTCGAAGGATTCGAAAGAGAGAAAGAGAAAACAGTTTTGTGGTTTTTATTATGGTCGTCAAATTGTTCGACGTACAAGACATAACTAAGTGATAAAGAAGACAATCGCCATTCTTAAAGAGAAAACTTTTTGGTGCTTGTATCATCTTTCGTCTGGCTCGTCAGTTATTAAGAACTCAATTCCTGTAGTTCATTCATGTGAAATGGGAGTTTTATTCATAAACATGGATACACACAACATGTTATATGTGAGGAGCTTTGCAGAATATAGGACAACTGTAAGATAGCGAGAGTGAAGGTCAACGAGACGTATAAGCGAAATTAAATAAATAGATGAAAAATCTCCTGAGATAAAAGAAAATAAATCGATATATATATATATATATATATATATATATATATATATATATATATATATATATATATATATACATATATATATATATATATATATAGTAAGTTATGAAAATATATTAAATGCAATAAAGATACACAGAGGCTTCCGCATGTTATTCACGAAAGAAATAGTCAGGCTAAAATGCATGGAATTCGTATTACCGGGTATTTTATATATACACACGTGGTGTTTAGTCGAACTAGCTAACCAATCAGAGTCATTGTTATTTCCTCCCGCGAGTTAATGTTTTCATTAGCCAATGGCAAGGCTTTTACTCAAACAAAGGTTCGGCTGACTTTTACTTCCTCTTCTTTTGTTTTGGTTTGTATAGGAATTACGCTTTTTTTCTGAATATGTCGTATTAATAGGGTACCTTATTTTAACACTTGACGTAGTTTTACTATTTTAGGTGTTGATTTAGATTAGTTTTTTATTTATTTAATTTTTCTCATATATTGTTATCCTAAATTAAAGTTTATTCTGTGTATACAGTTGTTTCCTATTTCATTTCTACAGTTAAATAGGTTCTGGGGGTATTTTAAGTGTAGAATTTTAAATTTCTCATTTAGACATAATCTACACGGGTCGTATAAATTTCTACATGCACTCGCCCGTCGTACTATTTTCCACTCGATTATTGGCGAGCGTCCGCTTTCGTTGAGCTCACAATAATGATTCGCTAGTGCTGTTTTTATTAGGCGTTTTTTTATTATTGAATATGTTTTTATGGTCGCAATATCTAGTATTAAATATAGTATTGTATTAAATATAGGGAGATCATACCGACGTAATACTTCTTGTTATTCGGTCTTTCTTTGGCAAATATTGTGGCTTTGTAAACAATACTTTTGTTTAGGCAGTTATTTTGTAGTGGACAAAGTGCACGAGTTCTATAGTTACAGTTTTTCTCTTCATTATTAACTTTTTTATTTCTATTTGGGTGATTGCTATTAGAGTTTTAGTTATTACTATTTCTATTGTGCTCTCAGTCTTATTTTTATTGTTGCTATATTGATCACTCTTTTATGCATTTTGTTATTATGTTTTCTCTACGTCTCTCATTTAGTATTTTCTTATTGTATATTATAATTTTTAAGTTTTCGCAGAAACTGTAGGACATTTTACAAATATTTTTACTGAATATTTTGTGTAAAGGATTGGTTACGATCAGTACAGACTGTTTCGCTCTAACACAGCTCTTCAGTGCGGCTAGACTAACACCCATCCTAAACCAGAAATTGAGCCTTCAAAAATCTAGTTAATTGTCAGCAGCACTGAGCCACGGGACAGGCGCTGGTAAATGATATCTACAATGTATTTATCTGAAAATGTACTTACAGCTTTACACTGCTCAATTGTTTATTTATAAAGAGCTTTGCATTACGCTAGGAAGCAGCGGACGATATCATTTAACAATAGTTGTCAACCTGAGAAGATGGGGGGGGGTTACATCATCCACAGACAGACTGTTTCGCTGTATCAAAGCTCTTCAGTGCGGCTAGACATGAACGCATAATAAGCCAGGGTTCGAACCTTCAACAATTTGCAATCGGCATCACCGAGTCATGGGACAGGCGCTGGTAAATGATATCTACAATGTATTTTCCTAAACATTGACCGACACCTTTACAGTTCTCTTTGTTTATTTACAAAGAGCTTATATATATATATATATATATATATATATATATATATATATATATATATATATAGAGAGAGAGAGAGAGAGAGAGAGAGAGAGAGATTATACTTGCATTCAACTTACCATAGGAACAATCAATAACTTTCATCTGTTCTTTTAATTCATTTATTTTCATATATCAGCGAATACCTGTAATTCTTATTTGTCACACAAACAAATGTTTGTACAGAATTATATTTGATTTCGTTATATTTATTTTTTTCCAAATTCCATACTTTTTCTACATCTTACGCGCGTTTCACAGCGAAATAAACACAAATACATAGTCTTCATGTTAACTTCGTTATTCATCAGATATATATAAATATATATATATTCATCAGATATATATATATATATATAATACAGTTTTTTTTAGTTATTAATAGCAATTCGTTTTGTTGATACACCTCAACCTCGGTTCCTGCGAATTATAACTTACACGGACCCAAGGGTCTTGCAGGGGGAGAAGACTAACATTTTAAAAAATGTGAGAGTGCGCATGTGTGTACACTTAAACTAATGTAAATAAAGCAGAAGCATTATGCATTCATATATATATTATAAAAAGTTATGGTGCTTTAGAACGCAAATAGGAAAATATGGTTGATTAACAAAAAAAGGAATAGGCAGAGTACACATTGCTAAGGAAGTTGTTTTTAAAGTGTCAATACCCGAGTTCGAATCTCACGTAAGTCTAAATGATTTTTTAAACTGGATACGTGTTTTATAAAGTTTTTTTATAAAGTTTTTTTTATAAAGTTATTTATGAATTTGAAGAAATTAAGATACCATAATAACATAAAAACATTGCATAAATATATTTTAAAAACTTTTTTATAATCTGTAAAAAAGTAGACATAAAGGGTATTAGTTCAAAACGAGTTATTTTTGTTTAAAAAATATTATTTCTAATGTTTTGCTGTTGATAAAAACAATACGTAAATGCACATCGTAGTTACTTACTCACTCATCTAAATACTATGTAACGTATTTTTGTTCACGAAGTCTCACAAATATTTTTTCGTACTAGTTATTAAGCGATACAAGCTAATTGAAGACGGAAATTGACATGCCAAGGTACTGTACTAACACCGCTCAAAGAGGGAGTATAAACTAGTATAAGATGAATGTATTTTCATCTTATTCATGACGTAGGAGCTGGTTGATATTCAAGACATAACTAAGCGAGAAGTAATAGATGTTTTTGTAGCAATTGTTGAGAATGCAGCTGCGCTAGTTCATTCATGTGTACAAATAACTTCATTTATAAACGTGGAGACACAACACGTTTTACGCGAAGCTATTTTTGAAATATACAGAACATGTTAGAGAGAGAAAGAAAGAGAGAGAGAGAGAGATAAAGAGAGATAAATGGAAAGAGAGACAGACAGAAGACATACAGACAGAACTAAATGAGCATGATCATCGCTGATAAAAAAAGACATTCATTTTTTACTCATGTGTCATTAGGTATCATGGTCAAAATCCATGACAGAACAGTTTTGCAGCACTTTTATCTCCCCTTACGAAGATTAAAATCAAGATATAATATCAGTAAACTTGATGTATAGCATCTTTATTCTAATTTTAATTAAGATTTATTACATAATTTTGATTTTAAAATTTAACGCGTACTTCAGAAAATTTAAATTCAGGGAATCATGCTTAACCGTTAAATGCTTTTTGTTTCAAATATGTCAAATATTCCAACAGAATGCCTATTTAATATAATATTCAACGAAAATGTATCAAACTGCAACTTGTTTCACATCTGCAACAAGCCTGTTGGCAAGTGTGAGTAGGTATTTGTATGATGTTGCATTAGCATACCGGCTAAATAATTAATCAGTATCTTCGATGTAAGAGGCGAGTGTCATCGGTGTGTCCTCTGCCAAATTCAAGAGCCTAAACTTTTAAATCTGGTCATTATAATGGTAAGTAAAAATCGTTTTATGATTCTCTTGTGTATTATGATTATTTAGATGCATATATGGTTGTGTTTTGTTGTACATGTAAAGTGTTATGCCATTTGCCGCACATCTGCAACATAATTGATTTTTGTTCAATAAATATTTTGTTTTTCCAAAAATCATTTATACTACTTCATATAACCCCTATAAAACGTTTTTCACTTTTTTTCAAACCAATATAAAAAATAAAGCATTTAAAAGTTAATTTGTGTCTGATGAGTATGGATCAAATCCAATGAAGATTTGATATATTTGAATTTTCAAATGACAGGTTGTGCCCATCCAAATCATTTAAAATACCCCAAAGAGGCTGAGGGTATTTATTAATTGATGTCTAAAACGTATTGTTAAACTTTTACAAAAATCGGAAGTATAGATATAGCCCGCATCACACACTCTTACACCAATCAGCTGTATAATTAGTTTAAGAGTATATACTGTAAATACAAATATATAGACATATACACAAACCTAACTTTATATATATATATATATATATATATATATATATATATTTGGCAATTAAGCTACACAGAGGCTCCCGCGTTTCATTATGATCTGAGGTTAAGATCGGATTCTAACTCTGCCTGATGAAATCTCAGTTCATAGTAACTGTTGATCGATAACATCGACATTCCAGTGTCGCAGATTTTGTACATGTCTGTGTAAATAAAAATTATCATATATATATATATATGTATATATATATATATATATATATATATATATATATATATATATATACATATATATATTTTTTTATATATATACATATATATATATATATATATATATATAGAGAGAGAGAGAGAGAGAGAGATAGAGGGGAGGGGAGAGAGAGAGAAAGGGGAGAATGATATATACGGAACTAATTCGAAAGATATAAACAAACCGAGATAGATAAATAAATGAGTATGATCATCGCTGATAAAAAAAGAAGACATCCCAGTGATATGCAATACATAATCCATTTCTGAATAGAAACCTTTTTACCGCTTGTCTCATCTTCCCTCAGCCTCGTGCCAGTTCAGCTGCTGTAATTGATTCATATGAAATAACAGCTGAGAAATCAGTCTTGGAAGCCATTACTGAAGCCATTACCGACTCGCAGAGTGATCGTTTAATGAAACCTTGTCATGAAGACACGGCTCGGCTTTTCAGCGACAGTTGGCAGTCACAAGCACAAACATCGACGTTCGTTTCATATATGCGCATCTTTTGAAAACATACAGAAATGCATGATATATAACAAACGTACCAGTGACCCGTTGCGCCACGGCTATTATTGATTTATTCTACTTCGATTTCATTCGAAAATGCATGAATTGTTATATATCTTTTTAAGGCAATCTTTCTTGCATAATTAAAACAATAAATCTGTTTACTTTTGATGATTCTGAGTGAACATGGAACATATATCTATTGATATTGAAATCTTTATTTATAAAAAAATAATTATGTATATATATATATATATATATATATATATATATATATATATATATATATATATATAATAAATTAAATAAGTTCAAATATATTGATAGCATGAACTAAACACGAAAATATGTTCAAAAGTTCTCAAAACAAATTAGAGCTTTTATATAAAAAATTAAATAAACTTTGGAAACAGTTTATGCGGATCAACCAAGACTCTGGAGTATACATATATATATATATATATATATATATATATATATATATATACAAGTCTGATTGAACACAACGGAATTTTCTATTTTCGTGTTTTTTTTTATTACTGTCTCGACTCGGCGGGTAAGTTTCCAGGTTTCTCGTGATAATCCGTAAAGTATGGATCCGAGGGTTTTTTTATCAGCCATCTCAAACCCGGAAACTTGCTCACCGATTCGAAACAGTAATTAAAAGAATTTCGAAAAGAGAACATTCCGTTGTCTTACATCAGACTTGTATCAATAACAACTGGCTGCGCATATATATATATATATATATATATATATATATATATATATATATATATATATATATATATATATATATTATGTATGTACTAAAATGCACAACATGCAATGAATCCTATATAGGCGCTACCAAATCACTTAGTAATAGAGTTGCTTTACATAAAAGCAGCATAAAAATCCAAGAAAACAAAAAATTATTAGTCTCTCAGCATGTTAACTCATGCAGCATGGAAAAATTCATGGTAATGCCCGTCTTCATAGCTACGGATTATTCATACCTCCTCACCCACAAAAAAAGCACTTTATATTAAAATTTAACCCAGCATTTAACAAATCATAACACAAACACACAACATGCAGACCACACGCATCTGCATGCATATAAAAACGAATGTGAGTACGTGTATAGATAGGAACCCATGTGCAAGCGTACACATGTGCATGTACGCATCTACATACATAGAACGGGTGCATCGCATGCTTGTGTGTATATGCATGCATATAAAAACTGATGGGTGGGTGTATGTCTATCAATCTGTCTATCCATCTATCTATACATCTATCTACCCATCTATCTATTTATCTATCTATCTACCTATTTATCAATCCATCCATCCATTCATATATGTATCCATCCATATATCCATCCATCTCGTTCTCTCTCTCTCTCTTTCCATATATATATATATATATATATATATATATATATATATACATATATATATATATACTTATTGATTTATCTACCCACCGTTCTATCTATCTATTTATTTATCTATCTATCTATCTATCTATCTATCTACTCATCTATCTACTAATCTATCTCTGTATCGATCCATATACCTATCTATTCTATTCTGTCTATTTATCTATCTATTTTCCTATCAATCCTTCTATTTGGGTTCAAATACCGAAATTGAATTCTAAATATATACATGATTGTTCTTCTCCTGCCTTTATTTTTACCCCACCCTTCTCTATATCTATATATGTGTATATATATGTATGTATGTATGTATGTATGTATGTATGTGTATGTACATGCATATATATGTATGTATAAATAAAAACAAAAACACATGTGTGCGCGCGGTCGCGCCTACGTACACAAAACAAAACTAACCGCACACAGACACGCGGACCCATGACGACAAAGTCATAAAATCTCAAG
The DNA here is from genome assembly GCA_963556195.1 of Sepiola atlantica. Taxonomy (NCBI): domain Eukaryota; kingdom Metazoa; phylum Mollusca; class Cephalopoda; order Sepiida; family Sepiolidae; genus Sepiola; species Sepiola atlantica. Next base: position 168,976,619 of record OY744519.1, read on the forward strand.
GGCAATTCGATAAGCAAAGATTCTGATCAAAATGTACTCAATCACACACACAAATGATCGGAAAGATAAAAGTCAGAAGCACACATACTTAAAAAAAAAACACAAACCTTTGACCGAGAGAAGCAAATGATATGAGAACACATACACACGCACCCACACGCGTGCACATGCACAGAAACGCCAAACTGTTAAAAATACAAAACATTTTTCAAATGGAAAGAATATCTGAAGAGAGCATAAATGCTTGAAACGCGTTATAAAATTATAAAATGATAAAATGATAAAATAATAAAATAATAAAATAATAAACTATTGTTGAAAAATATTTTTTACAAATGTTGGTAGCCTCACTTCTTTAAATATATATACAGAGAGAGAGGGGGAGATTGGGGAGAAGGAGGAAGAGAGTTAGGGGGAAATAAAGGGGAATATAGTAGTAAAGAGACTGGTTAGTACTCTCTCCATTTGAACTGTCCATCCTAGTTGATCTTTCTTCTTTTCCTGTAATTATTATTATCCTTTATTGGTTGTATTATTATATAGAAATATTATTATTGTTTATTAGTAGAAGTAAAGAGACTGATCAGTTTCCTTCCCTAGAAAATGTTATACATATGATTTAAATTTCATAAAAATAAGATATATTTGAAGTTATGAGGGGGTATGTCTTCATAGTCCTCTTAGTGGTTCACTTAGAGATTCAGGAACACTTTTATTGTCTTCCAAGGTAAATTTTACATAAGGATACAACTTTAGCTTTTATGTAGATTCTCTAACCTGTCTTTATATAGGGAACACAAACATCACACACACATGCACACAAACATTACACACACATGCACACAAACATTACACACACAGGCACACACATTGAGATATCTGTATTATTTGGATTCTACGAATTACTATTCTCATTTTGGTTTTTATATTCACAACGTTTCGGCTGATGTTGCCCCACATCTTCTTCAGGTGCATATTTTAAAACGTGGAAATCTACATATAATCTCGGGTAGCTATACAGCATTTAAAACTCAACCCCTTTATTTAATCCACAGGGGTAGATTGCTCTCGTCCCATAAGCTAATACCTGGTGAAAGTTTCAATTATATCTTATTTTAAGTTATTATCGCCTCGAAAAGATGCACCCGAAAAAGGTCGACGGTTACATCGGCCGAAACGTTGTAAAAATTAACAACGAAAATGAGGACACAGCAAGAACTCGTCTGGTTACAAAAAAAATAAAGAAATATTCTCTCTCTCTCTCTTTTCTCTCTCTCTCTCTCTTTTCTATCTCTCTTTCTCCTCTCTCTCTCTCTCTCTCTCTCTCTCTGTCTCTCTCTGTACTAAAAACCAAACCGAACAAAGTTTCTTACCTAAAACATCCCATGTGTGAAATAAAATACCACGAGGCTGCTTCTCAACTGATTAAAACATGGCCGTCTTCAAGTCTAATGTGAACAAATACTTGTTGAGCCGTTTCCTTGAATAATCAATTACTCTTACGTAATCTGTCCATATCACCCATTGTTCCAATACTTTTCTTGGTGGCGCTCATCGTCCAGCTGACAACTTCTTTAACCCTTATCCTCGAGGCGCCTTCGGGCCTCGATAAGTGGTGACCCATTAGTAAAAAAAAAATGTATCGCATTTTACTGCACTTTTTTTAATAGGAAAAGGGCTTCTACAATCCTGACCACGTCTTATTAGGCGAAGGTCGAGTTGCGCAGGAATATGTGCATGATGGCGGATGTTCGAAAGTTCAGCTGAACTTGGGTTTATGACGCACGTAAACCTTTCTTTTGGAAAAAAATTGCGTCTGTCGGGTAATACGATATTATATTTTCGCTTCCTCGTGCCTTCCCTCTAATCTGCACGAGATAATGGCTTACAAAAGTTAAGGATTATATCTCATACCTTTTTCGTACTCAACTCCATAACTGAACAATATTAGCCTGACTCTTTGTAGCAGCTTTACGAAGACAAATAACAGTAAGAGATTATATAAATAAGACGGTTCAAGGGATAAAAATAGGATCACGTATTGCCTGTCATCCACCAAGAAAAAAGAAAAACATCCTGTTTTAATGTTTCCATTATAGAAACCGACTCCATTTGCGCGATCAATAACTGATTATTTCTCTATTAGAGATTGGATATAACACACATAAGTATACGCCGCCATCAAGCTACTTGCTCAGAAGAGAGAGAGGGGGAGAGAGAGAGGGGAAGAGAGAGGAAGACAGAGAGACAGAGAGACAGAGAGACAGAGAGAGAGAGAGATTACTTCCTAAGTGTGGTGTTTATAGCTGTGATAAAAGTACAGTTCTGCCTTGCACTAATGAAGATCGACATACCTGCCGCGTAAATAAACGCAGAACCTCGTTTGATGTTTTCCCAGAGCCAAGACGTTAAAATAATATTTTCTTCCTCCGATTGGTCGGGTTGGTTTTTATAGTAACGAATATTTTTACGGATATCTTTGTCTTCTCGTGTTTTCAGAAAATAATTATCTTCGAACTGTTGTGAGACCCGTCGCTTTGTACAGCTCCGAGTGCTTACCGACAACGATGAAGGCGGAACGCAGATTCGCCGTTATAGAAACCAAAATGCTCCGTTGGTTTTCTGGAATTACACTGTTCGATCACGTCTGCAATAAGGATATCCGAAGGAGCTACGGCAGTGTACCGATTGAGGGCAAGATAAGGGAATGGCAGCTCAGATTGTTTGGACATGTGTTGAGGGCCAACAGCGACACCGTCGCGAAACTTGTCTTTGCATTAGAAGTCGCGGGGGGAGGGGCGACTGAGAGTAAGGTCGATGATGAGATGGGCAGATAACCTGGACAAGGATCTCAATAAAACTGGACCAAGCATATGATCATGTCAAGTGGAGACAAAAAGTAATCATTGCAGACCACTCCGTAACTCGGGATAGAAGAAGAAGAAGAAGAAGAAGAAGAAGAACAACAACAACAACAACAACAACAACAACAACAACAACAGAAGAATCTCTGATACTAATCATACTAACGGTATTCACGCGGTGTTGGCCGCGTGAAGGTGTATTGCTTGTCGGAAATAATCAAGGGAGGCGCGAAAGCGCTCTATCCCTTAATAGACTACACGAATGGCCTATGCTGGAAATCTCATTTATTTGATCAATCATAACTAAAAAACCAATAAACCAAATTAGTTAAAACTTTGCACACATTTTTTCAAGTTTAAGCATGAAATCATGTTATCTGTGTGTACGTACGTACGTACGTATGTGCCACCCTGTATCTCATCAACTATTTTATGGATTCAGCTGATTTTTGGCAGAGAGCGAGGTTCTTGGGGTCTAGTTGAGAAGGCATTGTATTGAGGCATAGCCTTTACAAAAGTAGTGACATTCCATGACTACATATCAACCAAACCATTTAATTATCACATCACTACAGTATAAATCTCTATGCATGAGTGGATGAAGTGTGTGAGGTGCGCTAAAGAAAAATTCCTACCAGTAAAATACATAGCCCTGTTGTGCTCGCATACCCTTAATGACAATAAAAGTGTACAAATTTGGGAATTTCCTTGCTTTTGTACATTTAGTGTATATGAATTTTCATCTTAACCCTATTAAGGGCATATGATTTCAGTATACTGGCATTTCTCATGGAATATTTAAATATACTCATGTTTATACTTATTGTCTTGAAAAAAGTTACAAATATGACGTATGATGTGAGGTCAAGTAAAAAAAAAAAAATTTTCTTAAAAACCTACTTGTTCTAACAGCCAGCTGTAAAGCGTCAAACGCTTTAACGAATCGAAACAAATTTAAATCTTAAAAATACTAATAAAAATAATTATTTAAATGTTTAAATACATTCTTCACTGATATATTCTTTGTTTAATTTACTTTTATTTAATTTTATTTTTGTTTTATGAAACGAAGAAAATCTATTCAAAATTATGAATTTCGTTTCTTTATGCTCTAATACGTTCCAGTTATTTTATAAACCTAACCGATAATTGCCCCACCCAGACAACGTGTAATAGGGAAGCATATTTTGATTATGACAGAAAAATCAAAATCAGCCAGAGTATTAACTCATATTTTAATTGAAAAATATTATCTTCCACTCTGTGAAACACATTGTGACGGGACTGCTTTCTTACAGATTTCAACATAGTCGTTTTCAATTTTAATGTCAACAAATACTTGAGCCGCCATCTTCATCAAATTTTGTTAATTCCATTCATCGCTTTCAAGTAGCTCATAATCTAACTGACAATCTCATTAACCCTTATCTTCGAGTGGATGTTGGCCTTGATAAGTAGTAACCCATTAATATATAAAAAAATAAATAAAACGAGTTATCTCCCTTACATCTTCTTTTCTTTTCTTTTTCTGTATAAGTTTACAAATATGCAAACAAATAAAAATTAAAAACTAAAATGACTTCAATGAATCCCAGACAACGCCGGGTAGGCACAGCTGTTTTACAATATTATAATTTCGTTGATGATTAGAGAATTGCTAATTGATACGTGGGCGGTTAATGAATAGGAGAAATGCCGTTTGAATGCCTGATTTCGTTGGTTTGAAAGTCCAATCAAATGATCATTTCCTTGAGAGCGACACTGATTCAATTAATAAAGACTGCTTCCGTTAATAAAGACTGGTAATAATAATAATTAATAAGGACTGCTTTCGCGGGATTTCCAATAATCAGATGATAGGCTACTGTGAAAGCGTTTCATTTGCATGGTTTCATTTTGACTAGTTACGACTTTCCGGGAATTTTTTTGACAGCCCAAATAAATCACTTTTAAAAAATCACCAATATGCGAATACATACAAATGGATCACCCCGGAAACCAATCAACTGTAGTATTTCTGCTGAACTTAAAAGAATAACTACACACTGGTATACGAAAATATAATAATATATCTTTATTGTCGGTGGCGGTGAAGGAGTGCGAGTTAGTAAGGAAAGAAGACGCACGCACATGAATTCGATGGGTGTTTTTTTTTCCCGAGCCCAAATCACCAATCAACTAACGATATCAATTTCGAGTTGTTATTATATAATAATTTGTGACTTCCTGAAAACGGCCACTTTGGGACTTCACTATCAATGTACACGCACCCATTGTGTTTTATTCGGCGACGGTTTTTTTTTCTTCTGACGCTAACTTTTTGCAGGTGGTTTGAATCAACAATATTTTTTTTTACAATCCACTATATTTGTTTTTCCCGGCCAGATGCCTAACTTCAATCAACGATTATTTAATTTTTGACACGCAATCATGCTATGTTATTTCTTTTGATCAGATTACCCGACTTCAATCAACGATTATTTTGTTTTTGAAAATCAGTCATGTTATGTTGTTTTCTTCCGGTCAGGTGCGTGTCCATGTCAAGTGCACTTTTTCGGAACAGCCAGCCTAGATATTTAACAGTACTAATACAAAAGACGGACAATGAAAGTGAAAGTCATTTTGTTTTTTAATCAAAACAAGAATACCGGTGATTGAAAAATAAGGTCAACAAAACATCAGAGAATTATCCGATCTTGTATTATTTGGATTCTTCGAACTACTGTTCTGATCTTGGATTTTATTATCACAATGTTTCGGCCGATGCAACTTCCGACCTTTTTTTATCGAACTCAGGAATTTTTATGCAAAACTTGGAAATCTGTACAGAATATCGAACGGAACCTTTTATGTAATTCACGGAGGTAGCAGGAAGACCCGGCATTACTCGGGATTGATTGGGGACACTTCTATATACATTTTCACTATGCTCATAACATTTACCTGTATATGAGCCAGATACGTTCTACGATGGAGTACTGTTGCCATATCTGCGGAGTGCCGCTCGGAGAATTCTTTCTTGTATTGACAGATTACAAAACAGACTTCGCAATCTAGTGGGAATGATCTCTTCGCTTTCATATAGCCTCTTTCACACAGAAGAGTTGTTGCTAGTCTCTCTCTGCTCTATGGTTATGTTTATAGTAGGTGTTGATTGAGCTCCAATCCCTGGTTCTCCTGGAAAAACACTCACAGCAACATCTCGCCGAGTTACAACCATAGCAATGAACTTTTCTGTCTTCATCTATGTACCAAATACCGAACGGAACCTCCATGAACAAACTTTCTTTAAGGGGCACGTAGAGATTCGACACACCCAGTGGGGCACGTAGAGATTCGACACACCCAGTGGGGCACGTAGAGATTCGACACACACAGTGGGGCATGTAGAGATTCAGGATCACTTTCATTGTCTTTCGTGGAGAATTTTATACATACGATTTAAATTTCATCAAAATTCGATATATTTGTAATTTGTCAGGGAGTCATTTGTAAGAGATATATCGTTCATTTAGAAGCATCGATAAGTTAAAAATATTAAAATAATTGAAAATTAGAAGCCTTTTCAATGCAAGATTTTTTTACTTTAATCTTAAATTTTTCGGAATAAATTTTTTTCTTTAGAAATCAGCAGAATTATGTCATGTTTTTATTTCTCCTGATTTGTTGGTGTTAAACCAGTGTGATGGTCTGGCTTAATAGTCTGGTGAACGCGAGGCATGTCGTATGCTGGTATATGAAGAAATATGACGTTCACTTAGAAGCATTGATAAACTCGAAATATTAAAATAATTAGAAGACTTTTCAATGCAAGATTTACAAAAAACAATTTTTACTTTCATCTTAAAATTTTCGGTTTAAAATATTTTCTTCAGAGATGACCAGAATTGTGTTACGTTTTATCATTTTAATCAAAAAATGAATACTCCTGATTGAAAAACATCCACAAAAAAATTCGAGAATTATTCGATCATAATGATATTTTCAGGATTTATCTCTATGTGCATGAAGTTTATATATTTATATTTTTAAAACTAATTAACCGACTATTATGCATTTGTGAGCACAACTTCTAGGCGAAAGGTGTCATAATGTAGGCTATATTTAGCTTAATTTAGTTTTATGCAAAGGAGGTAAAAATTCAGATACCTCCTACTTTTGAGAAATTTTAACAATATTTACTAGACACTAATTAATAAAATTTCCATAAATTTCAGTTTCTTTTGGGAAGTTTAAAGAGTTTTAGAGGACGGGAAAATTTCAGTTTTGAATTAAACTTTAGTCATCAGACGCCAATAAAGTAAGATTACCTTTTTATATTTTAGTGAGTTGAGAACGTGGGCGAAATCTCGAAATGAGCGTGTCAGTTAAAAATGCGTGGGTGTCATAAATGTTAAATTACCCGGCTCGAATTGAGGTCGACAGAAAGCGGCTGGCTATCGAATTCGATAGATCAACTTGCGTTAACTCCCATGCACTGTCTCCTCCTCACGACTCTCACTGATTCTACTTGTTCGCTCCAATCAAACAATAAACATATACCATTTTATTTTATCCATTCTTTTAAGCATAGTAGCAATAGACTACAGAATTTTCAGGTTATGAAAAATTAAAATAATTAATTCAAGGGAAGTAAGTTTAGAACAATCTAAAGAGTTATTTCCCTTTTAGATCTTGAATTTCTTAAATGAAAGAACATGTTTGTTTGTTTTTAATCTGGTCATTTACGACTCCAAATGAATAGATATTACAGTAAGTTTTTTTTACCCTAACCTGCTAGAGGTCATACTAAATCTGTATGTGTAAAGTCTGTAAGCGGATCTTTAGTATTTTCTGAGTTTTTTGACGGACAGACAGAAAAGCCAACTTTTCTTTATATAATAGACTAATTGAAGTACCCGTCTATGCAGGGGGTAACTTTTTTATAGCCAAGATTAGAAGTTAAGCACATAAATTAATTATTTTTAATTCATTGTTTTTTTTTTTTAATATTCCGGTTTTTAATCATGATGATAATTATCATGATCGATATAGGCTAGAAAATAACTGGAATGCTATGACCAAAAAATATCTAAAAAAATTGCCTCGTGTGTGATTCGATCCCACGATAGCATACATATTGGGACAAGGCCATCGATCTACGGTTTATTTGTACCTACTTAAATGAGTTCGGGTAATCTCTCTGCATAAATTAGTTCGATGGTTTGAAATGTTTTTTTTTTAATAAATAAGCATAACAATGTTTCGGTCGATGTAACGTCCGACATTCTTCATAGGCGTTTGTCGAACTCGAGAATCTTTCTGGCGAACTCGGAAATCTGTAAGAAATGTTGAACGTAACCCTTTATTTAATAAACGGGGGTAGTTTGCTCTCGTTCCGTCAGCAACGACCGGGTAAAATTCTGCAAGGACCCGTGGCGCAACGGATATAAGTTCTATGTTACCCTGTGGATTAAATAAAAGGTTCCGTTCGAAACTCCGTACAGATTGCCCAGTTAAACATAAAGATTCTCGTGTTCGATAAAACGCATTTGCAGAAGTACGGGAGGTGGTACATCGGCCGAAACGTTGTAAGAATAACATCCAAGATGAGAACAGTAGTTCGAATAATAAAAACAGCACAATCGTTTCATTTGGATGCGAATACCGTGCAGAAATCTTCCAAAACAAAATTTCCAATATTTTATTATGTTTCAATATTTTGTTGATGATTGGGAAATTGCTAATCGATAACTTAGCTTTGACTGAATTCGTAAAAAATTCGACAACCTTTCATTGGTTTAAAAGTCAAAGGAAGAGATCATTTCCCCGAGAGGCTCAAGTAATTCAATTAATAAGACTGACTTTTCACGACTTTTTCAATAATCAAATTATAAGGTGGCGGGAAAACGTTGCATTCGCTTAATTTCAGTTTTAGTAGTTTTGACATTCTAAGAATTTTTTTTGACAGATGAAATAAATCAATCTGAAAATCTCATTTCGAATTCTATTTTTCTCTTTTTGTTGTTTCTTTTTGTTTTCTTTTTAAAAATACCATCCACTAATCTCTCCTTCTTATGCAGAGTCTAAAACAGAGTCTATAATCTACTTGGTTCCACACTGGCTACCAAACTCAAGCCACTGTTCATTCGCCGCAATGTTGAATCTCTGTGCTCATTTTACGAGTACTTCATTGGAATGTGATCCGTAAATATTCAGCAAAGTCCCACCCCTTCAATGTAGAAATCCTCATATACCGGAAGGTTTTCTACTATAATCGCTTCCTTCCTGTAACTGTTTGCCTTTGGAATTGTTGTATTAAATGATTATTAGTATTAAAAGCATTATAGGGTGTTCATTAATTGCTGAAGATGGCTACGTAAGGAACCGAAATTCTAGGGTACACAACGAGTACGGAAAATCAATCTGCCAGTTTCAGCCTGAAATTGGAAAATTAATCAGGCGTCTAGAAATAATCAAGGTAAAAATATGCAGAAACAAATCATCTGTTATATTTAACAATATATATATATATATATATGTATATATATATATATATATATATGTATATATATATATATATATAAACATTAATTATTAAATTTATAAATATATGTGTATATATGTATATATATGTATATATGTATATAGATATGTATATATATGTATGCATACATATATATATATATATATATATATATATATATATATATATATATATATATATATATATATATATATATGCGTGTGTGTGTGTAGATGTACGTATGAATCCACAGGATAACAATCCTGAGAATCTCTACTGTGTTTATATAAAAGTACTCAATAATTAATAGAACTATATTTAAATAAAAAGTTTTATTTATACCAATATAGCATGGCTACACATTCAAGAACATGTTTCAATCGAAGCTTTAAAAGCAACCACATCATACATATATATATATATATATATATATATATATATATATATATATATATATAATGTGATTGAAACTGGTTTGGAAATTCTTATAAAATACTCATGTATTGAAAGTTTGGGAAGTTTTTCAGATCCAATAATCGTATAAAAGAGATTAATACAACATTAACTTAATAATATTTATTGGCCAAATGTTACTGTAATAATTAAATTCAACTCGCAAAATCTTCTTTTTTTTCAATAATAAATTGGCTTAAACAAATAAATGGCATTATTAAAAAAAAAAGAGCAAAAAAAAGTGATTGACTTACGGCGTTCTTTTTTAATAATTAATTTTAATAAATATATTATCCATAGACATATATATATGTTTTGTGTTATCATTACCACTAAGTGTGCGTGTGGAATGTTGATTGCAGTTTACATGCGTGACGTCATTATAGTCATTAAAATTACGGACATGTTGGAGGCGTAATCTTCCCATAAAAACCTCTGGCACGTTTGCACCTTTCTTTTGTTGTGCTTAAAGGGAGGTCGATAATGTTACTGGTCGATTTACCTACATCCACGCACGTATGTCACTCGTACAACCGGATTAATTCCCGTCTCTTCTTGTATTCTATTAAATTCCATTTATATTGCTTATAAACTTAAACGGATTTCAGCTTATCCTCAATTATCCGATATTAGGACACGGATTTGCGCGCCGTTGGTAAACAATACTTGAAATCTCAATGTCAGTAAGGGATCTGGCTAGGACACGCCTGTTTGTTGTCTATGTAAATGCACCTCACAACTATATCAAGCAGTATATATATATATATATATATATATATATATATATATATATATATATATATATCATAATTTTAGGGGTAGTACAGAATTTTATTATCGCAAGCGTGAAGGGAGGCATGTTTTATCATTCATGAGTAAAAGTAAAAAAGGCAGACGACCGGTTTCGCCCTCACTTAACAAGAGCTGTTTAGATGGATTTATTTAAAAAGGGGAGAAGAGAGAAAGGAAAAAAATTGTATATATAAAAAATACAAATAATGTAAAATGGGGGGGGGCTAACTTTAGAGACTGATAGCGTCTACGCCTGATAAACACCTCCTCTGTTTACAAAAGGAAGAGATGCTTACAACGAACGTGAATCGTCTCCAAGATTTTCAGGTGATACAGCGAGTCAGCATGACAGAAGATGGTAAATGGGTCAATGTCAAATAGTGAAATTCCCTGCGCACCTCGGGTGTTTAAGCAAATAGCCGTGATTGAAGACCCGTATGTATTGAAGATTCCATTCATAATTTTACTATGTATATGTTGTTGGACTCTATTATATAATCGCAACGTTGTCTTACCCACGTAGTCGGTACTGCATATATATATATATATATATATATATATATATATATATATATATATATATATATATATATATATATATATATATATATAATATTTGTACTGTGTGGTAGGGCAGGAAAAATCCAGCAGAGTGCTCGATTAATTAAGAAATCTGAGATTTCGAAGGATTAAGAGTGTAAATATTTATTTATAAAATACAGAGCCTTAAAGCGAACGGCTACAATGTTTACTACGCCGCACCTAGATCCTTCCTTTCCCCCCTCGGCGTCTCACCAGACACCTGCATCTCTACTTCGTCTTTCCCCTATACTTCCTGGCCCCCAAACCCCGACCTCTACCCTACAGAAATTCTTACATTTTTTATATATATTACAAAAAAACCCTTTTCTTCTGCTTTATTTTAATTAATAACCATTTTATATACATTAAAAATTTAAATATTAGAATCTAAATGTAACCCCTCACGCACACATATGTAACCCTCCCCCTTTCCACAAATCACGTCCTACGTGATCTCAGACGTGACCGAATAAGTACCACCATTCCTGAATATGTTTATCAGCTGACGATAATCGGGATCAACCTCCCGCTTTGAAACCGACGGTACTTATGTTACATTGAATTTCTGTATTTTATAAATAAATATATAATATTTGTCTATATTTACATACGTATACGGGAATCGTCAGTGTAGAGAAGAATTATTCACACTTTTTGTTTCAAACTCAAATTACAACGTATTAGCCCACACAGCCGTTGTCAACAACTCGGTAAATCAGAGAGAGATTAATCCTATTTAAAGGCAGCCGTCGTAATGTGTTCTACAATTGAAAGGAACATGCACTGAAGCCACGATAACAGCTGTGTTAATGCTACTCACTACAGGATCCAGCCTAGATTTGGGGGCGACAAATAATTATAAATATTTGTTTTTATCTACATATGTATACGTTTCATCCTTACGGGAATCGTCAGTGTAGAGAAGAATTATTCACACCGGTCGCCGGATGAGAACACTGAAACATGCAAAAGATGAAAGTAACACTTTGAGAATAACTTAAGTTATGTTCACTGAAGAGATTCACTAATCGGCTCATAATGTAGCCAATGAAATCTCGCATCTTTTCAAAATCCGATTTTTCCAAATTTGATGTATAGCTCTGATGCGCTTTGATATCAGTAACCGCCTTGCAAAATTTCAGCCTTATCAGATAAATATTTTTTGAGTTATGAACGTTTATACAATATGAAGAAGTAATGGCAAGATAAGACTTTTGCGCATCCTTACGTTGTCAGGCGGAAGTATGCAGCTTAACAACTGACTTATTTTCTTGTTGTTTATATTATGAAGTTATCTTTTCTTATCTAAAGCATTCAAAAGAAGAAACATTTAATGTAATATATAATTTTGACAAACAATGAATATGATCAGAAAGTGTACAGAATGCAGTGTTAGTGTATACTCTAAATGGCGTCGCAAACAAGAGAGATTCCCCTTTTCTTTTTCAGAACTATTTCTTATGCCTCGTTTATCTTTCACTAAAAATAAATCAAAAATGTTTTAAGAAATATTTAATAATTTATTATTTTTGTATTTAATTACTTTAATTGTTAATGTCGATAAAATATTGCATATATATGGAATATCCAGAACGATAAACTTACGAAGCAATACCAGCAAACATCAATTAATTATGAAGTGTCTAAAAAATAGTTATGCAAATTAGGCATGTAAAGTGTTATTTTGCCTTTCGTCTGTACGATATATATATATATATATATATATATGAGAAAGGAAGGATAAGGGTAATCCGACGTAATGGGAAATGAAAAAGGAAAAACCAAAAGATGTTTTTTTTCAACAAAACCCTCAGCACCCCCTCCCATCTCTCCCACCCTAAGACAAATTCACTCACACCTCCATCCCTCCCCTTTTTCACTCACAGCCATCCACATTCATTTCACTCCCTGCCACCAATTTCTCTCAGCACGGACTTTGATCCTGCGCTCCCAGTAGTGGCTACTACTTCTTCTCATTAACCCATTATGTCAACCCAATATTTTTATGTACTTGCATGACATTTTCCTTAAAATTATCATCCTGAGGAAGTCTTACAAATAAAGACGAAACGTTGATGAATATATATAAAAAAAAACATCTTTTGGTTTTTCCTTTTTCATATATATATATATATATATATATATATATAGTATTTGAAAATATTGTTCTATCATTGATTTAAATAACAGTAACCCGTTTTGATGGTAATATAGGAGTGATAAATGAAAAAAAACCTTCGCATTTATTTATTTAGGTTTGATATGGCGCCTGGCTTATTTTCTAGTTTTCACTTATGCTCGTGGTTCAGTCTGAAAGACGTTAAGAATCTCCGCTTCAAAATACAAGTCAAGTCCGGCACGAGGCCATTTTACACCCCGAAAGATAAGTTGTGTTAATCTAGCCGTTTGGGGTATAAATAATCTTGCTGAACATTTTCGAGGGGGGGGGGAACATCGAGGAATTGCTGTTGATAATCATTTATTGATTTTGGGGGGGATTTGCTATAGCTGTCCTCTACCTCGTAAGTGTTCCATTTTGTCTCGGCCATGTTGTGTTAGGTAGGTCGATATGTCTGTAGGGATCGGGATTTCTATGCCGATCTCCCCCAAAGGGACACCGGCGTTAAAAGCCTCGAAAATCTAAATGTCAAAGCCAGACATTAAACAATAACGAAGCGCATCACAGGGACGCTCTCACTATTGATACCCCCTCCGCCTCTCTCTCTCTCTCTCTTTCCCCTCCTCTCTCTCTCTCTCTTTCCTCTTATCTCTCTGTCTCCCTCTGCCACTCACTCATTCAAGCACACGCGCACACACGCGCACACACGCGCACACACACGCATACACAGACATGACATAAGTAAGTAGACACTCGTATTTCCATTAACAACGGAGACTACTGATGGGTGGTTTTCTGTTTTACACAGTGCCAGGTCGAACTATCATCTCAATATTATTAAGGCGTTAGTTATTAACAATTCTCGACCTAGCCTGTGTAAGCAAAAGATTTTGAAGCATCAGTTGGAGATCTTTAATGATCCAAAACCACCATAACGTTGAGAGTTACTTTTTTTCCTCTCTCAATCGTTTTCTCCAACTGAAACAATTTTCTCATATCTCATTCGATTTTCTTAGTTTTTAATTTATCATTCTGATGTTTCCTCTTAGAGGGTCAGACGATAAGGCCTTAAGGAAAATTTTAGCAATTTCCTTTTTTTCCACCCGCCCGTTTCATTGATTAAAAAATGTTTCCTCTGAAATATATATATATATATATATATATATATATATATATATATATATATATATATATATATATATATATACGAGCAACGCTAGAGACATGATGATGATAGTGAGCATTGTCGTACATGAATACGGACTGAAGAGCTGGTAAGTAAAATTCCCAGCTACCATAACCGAAAAATGTAAAACTCTTTGTGAAAACAAATGGAGTATCTGCGATACCTGGTAGTGTTTATATAGACATTGAGAGTCTGGGTACTGATTGCCGAATGGTTAGAAGAACCGGCTGTCAACTTAACGGTCGAGTTTCGATCTCGGTTTGAGGAACTTGTTTGTCTAACCACACCGAAGAGCCGTGTTTCCTCGAATTGATATCTTTTATGGATTTTGACGTAAGAATTTTTTTAGAAGACTTTGACCGAATTAATTGGAATTTGGAATTTGTTGATCTAGAAGGAACTGTTTATTTTAGAATAATTATGGAAGGATAATATTGTTTGTAAATATCCAGTTTTTTTTATTGGCATTTTTTTTTTCGGGAAATAATAACAATAAGTCTCTCCCTCTTAGACAAGGTCCAAAAAAGAGTATCTAATCTAATAGGTCACTCACTCTCCACCAAGTTCAAGCCCCTGTTCCATCGCCGCAATGTTGCATCATTGTGCTTGTTTTACAAAACCTTTAATGGAATGTGTTTCGATGAACTTGCTGCTCTGATCCCCCCTCAACGTAAATACACTCGACATACTCGACAATTAGCTAGATCTCATTCATTCACTGTTTAGGTCCCCAGATACCGGAGAGCATTCTACTCCAATAGCTTCTTTCCTCGACATGCCGGCCTTCGGAACTCCCTCCGTGCTCCCTGTTTCTCCGACTGTACGGACATGCAGAAATTTAAAACTAATGTGAACAAGCATATCGCTGCGCAGCGCTCAATTTAGAATGACCCCCTAAACTGTCACCCTAATTATCAGCAGCTCCTTACGTCTACAGTGGCAACATGCCTGGTTTAGGGTGAACTTAGTTAAAAAAAAAAAATATTTTTAAAAGTAATTTCTTTTTTAGAAAAAACGATAATTGAGGAAAAATATTTTTTAAATATTCATGTTTTGATTTTTTTATATATATAAAGACAACCACTGACAAGGTCAATTCAACATATACTTGTTTTTTTTTCTTATTTATTAACAAGGAAAAAGTCTGATTCGATACAGACTAAACAGCTGTTTGAGAAGTACTATAACATGTTTCGAAAACAAAACTTGGATTCTATTCTATTCTATTATATATATATATATATATATATATATATATATATATATATATATATATATATATATATATATGTGTGTGTGTGTGTGTGTGTGTGTGTGTGTGTGTGTGTGTGTGTGTGTGTGTGTGTGTATTAGTAAAGAGTTCCACTGTATAGAATGCATTTAAATTTTGTAATTTGAAACGGTTTTTGAAACCAGTGAAATGGAGAGGCTTTTTTTTAAATAAACATATTATTTCATTAAATTCAAATTTTCGATTCACACAAGAATCTTCATCAGGATAATAGACAATATTTTTTCCTTCCTTTTTTAAAACGACATGGTGTCGCTTGATCTTGTGCTTCAGTTGTTAACGAATCTCGTTGTGTAATAATGTCCACAAGTAGACGTATATTTAATGGAGAAGAGAGATAGATAGATAGAGAGAGAGAGAGAGAGAGAGAACGTGTTAGAAGGGAAACATGATTTAATGGATAAGATAGATAGATAGATAGATAGATAGATAGATAGATAGATAGATAGATAGAGAGATAGAGAGATAGAGAGATAGAGAGATAGCTAAGAAATGACTGCTGAATTCTATATCCAGGAAATAATTCATGTCTCGAATAGAAAATGATAGACAAATCCATCAATAAATGAATGAATAGACATACCAAAAAATAGAACATCTTAATGAAAGACGCCTCAAAACTAATCGGAAATAGAGGAGTTGGAAATCAACGGGATGAAAGAAGGCGATGAAAAATGCCGAATTCAGAACCTCCCAAACGAAAGGCTGAAACTTCTGAATGACCGCCATTATTAAATGGACGAACGAAAACAAAACAAAAAAGAATCCAGTGAAAGAAAGCTATTGCGAATAATAATAAGATGCGTATAATCTGCGCGTTTAGCGATAAAAATGTGCTTAAACTTAAACGTGACAGACGGACGGAGAGTGTATACAGGTGACAGACAAAAGAAAATGTTATTTCAAAATTAAGCGTGACAGACCAACGAATATGTTATTTCAAATAAAGCGTGACAGACCTAAGAAAATTTTATTTCAAATGAAGCGTAACGAAAATGTCATTTCAAAATTAGGCGTAATAGACCAATACAAATGATATTTAAGAACTAAGCCTGACCGACCAACGAAAATGTTATTTCAGATTTAAGCAAGTCAGACGAACAAAAATATAATTTCAAAATTAAGCGTGATAGACCAATGAAAATGTTATTTCAAAATTAAGCGTGACAGACTAACGAAAATGTTATTTCAGATTTAAGCGTGACAGACCAACGAAAATGTTATTTCAGATTTAAGCAAGTCAGACGAACAAAAATATAATTTCAAAATTAAGCGTGATAGACCAATGAAAATGTTATTTCAAAATTCAGCGTGACAGACTAACGAAAATGTTATTTCAGATTTAAGCGTGACAGACCAACGAAAATGTTATTTCAGATTTAAGCAAGTCAGACGAACAAAAATATAATTTCAAAATTAAGCGTGATAGACCAATGAAAATGTTATTTCAAAATTAAGCGTGACAGACTAACGAAAATGTTATTTCAGATTTAAGCGTGACAGACCAACGAAAATGTTATTTCAGATTTAAGCAAGTCAGACGAACAAAAATATAATTTCAAAATTAAGCGTGATAGACCAATGAAAATGTTATTTCAAAATTAAGCGTGACAGACTAACGAAAATGTTATTTCAGATTTAAGCGTGACAGACCAACGAAAATGTTATTTCAGATTTAAGCAAGTCAGACGAACAAAAATATAATTTCAAAATTAAGCGTGATAGACCAATGAAAATGTTATTTCAAAATTAAGCGTGATAGACCAAGGAAAATGTTATTTCAAAATTAAGCGTGACAGACCAAAGAAAATGTTATTTCAGATTTAAGCAAGTCAGACGAACAAAAATCAAATTTCAAAATTAAGTGTGATGGACCAATAAAAATTAAAATTTCAAAATTAAGCGTGATAGACCAAGGAAAATGTGATTTCAGATTTAAGCAAGTCAGACGAACAAAAATATAATTTCAAAATTAAGCGTGATAGACCAATGAAAATGTTATTTCAAAATTAAGCGTGATAGACCAAGGAAAATGTTATTTCAAAATTAAGCGTGACAGACCAAAGAAAATGTTATTTCAGATTTAAGCAAGTCAGACGAACAAAAATCAAATTTCAAAATTAAGTGTGATGGACCAATAAAAATTAAAATTTCAAAATTAAGCGTGATAGACCAAGGAAAATGTGATTTCAGATTTAAGCAAGTCAGACGAACAAAAATATAATTTCAAAATTAAGTATGATAGACCAAGGAAAATTAATTTCAAAATTAAGCGTGACAGACCAACGAAAATGTGATTTCAGATTTAAGCAAGTCAGACGAACAAAAATATAATTTCAAAATTAAGCGTGATAGACCAAGGAAAATGTTATTTCAAAATTAAGCGTGACAGACCAAAGAAAATGCTATTTCAGATTTAAGCAAGTAAGACGAACAAAAATATAATTTCAAAATTAAGCGTGACAGACCAAAGAAAATGTTATTTCAGATTTAAGCAAGTCAGACGAACGAAAATATAATTTCAAAATTAAGCGTGATAGACCAAGGAAAATGTTATTTCAAAATTAAGCGTGACAGACCAAATAAAATGTTATTTCAGATTAAAGCGTGACAGACCAAATAAAATGTTATTTCAGATTTAAGCGTGACAGACCAACGAAAATGTTATTTCAGATTTAAGCAAGTCAGACGAACAAAAATATAATTTCAAAATTAAGCGTGATAGACTAATGAAAATGTTATTTCAAAATTAAGCGTGATAGACCAAGGAAAATGTTATTTCAAAATTAAGCGTGACAGACCAAAGAAAATGTTATTTCAGATTTAAGCAAGTAAGACGAACAAAAATCAAATTTCAAAATTAAGTGTGATGGACCAATAAAAATTAAAATTTCAAAATTAAGCGTGACAGATCAAGGAAAATGTTATTTCAAAATTAAGTGTGACAGACCAAAGAAAATGTGATTTCAGATTTAAGCAAGTCAGACGAACAAAAATATAATTTCAAAATTAAGTATGATAGACCAAGGAAAATTAATTTCAAAATTAAGCGTGACAGACCAACGAAAATGTGATTTCAGATTTAAGCAAGTCAGACGAACAAAAATATAATTTCAAAATTAAGCGTGATAGACCAAGGAAAATGTTATTTCAAAATTAAGCGTGACAGACCAAAGAAAATGCTATTTCAGATTTAAGCAAGTAAGACGAACAAAAATATAATTTCAAAATTAAGCATGATAGACCAAGGAAAATATAATTTCAAAATTAAGCGTGACAGACCAACGAAAATGTTATTTCAGATTTAAGCAAGTCAGACGAACAAAAATATAATTTCAAAATTAAGCGTGATAGACCAAGGAAAATGTTATTTCAAAATTAAGCGTGACAGACCAAAGAAAATGCTATTTCAGATTTAAGCAAGTAAGACGAACAAAAATATAATTTCAAAATTAAGCATGATAGACCAAGGAAAATAAAATTTCAAAATTAAGCGTGACAGACCAACGAAAATGTTATTTCAGATTTAAGCAAGTCAGACGAACAAAAATATAATTTCAAAATTAAGCGTGATAGACCAATGAAAATGTTATTTCAAAATTAAGCGTGAAAGACCAACGAAAATGTTATTTCAGATTTAAGCAAGTCAGACGAACGAAAATATAATTTCAAAATTAAGCGTGATAGACCAAAGAAAATGTTATTTCAAAATTAAGCGTGACAGACCAAAGAAAATGTTATTTCAGATTTAAGAAAGTAAGACGAACAAAAATCAAATTTCAAAACTAAGCGTGACAGACCAATACAAATTAAATTTCAAAATTAAGCGTGACAGACAAACGAAAATGTTATTTCAAGTTTAAGCAAGTCAGACGAACAAAAATCAAATTTCAAAACTAAGCGTGACAGACCAATACATTGTTCTGATCTTCTGTAATGCATATATAAATAAATAAATATAACGCTCTTATTTTTTAATTTTTCTTAATAATCGAGAACTCTGTTCGAGTTCTCTCCCACTAACCTGATATCTCTCTCTAATCTCTCTCTCTCTCTCTCTCTCTCTCTCTCTATATATATATATATATATATATATATATATATATATATATATATATATATATATAGTGAGTTATTAAAATATATGTATGGCAATTAAGCTACCCAGAGGCTCCCGCGTTTTATCTGCGGGGGAATCTTCAGGCTAAAGAAAAGAAAAGAAAATTAGCCTGAAGATTCCCTCCTCGATGATGAAACGCGGACGTTTGTGTAGCTTAATTGCCATAAATATATTTTCATAACTTACTACTAGCTCTACTTACGTATCGAGCACTGTTGAAGTAAATACTGAAAATTGATACATAAAAACTTATATCTCCTTTTAAAATTTTATGTGGATACATTAAATAGTAATATATATATATATATATATATATATATATATATATATATATATATATAAATGTGTTTATCTACATAAGTATGCGTTTTCTTTCTTTTCGGAATCGTCAGAGTAGAGATAATTATTCAATTATTCTAGATAATTATGATTGTAGTAAGTTATGAAAATATATTTATGGCAATTAAGCTGCACTGAGGCATCCGCGTTTCATCCTCGTAGGGAATCGTCAGACTACAGTGCATGACATTGGTGTTACTGCGGATTTTTATATATACACGTGGTGTTGTGTCTAGCTAGCTAACCAATCAAATTCTTTGTTAATTCCTTCCATGGGTTAACGTATCCATTAGCCAATAGTAGGGCTTCTCACAAACAAAGGTTTGGCTGATTTTATTTCCTATTATTTAGTTCTGTTTTGTATAGGGGTGACGCATCTCTATTTTCTGTTGTTTCGAATTAATAGGTGAGATTATTTTAACACGTTCGTGCTTGTACAGGGTGGGCAAAAATAAGGGTCCTATTTTTTAAAATTCATAACTTTTTTATTTATTGATTTTTTTTTTTTTAGAATAAGTAAAGGACCCCTTCCGAAGCAAGCATGAGCCGTATTAGCCCTAAGGAACGTACCCTCATTTAGAAAACATTATTTTTGCTTAAAAAAACTCAAAACAGTGTAAAAAACAATACTTTAGTTTTTGTAAGTTTTAAGAAGTGTTTTTCGGCTAAAATTTGTTTTGTTTATTTCAAAAAATCTCGGAAGGGTCAGTCTACACACACATAAAGTTTGGTGAGTTTAACTTTTATTTTGTGGAAGTTATTCAAATTCAAGTTATTCAAATTTAAAGATAGGACCCTTATTTTGGCCCACCCTGTATTTCTATTTCTAGGTGTTAGTTTACTTTAGTTATTTAAATATGGTAATCATAAGGTGAATTTTATTCTGTGTTTGCTACTTCACTTCTACAGTTTAATAGGTTTTGGACGTCTTTAAAGTTTAGAATTTAAAATTTCTCATTTAGACATAATCCATAGGGCGTCTAAATTATCCCTTCACTAATTTGATGCTCTCAGATGAGAAGCGGCATATATAGTTTTTTTTTATTATTCTCTAGTTGAGAATAATAAAAAAGACTATATATGCCACAGTAAAGTAAAATGCTCTTGCGTATAAATAATTGAATTCTTTCAAAAAGTATCGCAAACAAAATAAACAAATAAATGCCATCTATAAAAAAGCAATTTATTCTAGAACTACTGAAGATTGGCTAAATTGTAGAGCTTCAGGCTTCAGACTCTGTGCTTCTGGTTCTGAATCTCGCTCGATTCAGCGACACTGGTGAGTCGTAGACGACGAAACACGTGTCCGTGGATAATTAGATTTGAAGTATATGTAGATAATTTTTATAAACATTATATCAGCCTACAGTAATTAATTAGTTGCTTCTTCGATAATAACTAAAACTATCCAATATATATATATATATATATATATATATATATATATATATATATATATATATATATATATATATATACATGTGTGTGTGTAAGGTGAGTGAGAGGGAACCCCAGAAGAGTGCTCGATTATTAAAACAAATAATAGCGTAATATTTATTTATAAATGTAATTACAGAAGATTAAGGCAAAATCGGTACCGTCGGTTTCAAAACCAAACAAGGGAGACCTATAGTTGGAGTCCGGCATAAACGACCAACTATAAGTCCCATTTGTTTGAATTCGAAACCGATGTTGTCTTAATCTTCTGTATATATATATATATATATATATATATATATATATATTGGTACAGGAAAATTAGTACAACATTCGTACCGACGGTTTGAAGCACAGAAGCACTTAGCCATCCGGCTCTCTTCAGCTTCTGTTGTCATCTGTGAATGTGAAGTCACGTGCCACTCTCGTTTGGACGCGTTATTTGCTTAGAGTGTTATGTATGTTTGTTTAGTGTAAGGAAGGTTTAATAAAGTTTGAAAAAAAGGGGAAGGGTGAAAAGTAACAGTTGAGATTTAAACCGGAGAAGATTTCAAGAGATATAAAAAACAAAAATAAAAAATAAAAAAATATTTCTACATTAATTCAGTGAGCCAATATTATGAGTATCGTATATTTGGCCGTTACTGCTTTTAGGTTTAATGATGTGTCTTCTAAAGGGATTAGGGAGAGAAAATGGGTTCAAGGAGTATGCTCACGAAGTGATAAAAAGGTTAAAAGGAGCAACATTAATTAAATTCAAGTTTAAATCCTGGGTAAAGGACTTTAAATCAATCTCAAAGGAATTTAAATAAAAATATCATCCGATATATATATATATATATATATATATATATATATATATATATATATATATATATATATATATATATATATATGTGTGTGTGTGGGGGGTGTTAGAGCAATACTTGTCCCCGAACAGAACGGTTTTATACCACGTTTGTGTTCCCTTTAAAAGATATAAAATTCTCGAAATAAACTGATTTTTGGAGAATATCTATTAATTTATGTTTCCTACCTATTGGTAAAACACTACTAAAACGGAGGTATCTGAATTTTCATGTACGGCTTCTACCATAATTTTACCTTCTTTGCATACACCCAATCAAACTAAATATAGCCCATATTACGAGCCCTTACAACTAGCAGCTATCTTCCAAAATTCATAATGATCGGTTAATTAGTTTAGACGTGAATCCTATACATACAAATTTATAAACATATACACAAACCTAACTTTATGTAGAGATATATTATCTTATGATATAAACAAACGTTGGCCATTGAGCGAAATAAAAACAAAAACAATAAACCTATCCCTTTTTCCGGAAAGGAGGAGACAAAGCCTTGGAGGACAGCCAGAACATTTGAATCATCCCAGCCCGAAAGCTCGGACGGCTGCTCGACGCTTGCAGACAATCGTTTGGTGTCGCTTCTAATGCGTAAGATTGTGATTCTAATTAATAGTGGAGTTATTCACATGCATGCATAACAAGACGCTGATAAACGAAAATAGCTTAATCGCATCGGAAAAGTTAATTCGTATTAGGAGTATCGATACATGATATATCGATTGCAACTGCACTGGAGCATGTCATGATGCAAGCATTTGCAAAAGTTTCTAGTGATTTCAGATTAGCCTATTTATGTTGATACGTATGAGCCTATTTATATTAGCATTGCAATAGGTTGTCCTTTTTATTTAACCATGAACAAGCTTCGCCCACTCGCTATTCCTTCGCAATTTAATTCCTATTAATTACTTGAAATCATTGAAACGGAACTAATCGATAAGAAAAAGAAAACCCTCTCTCTTTCTCTCTCCCTCCCTCTCTTTCTCTTTCTCTTTCTCTCTTTCTCTCTCTCTCTCTCTCTCTCTCTCTCTCTCTCTTTCTCTCTCTCTATCTCTCTCCACATACTTCCTACATAAGTAGCTGGGGAGAGAAAACAAGCGCCCCAAAAGAAAGGGGCACTCTATACTCGCATTGCAATAATTTGTCCTTTTTATTTCAGCACTAGCTAACTTCGTCCACTCGCTGTCACTTCGCAATTTAATTCCTATTAATTACTTGGGTAATTCTTCAGATTAGGACCCGAGCTAATTCTGAGTCTAACCCTGACTCTAACCGTAACCCTATCTCTTACCCTAACGCTAACCCTAACGCTTACCAAAACCCTAAGCCTAACCCTAACGAAGCCAAGTCGATTTTAGATCGGTTCCTAATCTGGAGAACACTATGACTTGAAATCATTGAAACGAAACTAATCGATAAGAAAAAGAAAACAAAACTCTCTCTCTCTCTCTCTCTTTCCTTCTTTCTGTCAGTCTGCCTATTTCTCTATCTGTTTCTCTGTCTGTCTGTCTCTCTCCCCTCTCTTTCTCTCTCTCTTTCCCTCTCTCTCTCTCTCTCTCTCTCTCTCTCTCTCTCTATATATATATATATATATATATATATATATATATATATATATATATATATATATATATATATGTAATGTTGACATGTTTGAGAGAGAGAAAAGAAAAGAGCAAGGATGGTAGAAAGGCGAAGAGGGGGGGCAACCTCTTTTAATCTCGTATTTGCATTCTTTGCAAATATCAGGGCAAAATTTGATGGAAATCGATTTTTTTTTAATTATAAAAGGTTTGGGATAAATTTTTATTTGCCTCGTTAAAATTGAGGTCTTTATTAAGTCGTTTTACTTTTTCAATATTTAAACGATTTAATTCTATGTGAATAGATATGTTGTCCGTCTATTGATAATGTTAATCAATTCATTTATTTATTTTTTATTCTCGCTTATGTTAAAATCCATGTTTTAAAACATGCTGTAAATCATAAATCAATGACGTCAGGCCAAAGCTATAATTATTTTATTATGGTAATGTTTAACGCTCTATCCATAAGAAATTCCAGATAGGTCAGTTGGTAGAATCTAAGATTGAAACTCTCAATGTTTCGATTTCGATTTCCGGTCATGGCACCCGTTTTATTTGTTGGGGATTAATTATTTACTATTTATGCAATATTCTCCATTTCTGAAATTAGCTAAGATCTCTGATATTTCGGAATGAGACAAATTCCGCAATGTATTTATTATGTTAAAAAAAAATTGTGACTGACGGACAGATGGACAAAATCTCTATTTATATAAGATTTTACAGCATATTAACCTTTTTCTTGCCGAAACAGAATACATATTATAACTGATTCATTGTATACGATTACTTAAAAATCAGATGATTGTAACTGTGTGCGAGTTATTCCCCTTTGCTTGTTTGATCGGTATTAATCAACGAAAGGGATATTAAACTTCTACACCACCTTATTCCGGTACAAATTAACTAGGGGAATTTTCAACCTCGACACCGTCCTTTCTTAAACGATCAGCATGGCTGTAGTAATATAATATTTGCGTCCGGACTGATAATTGAGGCGAAAATAGGTAGGCACGCACAAATTCTCTTTTATTAATTCGAATTCAACACAAATTATTATTGGATTATTTAAAAATGGTTATACAGGATGGCAAAGAAGTCACTAAGGGATCACTGAGCGACTTTTAACTTGAATAGATTTTTTATTTTGATGGTACGTTAATGGACTTTTAACATAATATGACAACGGTAATGGAGAATTATTTGCAAAAACAAACAAAAATATAAAAAAAATTATTGATGAAAAATAACATCTTTTAAATGGTTTCCATTTTCAGCTTCACAAATTCGTGCCCTTTCCAAAACATTATCCATGACGGATTGCAAGATAACTCGATTACGATTTAATTCCTCTTCATTCCTGATGTTCTTCAATTTCTGTAAAGTTTCAGGTGTGTTGATGTATACATTTTCTTTGTGATACCTCCACAAGAAAAAGTCAGGTCTAGTGAAGTCTAAGGGACATGAAGGCCAGTTGAAATTGCCAACTTTTTCAGTTTTGTTATTGTTTTGAAAACAAATCTTTATTGTCATATAATGTTAAAATTCTATTAAGGTACCATCAAAAATAAAGAATCTATTCAAGTTAAAAATCCCTCAATGATCCGACAGTGACTTCTTGGCCACCGTGTAGAAGTTTATTTATGTTTATTTTCAGTTTCTATCTTGCGTTGAGTTTTGCGACGACCATGTGCGTTCAAATAAATATTTTTCATTAGTCGATCTTGTATTCCTTAATTTTGGGGCCAGTGATATTTTGCCTGTAACTGAGGAATTTGTGAAGTCATACCTCTCCCAGCAATAATACTACGGAAATGACCACAGAAAATCTGGTAGAAGATGAACTTGAACTTTCTTCCAAGTAATAGAAAAAATTAGAAACTTGTGTTCAAATAAATGCATACAATGAATAGTTAACAGCGGGTATTGTTGTTGACCTACTGAGCCGATGAGATAACTCAGTCTCGTCTTCTGAGTCTCACGACACTATATGCATTCCGGTTTTACCAGAAGCGCAGGCGTGTCATCTATTCGTCCTGACAATCGTTTAACGCTGCGTAAATAAAACTGTGGATTTTAGTAAACTTCCGGGGCGGGTAAAATTAATTCTCTGAACAGAACAATTTTGCACAACTTTTCTGTCTTTTACCATGACCTCCGTTCAGTTTTGAGAGACAATGGATACCCTCTGTAATGGTGCCTGCGTGTGTAATTTTGAAGCAAGGGTTGCAAAATCACTAACAACACCTCTCCTGAATCAACACTGCTTGGTTCCAGTGACAAGGAGAAGTGTAAGACGACTGGAAACAATGCTGAGATAAGTGGAGAGCACATACAGCACCTGGTATTCCCAAATGGTCACCCATTTAGTACTGACCAGGCTCAACGTCGCTTAACTACAGTGATCTAACGGGAACCGGTATGTCAACGCGATTGTGCCGTATATTACGAAGATCAAAGTAGCATATGATTCTACTAATGCTACTAAATCTTATGTCTAGAAACCTTATGCTAATATTTATCAAGACCTATTACATGATTTTGATTCCAAATTTGTTTTGGATGTAAGTCTTTAAAAGAAAATGAAATTCAAGGAATGTTGCTCAATTGATGCATAATGACCATGGATCAAATTTAATGCAAATATGGAATATTTTAATTTCCAAATAAGAAGTTTGCGTCCATATAATTCCCCCGGAAAAAATTAAATATAACCCGAAGATGTAAAATACCTATTGTTAAAATTTAATAACAATCTGAGATATCTCCATTTTAATGAAGGGCTCACACTCGCTCTTTGTCCTTTTTGCATAAAAGTAAATTAAACTAAACTTAGCCCACATTACCCACAATTACGCCTAACAGTTGTGTACCAAAATTCATAATTATTGATTAATTAGTTTAGGACTGAATCATTTACACACGAATAAATAAACATAGACATGAACCTAATTTTATATAAATAGAGATGCAAACAATGAGAACGAATAGTTAAATTATAAGATGTCATTTTGCAAAGTAGTATGTAGATTAGTTAACCTGTGATCGTCGATCGTATATACATGACAAAGTATATTAAATAGTTGTTCTTCTTTCGTGAAAATAAAGTTGGCGTTTTAATGTTTCTATCAGTGTGACAACGGGTTACCCCTTTATAAATGTAGAGATGGGGAAATTTATTTGAATTATCATGTTCATAAAATGTTCAGAAATCAATGCTATTTTTTTAATGAATAACAATAATAATAATAATAATAATAATAATAATAATAATAATAATAATAATAATAATAATAATAATAATAAAAACAGGAAAATCCTCGAATGCGGAAATCAGCCCACATAAACTACGAATGCTAACGAGCCATATGGAATAAATAAAATAAACCATGAACGGAACACCCAGTGAACTTGGGGGAACAGAAACTGCAAGAAATACTATAAACTATCCCTCCCCCAAACAAATGATGGCATCAGCCCCGGCTTATAGCACACAAAATAGTCATGACGGGTCAAGAAGGATGAAAAGACCGAGGAGGGAGAGTACTAACCAAACCTCAACTAGAAGAGTGTGGAGATTACTGGGGGTGAAGGGGGGGGGGGGTAGTGCCACTCAAATCTCAGAGAAGACCAATGGTCGTTGCCAGCGAAAAATCAATGGTAAACGGTTGTTGTGATAACACGAAGTCATTCGCAATGAATATCGAAAGAAGTGAAAAGTACTGGAAATCTGGAAATACGTTTTGTCCTTGTGACTCAAGGGAACACCACCGCGTTAATTACTGATGATGACCTGTGCGAGAACTCATAGTGAGTACAAATAACAAAATAATAACAAAATGTCTTCATTTAATATGTTTCCAAATAGAATAGAAAATATGACTTGCCTAAATGCCACTTTTCCGCCCAACTCCCCATTTTATTTATTCTTCATGAAAATAAGAAGTAATGAAAAAAAGAAAAGCACAAAATACAACAAAAAAGCAAACTACAACAGTATCATAAGAATATATTAATAACCAATATGCTACAACGTGCGGAAATTGTGAGCTCCTCACCAAATACAATAATACACACTAAACAGACGCGTGCATAATTTTATTGCTTACTGGTGAGAATTTGGACAAGGGTTAAAGAGATCGCCAGTAGGACGATAATCGCCAGCACGAGAGAATCGGAAACAATGTGTGGGATTGGCAGAAATTACTTTATAGCAATTGATTATCAAAGAGGAAGGCTCAACAAATATTTATTAACATTAAACTTGATGACCACCATGCTGTAGTCGGTTGGGAAGCAGACTCGTGGTATCTTGTTCCATAGATTCTATATTCTAGGAAATAAACTTTGTTCATGGAAGTTTCGTTTTGATTTTGGTAAAGAGAGAGAGAAAGGAAAGTTCTTTCTTGTGGTTGAAGATGGGCGAGTACTTGCTGTGAATGTTTTACGGGGAATACCAGAGAT
>OY744519.1:169010228-169017728 GCA_963556195.1 Sepiola atlantica
CTGTTTATGACAGTTTATTCGATTTTAGAATTATTCATTTTAAAATAGATAAAATTTTACTTTTTAGCAAACAGCGCTATTTATTATTTCTCGGTTTGTTTTTGAATTTCATCTTTGATGATTAGACGATTTCATTTGTTCAAATGGGTGTGAAAGGTGATAACGTACATACGAACACGATATGCTTTGGTGTATTATTATCTAGATTATTTAATAACAAGGAGTTATCAGTGATTAATCATTGATAATGAACGGTGGTGTTCTCTGGAATCTGAGTGACAACAAGTCTCCCCAGATTTCTAATATTCTCCACTTATTTTAATAACCATTCCAAATGATTTTACGTTATCACAACAGCCGCAAACCGTTGATTTCTCGCTGATCTTCTCTAGGATGTGGGTTGCAATACGCCTCTCCAAGGTCCCAGTACTCCCCGCACTCTTCCAGTAAAGGTTTGCTTAAATTTATTATTATATAGATATGCATATATTTTTTGTTTCAGTATGCACTCGTGTGTACGTGTTATCGTGGATATTTTTGCCACAATAACACCTGGAATGTAAGTTCTGACCTCATCAGGTTTTCTCCAAAGGCTTTAGATAATCACTCACTTGAAAATGTAGATGATGTCTTCAAGTGTCTCGTGTAACTGGGCGTTTATTTTTTGCGCCAATTTTCTTAATTTGTTCATCTCCAAACTAAGCCTGTCTGCCTCTCTGCCTCTCTGCCTCTCTGCCTCTCTACCTATCTCCTTCACCTATTTGGTAAGATAGCGAACGAATCTGCGTAAATAGACTTTCGCTCTGTTTACTTATTCTAATTGAGGTTTGGTGCGTTTTTTGAAACGAAACATCACTCGTGATTATTCCTCATAAAAAAACACATTTCCTCCAGCATTATCTGTAGCACGCTGCACATCTTCAGCACTTTGCAATTTCGTTGCAATTTCTTAACCCGCTCACAGTGCAGATGATTATATATATATATATATATATATATATATATATATATATATATATATATATATATATATGAAATGTTGAAATGATAAACCAAATGTAAATTTATATACTTTACAAGTTTATTATAATCATCAGGTGTTTAAACAAGGAATAAAATAAAATATGAGAATGACCTTGAATTCATCTATTTTCAAACAATTACTCTTATCGTCATAAGAAAATAACAATAATTTGCTAATTATTTGAAAGTATTGATTTGAAAAATGCACAACACAGTTTTAAGTTATGTTTAAAGCAAAAAATAGTCTTTTTTTTTCAATAATGTACAAAACGTTGTAATAGTCGTGAATGTATCAGTGCAGTTATTGAAAACATCCGATTAGAACATGGTATTATATAGTGGAGGCTAATAGATTCCAATAATATTCGGGAACGATTAAAAAGTCAGAAGTCTATTATATATATATATATATATATATATATATATATATATATATATATATATATATAATAAATATTTGTTATTGTTTATTATCTATGTACGTATACATTTCGTCCTTAATAATCTGGACTCATTAGCATAGAGATATGACTATTCACTACCGGTCATGCGATTTGAAACCCCGGATTACGAGTATTTTGCAACTCAAATCTGACGCCTCAACCACTCGGTCAACGTTGAACAGCGAATAAACGGTGATAATTTTTTAACACTTTATACGACGGCTTGACGTCATAGAGCTTCGACTTTTAATGAAAGAAACGATGCATTTAAAGCTATATATATATATATAGACATGTTTTGTGCACCCCAAACAAGGCATAATGCCACTGAAACGTAAGGGGCTACTGTGATAAAGGTTATATTTATAAGGTGCAACCTAAGTAGAA
Source organism: Sepiola atlantica (assembly GCA_963556195.1). NCBI lineage: Eukaryota > Metazoa > Mollusca > Cephalopoda > Sepiida > Sepiolidae > Sepiola > Sepiola atlantica. Next base: position 169,012,082 of record OY744519.1, read on the forward strand.
GGTTTGGCAGCAATACAGTTGTTAACATTACATTTAAATATCAGTATGTTGGTACTGTTGGGGATACATGGAGCAGAAAGGGAATTCCAAGGACTAACAGTCTGAGGAAAAGAAGTTGTTAGAGTATAAAACTTTCCAACATCTATAGACCTCTAGGGTGAAGGCGTGGGATTTTGCTGCGAGTCAGTTTAGTCAGGGGTATTTTCGTTGAGAACGTACAAGTTCAGTAAGTTCATCAGATCACATTCCATGGAAGTACTTGTAAGACAAGTACAGGGATGCAAAACTGCGAAGATGGGACAGGGACTGGAGTTTGACAAACCGTGTGGGACATATTAACTTTGAGACTCTTCGAAGAGGGAGGGGCAAGTGGTTGGTGCGCAAGCCCATCTGTGGCAACAATATTCCATGGATGGGCGAACGGTTGCTTTATAGAGATATAGAGATATAGGATACTAGCAAATATGAGAAGTTTCTAGCCCAATATAGGGAGCCTATTTTTTGCAGCAGACTTGGCAGTATCTTCCATGTACTTATTTCAATTGATGTTGCCTGAAAATGCTTGAGGAGTTTGAACGTTGGGCTCACGGGAAGGGTCGTATCGACCATGACAATGGGTGGAAAGGTTCCTTATAATCGTTAATGTTAAAAGGAAAAAGTTGTGTCTTGGTAGCATTGAATGTGATCAACCATTGTTTGCCTCATTCTACTACAAACTGGAGGTCACTTTCTAAGTATTCAGCCATTGCCTTAGATGTGCGTGCATTCGATTAACCTGCACGTATATGTATATTCTGGAAATAACTGAAGCATGCATCTACCTTTTTTATATTAATGAGTCACCACTTACCAAGGTCAAAAGTCACTTGAGGATAAAGGTTATTGAGATTGTCAGTTGAATGATGAACAATACTATGAGAGGATTGGAAACGATCGGTGGAATGGGCTCGACAAGTATTTGCTAAGAATGGGCTTGAAGATTATCACGTTGTAGTCTGTGGGAAAGCAATCCCGTGTTAATGTGTTCCACAGATGAGAAGTTATCAGAAAGAAACTCTGTTTGTGGAAGTTCCGTGTGGTTTTAGGTACACGGTAGAAGAAAGGAAATGTATTATTATTATTATTATTATTATTATTATTATTATTATTATTATTATTATTATTATTATTATTATTATTATTATTATTATTAGTGATTAAAATCCCACCTATATTTAACACAATGTGACTTGAATAATTACCTTAAGGGGGTTATGTTTTCAGTCAAGTTCGTTGATTTGTTTGTGTGCTACCTAAGGTTCACATCGCTTGACAAATCGTTACCAAACTTGGTCAAAATATTGGTCATAGTCTAACTTAGAATTGAGTTAATTTTGGGATATCCAGGTCAAAAGTCAAGGTCACGGTCATGAAATGTAAAAGTCACGCGTTTTGGCGGTAGCTTATGTTCTGTTCATCGTAGAGACTCGCTACTTGGCCCATATTGTAGCAAACTGTCAGCCTCATCAGAATCAGGTGAATAGTTTTCGAGTTATCAATGTATCCATCACATAACTTCGGGAATACTTCATACAATATGAAGAAGTAAATCCCAGATAAGACTTTGGACCATCCTTACGTTGTCAGGCGAAGGCTATGCACTCTCACAACTGACTTATGTTCTTATTCGGGATACTGTTAAGTGGACCACTCTACAATTGAGGCTTGTTTAAAAGATAAGGACAAAATGATATTCGTTATTCGTTAAATTAAAATATCACTCATTAAAATAGGAAACCATAAAAATTAATACATTTTCATGATATCCTTCCTGAAAATAATCTCCTCCGAATTAATAACGATATTTCGATCGGTAAAATCGGTTTGCAATGACTTTGGCCCATCCGTACGTTGTCGGCGCGAGGTCTGTACGTTTGTCTGTAGTCTCACGACTGACTTATATTCTTGTTGGTTATGTTATGGTCCGATTTTGCAGCATTCAAAAGAAGAGACATTAAATAAACCTAATGATGATTTATTTTCATTTTAATCTTAATAACATGAAATTCGGAATGGAAACATTCGCATTACTCGAGATGAAAAAGGGAAAACTCGAAATAGCACAAGAAATATAACTTCTCACCTGAGAAGCGATGAGAGCGATGGGCGAACATGACGCCTATAAATATCTGGGAGTTCTAAACCTGTACTCACTTCTTCGCCTTTAGTCTCATGCGCATCAACTACAACACGCCTCGTGACCTTTTCGTGATACCAGCTACGCAGAGAGAGAGAGAGAGAGAGAGAGAGAGAGAGAGAGAGAGAGAACTTCATAGAAGCTCATAGAAGTTGTACCGAAATGATTTTTGTTTAATCATCAGAATACGTCTTGTTCGGTTCGTGTCGCTGCACCGGGGAACCAGGCTGCCAGAAGCCGTGGTCAGACTACACACGACCAAACACTTCAAGGCAGCGCTAGGTGCATCATGGCCCCTGGTCTTTTTATAATTACCTCTCACTTGAGCAGCGGATGATTCGTGAAGACGCGTTTCTGGTGTAAAATATCAACCAGAATTTAAATATACCTTTCGAGAAGTTTTTCACCCCAGCAAAGGATTATCATAGTCGCTTCGTCTCATTAGAAAAAAGGCAGCATACTTTGTCTGTGTTTCTGCTCTGTGAAACAGCTTACCAGAGGTGGTGACGATGTTTATCATATCCATCCTTAAAGTTGCCTTGGACAAAACATTTAGACTGTATATATATATATATATATATATATATATCAATATATATATATATATATATATATATATATATATATATATATATATGTCCACATCTTCTAACTGTCCTTTTACATGGCTTGTTACACTTTTCTATGCTTTGTCAATAAATTAAATGTGATTTGAGTTTTGAAAAGAAAATGCCATCAAATTAACAGAAATGAAAGAGAACATTGGCAGAAGAATACATGAAAAGAATAAGACAAGTTCTTAGAAACATAATATAAATAAATAAATACCTGTTCAGCAGATAACTAGTAAGATACCTTGCACTCTTCATAGGTTGGACAAAAAAATAACGCAGGCATACGGAGCAGAGAACTAGGAAACTAATGACCATGCACCGCACCCGAAGGATGACACTTAAGAACATTAATAATAATTAGAAACAAAATCAACACACTTTTAACGTAGCCATTTTTTACGCAAATCTGTTATCAAATGTTTAAAAAATGTCTACTTGTCAGTAAGTAATAATAAAGTTTAATACTCGGTTTAGTAAAATATACAGGATGTGTGTAAAGTAACTCTCTGGTCGTAATTTCTTAGTGAAATATAATTCTTACAAGTAATAAATATGATTAGAAACTGTATTTCATAGAGTTGTATTTAGAATTCAACATGGACGCCAACATTCCCCAACAGCTTTTCAAACCGCCTGGAAACCGTATCAACTGATTTCAGAAGTACTTGATTTTTATCGTTTTTTTATCATCACTTATCAAACACATTAAAAATAAGGATTAATGAGATGACTAGAATGACGGCTGAAAACAGCAATTCTTCAATCTTTTTCAGAAACATCGTTCATAGAATATGGAGACTTGTTTTCTGAGTAGTCTGTTGCTTTGGGAAGATATCAAATCTCTCTCTCTCTCTCTCTCTCTCTATATATATATATATATATATATATATATATATATATATATATATATATATTTGTTATTGTTTATTATCTATGTACGTATACGTTTCGTCCTTTTTAATCTGGACTCATCAGCATAGAGATATGACTATTCACTACCGGTCATGCGATTCGAAACCCTGGATTACAAGTATTTTTCAACTTAAATCCAACGTCGCTAAATTTTAAATAGCTGATAAACAATGATAATTTTAACACTTTTAAAGCGGTTTGACGTCCAGGCATTCTAATTCTGTTAGGGAAAGAATGATGCATTATAAAGCAAGTGACGTCATGCTGTGTTAGTACTACCATTACAGTGTTCTACTTTTTTTACGAGGAGCGACAAATATAAATATTTGTTATTGTTTATTATCTATGTACGTATACGTTTCGTCCTTTTTAATCTGGACTCATATCTTTCTATCTCATGCTTTCTCTCTTTTGTCTCTCTATCTCTACATCCCTGTCTCTCTTTCTCATTCTACCCTCTCTCTCTCTCTCTCTCTCTCTCTCTCTCTCTCTCTCTCTCTCTCTCTCTCTTCCATTTATCTCTGCGTTAAAAATTAGCCGGTCAACGTCATTCCTATTTTCAGTAGCAACGCATAAAAAACTTCTATTTTCGTCTGGCTACAAAATGATCCGATATTGATCTGCCTAGTTTTTTAATCCCTCACACACTACAGTATATTTGTTTTGTTGTAATTTAATCTTCGTATATATTTTTTAATCTACATATATTTGAAGGATCTCCACACACACACACACACATATTTAGTCAGTAAATCGTTAATGCAGGCCTCGCTGAAGACGACGGAAGTTTCCCTTTTTTTTTCTTGCGTATATATATATATATATATATATATATATATATATATATATATATATATATATATATATATATATATATATACGAGGCCTGTCTAAACCGTAGCCAACCTTAGGCCAGAAAAAATATTTCAAATATGTGACTGGTTTGGAACCTAATCCTCTTCATAGTAGAGCCATTGCACACACTTAGCCCACCGATTCATCCACTGCCGGAAACACCTCTGGAATTCTTATTTTGGAATAATGTTCATCTCCGCAGTGGCGTTCCGCATTATCTCTTTTTCCCACCCTTCCAACAACAGCTGCACTCCAACCAGTTTGGGGCCTTTCAGAACGCTGATCACTCTCCACTGATCTGCGACTATTTTTGGATCGGTTAAAACACTCCTTAATTTGTGTTACACACGTCGCAGCTTCTCTAAACACCTGCTGAATCTAACGCGATGGTGGAGATGAACACCATTCCCAGAGAAGACTTGAAATATTTTTCTTGCCTAAGGTCGGATACTTTTTAGACAGGCCTCGTATATATATATATATATATATATATATATATATATATATATATATATATATATATATATATATATATATATTGGAGTGGGGAAATCTGAATATATATTTTTATAATCTACATGTATATTTATCTTTTCATTTATCGAAAATATAAAATTAAGTCGGTTGGATTATCAATCGCAGATGTAAAGAATATTTGATCTTGTCTAGCGATTTCTTCTTTTTAATCGCTGCAGAATACACAAGTGTAATTCGCTTAAGAAACTTTCTGAAAATAATTATTCCACTAAGAGAATTATTACAATGGCGACAATTTTAAATAACGACCTAAAAAGCTGAAAATATTACGGAGATAACTCATATTCCGCTTTAAGGTAAAATATGAGTTATTTACATTATATATTGAACGTTTTTTTCTATCTCTTCATGACTTACACGTTATTTTTTTTAATTCATACTAAAATGTTATTAATTAATACCGAGCAACGTCTTGTAGGTACAGCTAGTCTCTTATATAACTTATATAAAGACGTGTTACAGATTATTAAACAATAATAACTTTTCAAGTTAAGTGAAGATATGACTAGCAAAACACATAAGGTTTACAGAGTTGCACCGAAATTTACCTGTC
>OY744519.1:169022728-169027728 GCA_963556195.1 Sepiola atlantica
ATTGTGGTTCCATAATTTGGCTCCATAATTTTTCTCATAACTGTGGCCATAACTGTTGTCCCATAATCGTGGCTTTATAACTGTTCCCTTGACTGTGGTCCCATAATAGTGCTTCCATAACTTGGCTCTTATAACTCTGAACCTATAACTGTGTATCGTAGTGATGATGAATTCACCATCTCCGCGTTGTCGAGTTGTTAAGGTTTCTTCCTTGTCGTGATAGAACTCGTCGCTACCGTCATAATACACGAAGTCACAAACGATGTTTGTGCATTTGTTATTATATACATATACTTTCTGTTGTCAATTTTTTTCACTTTAGTTTTGTTTTCTTTGTTTAATACATTTATTCCTTTATTTTCAGGTAAGTATCCGTGAAGAGAACACCGGAAGCTGTAAAAGGATCACATCTGGTATTGTACAATTCACCAATAATAGTGATAATAATACACCCCCAAAACGCACACACGCACATACACATAGCTGATACCACAAACAATGAACGTTAAGGGGCAAGCAGAATAGAAAGAACGAAGACGGAGAGCACCAACCAGACATCGGAGAATACTGCAAACTGGGGGGGGGGCTAATTGCTACTATCATTCTAGAGAAAATCAACGGTGACTGTGAGCGAGAAATCTTTGGTAAACGGCTGTTACGATAATGTATAATGCTTTGCAACTGTTATCGGAAGGGGCGAATAGTGATGAAAATCTTAGGAGACTTACTGTCATTTAGACTACAGGGAACACCACTGGTTATTGTCAGTGTGCAATCACTGGTAATGAGTTAGTCAATAATTATAGAAATTGCATGCACTAAATTCTAAAAGATTGATATGAATGTGACTCCATAATTGTGGTTCAATAATTGTGGTTTCTCAATTCGGCCCTATAACGGTGGTCCTATAACTATGATCGCATACCTTTGCTTATAACAGTGGTCCCAGAACTGTGATCCTATAACTGTCCCATAACTGTGGTCCCATACCTGTGGTTCCATTACTATGGTTCCATTACTGTGGTCTCATACCTTTGCTCATAACTGTGCTCCTAGAAAAGTGATCCTATAACTGTGCTCCTATAACTTTGGTTACATTACTCTGGTGCTCTTACTGTAGTTTCATAATGTTGCTAATAACTGTCCTCCGAGAACTGTGATCCTATAACTCTGGTCCTATAACTTTGTTTCCATTACTCCGGTCCTATTGCTGTAGTTTCATAACTTTGCTCATAATTTGAGTCCTAGATCTGTGCCCTTATAACTGCGCTCCTATAATTATAGTCCTATTACTCTGGTCCTATTACTGTAGTCCCATACGTTTGCTCATAATCAAAATCGCAGAACAGCCATATGAAAAATTTATTGATGGTTCAATTATCGCCCATTAAATCTGGGCCAATGGGATTACTCAGAATATAACACATTATATAGTTTTGACTTCCAATGTGTATGTATGTGTACATGCATGTGTCCGTTTAGTGTGTATTATTGTATTTGGCGAGGAGTGCACAATTGCCGCATGTTGCAATATATTCATCACTATTTTCCTTTCTTCTTCTGTGTACCTAAAACTAAACAGAACTTCCATGAGCAAAGTTTATTTCTAAGAACAACCTGTCACAATACCATTAAATAGCTTAAACTCATTAACCCTTATCCTCGAGTGGCTTTTGGGCCTTGATAAGCGGTGAACTATTAGTACGGAAAGTAGTTTTTCTTCTGTTACTGTTGTCTTTTGTATTTTGTATTTTTTTTTTTTACATTTTCTTTACTTCCTATGAAGAATAATTAGAGAGTTGGGCGGAGAAGTACCTTGACGTAAGTCTCTACTGATGATGATGATGATGATGATGATGATGATGATGATGATGATGAGGAGGAGGATGATGATGATGATGATGATGATGATGATGATGATGATGATGATGATGATGATGATGATGATGATGATGAGGATGATGATGATGATGAAAAAAATAAATAATAATTTTTAAGGAGCCGATGAACATTTAAAGTCTCGAGTGTACCGATTGAAGACGTCTTCTTGATATATATACAAATGTTATATTTATTGTGAATTTTATTTTATTTTATTCATTTATTTATTATTATTATTATTATTATTATTATCATCATCATCATTATTATTATTATTATTATTATTATTATTTTTCATCATCATCATCATCATTATTATTAAAACTTAAGATGGCATTCATTTAGTTTCAATTTGGTTACGGTTAAAGAAATGATCCAAGTTACCGCTGAGAGGTCAAGGACTAATCAAGGATTCTATAAATTGATTATCCGAATTATTTGCAACACATTTTGTCGCTCCGAGAGCTTTACAAATGTGTCATCGTTCTTGCCGCTTTATCGATTTGCTGAAGGGCCTAACCACCTTAAAATGTATCGACCACTTTAGGTGGCAGATTACATTACAATAAAAATCGATCACTGATCAATTTGAACATTTCAAGATAGCACGATAATATATGTGTTGGATTCTTTCTGAAATTTCTCCTGCAGCTAATTTGCTTTTATCAACGGTAATTATGCTCTAAAGGTTAGGCAAATATGGGGTTATCTACCTGATGGGTGTGATGATATGGTTATTAGCTTCCTTTGTTCTCCTAGGCCAGGATTGATAACGGTGTCTCAGTAGGGTTGCTCGAAAATAATCAAAGAAGAATGATAAATATAATATTTTAACTTAACCTATATTTCATTGTACTTAATTATGGATTACCTTTCCTTCACTGTGAGTTAATTCTGACTATCACTAGAGGTGGCCTGGGAAGCCTAAGTGCCATTATCCGTCCGGAGTTTACATGACACGAAATCATTTACCGTAACTGTGTATATCACTTCGAATACTTACTGTCTCCATCACATGATTAAACTCGAACAGCTGAGTCAAATTGATAGATCGTATTTTAATTTTAACGATAAGCTTCAACCCCCATTTGCATAGAACTAAAGTAAACTAATTATAGTCCACATGCATACCTTTTACGCCTAGCAGCTGTGTTAAAAAAATCATAATGATCGATTAATTTGTTTAGGAGTGTACGCTGTACATACAAATATATAAACTTACCAAAATATATATATATATATATATATATATATATATATATATATATATAGAGAGAGAGAGAGAGAGAGAGAGAGAGAGGGGAGGAGAAAGATGGAGAAAGGAAGAGAGAGAGAGAGAGAGGGGAGAGGTGAAAGATGAGTATAAAAAATTGTGAAGATACAATATTTATTAGAACATCAAAAGTTCAGAGTAAGGAGCTTCATATCCTTAATCCATGGATTTTCAAAGATAAACTCTTCTTGCTCTGAACTTTTGATGTTCTAATAAATATTGTATCTTTACAATTTTGTATACTCATCTTTCATCTCTACAATTAGTTGCTGTATTCAATATATTGAGATTTATATTATCACGATAGATTATTATTAAACGATAATTCAATTATCGTTAATTTAATTCAACATTTATATATATATATATATATATATATATATATATATATTATACGATGTTAGAAACTATTATAGTTTATAAACTAAAATAATTTTTGAATACTCATGGGTAAGAATCATCTATATATATATTTAAATATGTAGATATTATTTCATGTGTTGGCTAAAGACTTTATGTGGACCATTCGATCATCAGTCACTTCTAAACGCTCGAAAAAGTATGGAAATACAATCTTCTTGACTTACACGAAAAACACAGGTTAACAATTATTTTTACATCGTAGGAAGTTGGCTTAATGTGTAGTGACGTCTCTCTATAATAGTGACAGTAGTATTGATCGTAGAGATTTTCTTTTTCTTTTTTTTCTTTGTAGCTGTAAGTAAGTAATTAAAAGGAAAGACATTTTATCTTATTTGCTATAGGCTGTATATTATTTTCTTGATTTGATTCATAAAGGCCTTCAATAGTTGATTTGGGTTGCTTGATTTTTCGTCTGTGATCGTATATGCGCACCTTGTTTAGTCAAATTTAATGTGCGTGATGGAAGAGTATATGGGAAGCTCGTTAATCCAAAGACAATGTTCTGCTACCTGTAGAATCAAATTGACACTCCCTGGTATAAAGGTCTCGAATAGTTTATGCGATTATACACCACGTACTTACTCCCATGGCGTCATATCCTGCCCCCATAGTCCTAATTCAAAACCTTTAAATTCAACATGGAATTTTCCATTCTCTGCTTAATTTTAACCTTACTTGGAAATTTCCGATTTTAACCTTACTTTTACACAGCCACATCTCGTATGTATAGCCATACATCTGAGGACTTTTAAGATTGCACCAAAAGTTTTTGGAGTCAGCAGTGAAATGATTCTTGGATCAAAAGCATAGTTATCTTCGCCAAAGAGATTATGTTTTCTGTTCGAGTTTGTTTGTCATCATCTTTATTTGTATAAAGTCGCTTGACTAATCGCCACCAAACTTTATCAAAATATCATTGATGGTCTAACTTAGATCTCATTTAATGTTTGGGTATCTAGGTTAAAATCACAAAAAATGTTAACGGCATCGCCAATACACGCTACTTGGCCTATTTTGTAGCCAATTGAGTCATGAATTTTATATAGACTTTTTCTTTGGCGTTGACCTTGAAGGTTCGGCCATGGTCGAAATTTTTACGGGATTTAAACTTCCGAATTTCCAAATTTAATGTGTGAATCTAATGCTCTTTGATACCAGTAACAACTATACAAAATTCCAGCCTGATTAGATCAATAGTTTTTCAGTTATCAACGTTTCTATGAAATAACTTCAACAATACTTCATACAATATGTAGTTTTCAGATAAGACTTTGGCGCATCCTTAAGTTGTCAAGCGGAGATATGTAATCTCACGACTGACTTATGTTCTTGTTTTCGTCAGATGAATACTTGAAGAACTACGTAATTTGGTCAAACTTTTTCCCCAACGCTTAATCTTCATGTTCAAATTTATTTCAACTCT
>OY744519.1:169030228-169052728 GCA_963556195.1 Sepiola atlantica
CTCTTCGTCTTAACACTGTTGTTCATCAGATCAATTCTGCATTCCGTAACAATAGGAAAGAAACACGTCTATCCAAAGACATGGGAAAAAAAGATAGAAAAAGTTCAAAATGAGCTCTTGACGGCAAGTCAAAATACATTAAAAAAACATGAAAAAAACTCACATTAGAAATGTTGACTATAGTAAAGAGATTAGAAGAACAGAAAAAAACTATTGTTTTGGTCGTTCGACGATATATGAAGAATGAGAAATTGAAAGAAAAATGAAAGTCATAGTTATGGATTGATTTTACCTTTGGTCATTGAAACACACGTATAACAATTATATATATATATATATATTTAGACAAACATTATTAAATAACACGGAATGGTTTTGTTTGATGCGACTTTTTTTTATTTTTTCAATTTTCCGAGTTGTCCATCTAATGTTTCGGTCAAATTGATGTAGATATGATCCATGGGTTTCTTGTTCCATTCTTTTTTCTTTTTTGCAAGTACTTTCGATTTGAATCGTCAAATCATCTTCAGGCGGTATTAGTTTTAGTGTCTTTATAAATTATGAATTTACTGTTGTGCTCATTTTTTAATTATAACGGTAAGTAGTTTATAACTTGAAAAAGCGTCTGTAAAGTTGAAATGTACATGAGAGCATGATGGCGTTCTACACATATGAGAGATTTAAAAGTTTGACTGTTTAAACCGTATGAAGATGATTTGACGATTCAAATCGAAAGTACTTGCAAAAAAGAAAAAAGAATGGAACAAGAAACCCATGGATCATATTTACATCAATTTGACCGAAACATTAGATGGACAACTCGGAAAATTGAAAAAATAAAAAAAGTCGCACTAACCAAAACCACTCCGTGTTATTTAATAATGTTTGCCTAAATGAAAATATGCTGGCTAAATACACACAATATATATCTATATATATATCTATATCTATCTATATATATATATATATATATATATATATATATATATATATATTAGTTATATTAGAACCTTCAGAGCATATATATATATATATATATATATATATATATATATATATATATATATATATGCTCTGAAGGTTCTAATATAACTTCATTGAGCCAAAAATTTGGAACATTTTCGGATGTTATAAAGAGTATCTCCTTAAAAGTATATATTTTTATAAGAACCCATAATTGTATATATATATATATATATATATATATACATATATACATATATATATATATATATATATATATATATATATATAAGCAAACATTGTTCAACATAACATTATTATTCTACTTGATGATACCTTTTTAATAATTGTTGCGTCAAAATCCAAAGAATTAATGAATATTCCATATGTATAACTCGCATTCTCGATCCATTCGTCGAATCATCTTCAGGTGACGAAAACAAATGAACAAAAACTGACGAAGAATCAAAAGTGCTAGTGATGTATAAGTTGAACATTCAATTTATTTTACACACAAAAATGATTATTCGAAATAAAATTTAAAATAAATAGGGTATAATCAAACAGTAGAATTCCGTAATTTTTAACAATGTTTGCTTAAATGAAAGAATGCTGCCTAAATATATATTTATTTGGAACCTATTTAACTAAATGCTAAGTTATAAGTTTCTTTCTTTTCACTTTTTTTCATTTTAATTTAGTTTATCTAAAGAGATCAAGGGGCTTACTCTTTAGGCTAACACTTGATTTTCACCATTGTGATACCCCATGTGGAAGAGTACATAATATAAAATATAAGTATTTACAGACACGTGTTTCGCGGTTTACAAATAATCAGCGTGGCTAGACCAGTGACCGAAGTTCCGCCCTCTTCAATTGGTCAAGAGAACTTGCTAGCAGTGGAAAAGGTACATCGCATATCAATGTTATAATTCCATTGTTTTTGTCTTTGCGATATTGACAATTAAACGTATTCAAATATATATTTTTTATGGGGAAGTATTTACCTAAATGCTAAGTGGAAAACAGTATTCCCTATTCTATAAGTGAATAATATATATATATATATATATATATATATATATATATATATATATATATATATATATATGTGTGTGTGTGTGTGCGCGCACGCGCTTTAGAGTACTTTATACATTCGAGACATATTATTATCACACTAATTCATCGTCTCAGATATTTTACCAAACGTGTTTTATTTTTCGTCTTGACACAATCTTTATTTAATCAACGAAAATATCCTTGAGCCAATGATACTGATGATAAATTGGCACCCTATTTCCATAATTTCTAGCGCCGACCTGAAAACTGGCGTGGCAATAGGCAGCGCGTCTCTGTATCAAATTAGCCGACTTTGTCCTTAAACAAGAACTGCTCAGAGTCATTCGTTGAATTAGCGTATCGCATGATGATAAAGACATGTGTAGGCATGATGAAGGCGTATACCACGCAGTCTGTCTGTTTGCATTCGGAAGCATTCATTGAATTATTGTGTTTAAGTAAAGGATTTTGTATTCTAATTGAAATGGACTCGTCTGAGATTGTATTTCAAAATGGCGGGAAATTTTGCTTAATATCTATCTATCTATATACTATTCAAAAGTTATGGTTTGTCTGTTCGTAGAAACATGTGATTGGTTGACAAAAAATATGCAGAATGTTATGATGTCGAGACTCTGAGGCGTGTATAATCCTATTATACACACACCGCGACTGGCACCACTTTCTAGTCGTCATCGTCTTCTCATCAATATACACGGACACATGAGGCTTTTTTTAATAAAGATTTTATTAGACAAACAAATTGCAGAGAGCAGAGAGAGATATATATAAAGGAATGGGTCACTGTGTTAGAGAGAGAGAGAGAGAGAGTGAGGGAGAGGGAGAGGGAGATAGAGAGGGGGAGAGAGAGAGAGACGCTATGCTAGCTTATATTGTACGTTCGCCCAACTCTCATTGGGGCTTCTGGGGACGAGCAGATTTTTTGTGACGGCCTAGTTCGAAGGTAAGTCTAAAAAGAGACAAGAAAACACTTTTCCGGAAATCATGTAATATTCTTAATTTCCGCTTACCCGCAGAGGTCATGTTTTTGAAACCCGTTCCGACAATCATTCTTTTCACCCAAACTGAGGGGTTATCTTTATGCAACAAGATTACACATTAGTAAAGAATTTCACGTAAATCTAAAAGATTTTTTTAAATTTGCTAAGCGTTTTATAATTGAACGAAATTAACATAACATTATAACATAAAAGATTACATCAATATTTTTTAAAACTAATTGATCTTTTCTATACAAAAAAGTATTCGGCATTAGTTCAAAGCGAATTATTTTTGGTTTAAAAACATGATTTTGTCAATGAAAACAAATACATTAATCGTAGTTACTTACTCTTTCGTGCAAACATTACGCAGCGTATTTTTACACGATATTTCATGAATGTTTTTCTTCGTATTAGCTATACAGAGGTAGAAGATAGGTACAGATGGAAATTGACATGCCCAGGTACTGTACAAACACCGCTCAAACAACGGGTATAAACTAGTAAAAGAAAAAGAATATGCGTGTAAATTATTGGAGCTTCTTTTGGCAGCTTTAGCAGATGCGATGGTCGAATGATTTAGAGGGGCTGTGTGTGTTGAGGAAAAACCGGCTTATTCGAAGGATGAGTAATATTTCAACAGACAGATCCTAGTTTAATATTTATTATCGAAACTTAGTGGACAATTTATTTGTACAAAATACAGTTTTATTGTGAATGCTATTAACGACTAGAAGGGCTACCTGGCGTTGCCCGGGGCAAAAGTGTAGCATATCTCTATTAAAACTTCTATATCTCCCTCTTTGGCATCCTCGTTTTCTCCCACCCTCTCCCCACCCAGTCTTTCTTCTCCGCCAAGTCCATTCCTCTCTCTGGACACAAACACACACAGACAACTCGAAGGAAGTTAACTCCATGAAAAAAAAATCAGAGTTACTTCCCTTCAGTTAGTGGCTGGAAAACAGGCTCCCTCCAATACTAAATATGCGCCAGTTTAGGGTCAGAGAATGAATTTTTTTTTTAATTTTAGATATTATTTACCGGAGCAACGCCGATCAAGAAAATATTAACTTTGTGAGTGTTTGTTTTGTAGTTTTAGAGTTTTAGCTGGAAATACACACACTTCATCAAAAATAACTGAAAAGAGTATGCTTCGCCAATGTTCGTACTGATATTCATATTAAAGCATAGTATTTTATTTTTTTCATATTTAAACTATTATTAGCATTTTTTTATGACCTAAAGACCAATCGTTGACTATTTTATTTTGAGTGGAGGATTTCTTTCCTAATCTATTTTAGGTGGCAAGGGTTGCTTGACATATATTTACTTAGTCACTTCCCTTTACCACTTTACCACTTGAAATAGTTTCGTCCGGGGGTTAAAAAATGGCACGTTTTTACTCGCTAACTTCTGTGTGACGGAACCTATTTATATTTATTTATATGCAAATAAATACACATTGGACTTTATTATAGAGTGGATGATATTTAGATTGAATGTATTTATAATTTATTTGCGAATGTACACTCTTCGTAAAAAAATAACAGGGGAAAACTTACCATTCGCCAGTGTTCGCAATAATATTCACATGAAATAGCGTCTAAATCGGTGAAGTTAAAAAATAAAGGAATAAAAAAGAAATTAGAAAGATTAACAAAACAACAAAATTGTTAGAGACCAGAAATAAAAACACAAGATAGAAATTGAGTAGATGGATATATTAACAAAGAATCGTAGTACAAAATCCTATACGAATGAAAGGCTTTCTCAATTACCCTGAGTAATTGAACTGGATTCCTCCAACAGTTTTTTAACTCTTTTTGCTAACTTTTGTTTACCGAGACGGATATATATATATATATAGGTTCTCTCCAAATATGATCTGAGGTTAAGATCGGATTCTAACTCTGCCTGATGAGATCTCAGTTTATAGTAACTGTTGATCGATAACATCGACATGCCAGTGTCGCAGATTTTGTACATGTCTGTGTAAATAAAATTATCATATATATATATATATATATAATTAACTTGTTACAAATATCCAGGGGGTATGAATCCGAAGGAAGTTGAAACCGGGTTTATGAGAGTGCTCAATGAAAATTCAGAGCAAAATATATATTTTTTTGATTTTATTCCATTAGTTGCGACAAAACAAGTTTTGTTTCATTGGTGCGAATAGCGACCAACTCATCGGGCCGGCGAAAGGAATTCAAATGGCATAACATTTCAACTTCACTCTAACGGGAGATTGACAATTGAAAATACATTGGAGGGGGAGGGGGATAGAGTTGGGGCTTTGTCTATAACGGCGACATGGGACATGAGAGGGGAGGGGGGAGGACCCCAACAAGTCGTGTTTCAAATTATTACGTGGGAGGTTTTTCACGTGTCAGTGCTGTGACGATCTCAATCTCGGCCGGGGTGGGAGGAGGGAGATGGGGCGACGGCCAGAGTGAGTTAAATTTAAAATGAGAATAAAATTATGATTACAACCGTCATTCTTATTTTATTTTAATTCTAATAAGTAATTATCATGTGGATAAAAATGTTTGATAATTTTAATTTAGGGTATTAATTGCTACTTTTGCATTTTATTTATTTTATTTTAATGTTTTGTTTATTATTTGTAGTGAATTTTGTTGTGATTATATTTTATTAAATTGTGATTATATTATACTGAGATCAATACTAGTGGAATCATTTTATAAGAGAAGTTTTCTGGTGTTACCAGTCTTATCATTAACAAAACCGATTATGACAATGGTAACGCCTGCCAATCATACCTACGATAGTCGCAGTGATAACAGCCTTATATAAAAGCCTTAATAAAAATAAAAATAAAAATAAAGATAAATATAAATAAAATTAGAATAAAAATAGAAATAGAAATAACAAGTTTGTAAGAAATAAACATAAATAATAAACAAAACATTAAAATAAAATAAATAAAATGCAAAAGTAGCAATTAATACCCTAAATTAAAATTATCAAACATTTTTATCCACATGATAATTACTTATTAGAATTAAAATAAAATAAGAATGACGGTTGTAATCATAATTTTATTCTCATTTTAAATTTTAACTCACTCTGGCCGTCGCCCCATCTCCCTCCTCCCACCCCGGCCGAGATTGAGATCGTCACAGCACTGACACGTGAAAAACCTCCCACGTAATAATTTGAAACACGACTTGTTGGGGTCCTCCCCCCTCCCCTCTCATGTCCCATGTCGCCGTTATAGACAAAGCCCCAACTCTATCCCCCTCCCCCTCCAATGTATTTTCAATTGTCAATCTCCCGTTAGAGTGAAGTTGAAATGTTATGCCATTTGAATTCCTTTCGCCGGCCCGATGAGTTGGTCGCTATTCGCACCAATGAAACAAAACTTGTTTTGTCGCAACTAATGGAATAAAATCAACAAAAAAAAATATATATATATATATATATATATATATATATATATATATATATATATATATATATATATATATATATATAGTACTTGTATTATATTAGTTTCTGTAGATGTTAATCCGTTGAAACTCTTTAGTATAACATTTTTATTTTATACAAGCATAATAATGCTTGTATAAAATAAAAATGTTATACACACATATATATATATATATATATATATATATATATATATATATATATATATATATATATATATATATTCAGTTCATCCAAATTATTTCAAAAAACAAGCTTAATTAAGTTTCCGGCTTCGGAACATATATACTGTAAGTTGCATTCAATGACCAAAATAAATAAATAAATCAGCCCACAATCAGTTTTTTCTTTATTACTTTATTTCAGCAAATGCCTATATGTTTTCTTTATGTTTTACGCACGTTTCGCAACCCGGTAAAATGTAGTTTATTGTCTATCGACTGCTCTTCAGAAACAATAAATTTATAATGAAAGAAAACAAGCACATTATCCCAACAAATGTGAAAAAAGTGATCAAGAAAGATGAGAATAACGGCAAATAAAAAAAATGAAAAAAAAACTCACTTTAAGTATGACAATCATACCCCCCTCCAAACAGCTGACACAGCGTAATCCGATTCTCATGAGGCCATCTTGGGTCGCTAATCTTCGCTCGGAAATGGGGTTATTAATTGAGTTGGAAAAAATCTTAGGTTATTTATCTAGAGTTGGTCGTTAATCTTGACTAGGTAAATTTGGGGTTGTTAATATTTACTTGGTTAATATTTACTTGGAATAATCAGAGGCCGCTAATCTTTACTTGAAAAATCCGGGATCGCTAATCTTTACTTGAGAATATCTGGGGTCGCTTATCTTGACTTGGAAAAGTATGGGGTCGCTAATCTTGACTTGGAAAAGTATGGGGTCGCTAATCTTGACTTAGTAAATCTGGGGTCGCTAATATTGACTTGAAAAATCTGGTGTCGCTAATCTTGGCTTGGAAAAGTCTGGGGTCGATAATATTTACTTGATAAATTCTGGGGTTGCTAATCTTGACATGGAAACAATAGGGTCGCTTATCTTTACCTGGCAACAGTGGGTCCGCTTATCTCTACCTGATCCACTGAAAATGAAATGTTCACTCTATTATTTTGTAATTAATCCAACTCCATCTCAAAACGTTTTACATCGTTCCCGTTTTTAATCTGACCTGGCAACTGTTTCCCAATAATATATGACTGATTGATTTTAAATTAGTCGTGATTCGTTCGTGATTTTATGACCAATTTATAGATTTGTTGTCGCGTTGTAATTGGTGCAAACAAGTGTGCGCCGTGTTAATAGTATGTCAGACGGGATTGGCCGTGTCCTTATCCGCCCGTTGTGTCGAGTGAAAAGCTTTCAATAGTCGCCTTTATTGATTGATTGTGTAAACGGGGTGAAAAACTACGTCAGCCGTATTCACGCCGTCGGCATTAATCTCATTAGATGAAAGATGCTATCATAGGGAGGGGGATACGTCATTCATCCCCGGTTATTGATGGTGGATAAACCGGTTACTTAGACTGAGAAAGTGGACAGCTAGAGAGAAAAGGGGACGGCTAGGAAACATACTTACTTACTTATTTGAATATTTCAGAGAGCTTCGGCACATGTTTGATAACAAAATTGTGCCACATGCTACGGTCTTGGACCAGTCATTCGGCTATTAGGAGCCGCGTGTCACCTTGGTTGGTGATCGACCTTTTGATATTTCTTGATTGAAATCTTCGTTGATATGATTTCTTTACATAGCTGGAGTTTGGTAGCCGGGAAACATGTTGGTGTTGGATCTGTTAATATTAAGCCTCTTTCTGATATCTGAATTATTTTAATCTATCTCACAAAGTTACTCCAAGAATAGTTTTTAAGAATTTTATTTCATAGACATTGAGCTTCCTTTCTGCTCTGCCAGTATAGTCCATGTTTCACTTTTATATACAGCAATGCGAACTATCAATGCATTGCAAAGTCTGAACTTCGGAGGAAACATATATATATATATATATATATATATATATATATATATATATATATATATATATATATATATATATATATATATATATAATTAACTTGTTACAAATATCCAGAGGGTATAAATCCGAAGGAAGTTGAAACCGGGTTTATGAGAGTGCTTAATGAAAATTCAGAGCAAAATATTTTTTTTTTTGTTGGTAATTTTATTATTCCATTAAAATCACCAACAAAAATATATATATATATAAACATTAAAACTATTATGAAATATGTTCTTCAGAATTGTTTGATTTGTTCCCTGCTTCCTTTGTTCCAGCTCGTTTAACTCGTTGGTCTAGTGGTCTCCATCAATTCGCTGGGTTGATACATCATTGTAATACAGCTTCCTATTCAAATGACTTTTTCTCCAAGAACTGCAAACCTGTAGAACTCTTTTTCATGCTGACTGTTTTCCTCCTACATATAGCCTTGTTTTTATTTTTCAAGACTAACGTCAATAGGCATCTCCTGTCTTTGCAATAGTCATATTTCGTTCTTGTTAGCTCCTTACATCAAATGGCTTCATGCCTTTGTCTGAAGCGATTCCTATAAAAAAGAATAGCTTACACAAATTAACTCGCGTTTCTATGTCTACCAACTACAGAACACGTGCTCTAGCACAGAAACGCGGGTTTATTTGTGTAGGCTGCTCTGTATATATACATTTATTTATAAAGCTATACTTCGTATTTAGCACTTTAAAAAAGTTATTTGAACTTACTTAATTAATTATATATATATATATATATATATATATATATATATATGTATGTATATATATATGTATATATATATATATATATATATATATATATATATATATATATATATATATATATATATATATATATATATATATATATAAAGAGAACAAAACAGCAACGGAGCCTACATCCGACAATTATACATGAATAGAAGAAGGATTATCCGAAGGATCGAGAAGATCACAAAAAGATTGATAAAACAAAAACAATCAGCGATATACAACAACGTATGTCTAAATGAAAACATACTGCCTAAATACACACAATATATATATATATATATATATATATATATATATATAGAGAGAGAGAGAGAGAGATAGAGAGAGAGAGAGAGAGAGAGAGAGAGAGAGGGGGGGATAGAAATAGAGGGATGGAAGGGGGAGGGAGAGAGAATGTTTAACGTGTGAGAGAGTGAGAGAATGAAAGAGCAATGGGTGTGATATATATCTGATAAAGATTAACCTTGGCCTTGAAACATTGCGAGGTGATTCGTTCTTTCACTGACGTCAGCACACGAACATCAGGCATGTGTCTTCTACCCTTTTTATTATCGTAACTCTGACAATATTCCATTCATGACAGATATCTCATCTAACTGTCTAACGAAATGCGCACTCCATCTATGTAAAAAAAGACAGAAATTGTCTGTCTGTTTGCTAAGCATTTTTAGGTTATCAAACATACAAAATTAACATTCGGTTGGAATGCTCGTGCAGATTGTCATACGAAGGCCATAGTTATCCCTTTATAATGTTACGAGCCGTACCTACCTGGTGTTGCCCGGGAGTGTTTTAGTTTCATCTTTTGTTGCAAGTGTAGTATCTGTTCCGATGGATACTGCACCCCATACTGGTATTGTCTTGTCCTTCGGGGCTTGACTTACGCCAGTCAATGGGTCTGTCCTGTGCAGTTCTAGGAGGTACATCCTCCCAGGCTTTGCCTCCCCTCTTTGGGGAGGAGTAAGTTTATTGCTTACTGTCTGAGGCGCCCCTACCGGGGAATGCTGACGGGGCTTCCCAGGCAATTTTTATATGGCCAGAGTGCTCACCTCTCGGGCGCTGGCTTTTCAAACCCCACTTTCCCGACCCGACATTAGGTCACATCTTACTTGTGGGAGTAGGATAAAAACTGGCCTTGTGCCTAACTCCTGGAGAGGAGTAAATCAATATTCATACGAAATCTTGTCGTTGAAAAAAATCGGTTTCGCAATGGATTCGGTAGGATATCGGTAAGAAAGTATCATTGTAACGTCTCTAAACATAAAACCTCGTTAAAACTATTTTTAAACGGGAGTTGTGATATTGTTTGGAAGGGGATTATTTTTGTCACATCAGTGACAGAGATCACATGATTGACTGCGACTAGTGTGCACTGAATTCTGACGGAGACAACAGTGGACGGTCACGTTTACATGAATATAACAGCCAAGCCTTTTGGCCAAGATCAAAGTGTAGTATCTGTTCTGATGGATACTACACTCTATAGACCGGTATCGTCTTGGCCTTCGGGCCTTTATTCCGCCGGTCTGTGAGTTTGTCCTGTGCAGTTCTAGGAGGTCCACCCTCCCAGGCTTTGCCTCCCCTCTTTGGGAGTGGAGTAAGTTTATCGCTTACTGCTTGAGGCGCCCCTTCCGGGGAATGCCGACGGGGCTGTCCAGGCAATTTTTAATGGCTAGAGTGCTCACCTTCTCGGGCGCTGGCTTTTCAAATCCCACTTTCCCGACCTTGTGTCACATCTTAACTTAAGGGATGAAGATAAATAAAACAGCCAAGATGGGAATAGTAGCCCGAATAACCAAAAGAACAAAAAAGGAATCAATCACAAACATAAAAGCACCATAATTATAAAACTTTGTTCTTTAAGATTTGCCTTCTGAGTCATTTGCAGACACTCCCTAGTAATTCTGAAGATGATATATAATGGCGTCGTTTTTCAAGATGGCCGAATTAAATAAGATTATTTCTTTAAGGATGGTGGACATCTTATGATTCATTATTACAATATGCCACTCCCAATGTATCACATGGAGTTAAAGCCCCGTTACTCTGTGTTGTTTCAATAATCACAGACGATTAATGATTTAATTGTTTGGTCTGACGACAAAAATAGGTGTTGGTCTTAATTACTATATATATATATATATATATATATATATATATATATATATATATATATACAAATATACATATGAAAATATATGTTTGTGCATATGCTTTCTATTTTGTTATAGACCAACTTTTTCAAGGTGAAAGCTCGATAATTCTTTACATATAACAACAGAGCATATATAAATAAACAATATTATGCTACATTCCAGCGACCAAGATTTTATTCGCCTTACCGATCATCTTTTCAAAACAAAAATGTTGTTACATTTTACGGACCGTTTCATTCACAGAAGAACATCCGATTTAGTATCTCAACCTCAAATCTTTCATCTATGGACTCCTCAGAAACCAAAAGTGTCCCTTCAGTAAAAATACATAGCAAGACAGCAAACAAACAAAAATAATAACATTAATTACAGTTTATCTCGAGGAAAGACATAGATATCGCTACCCAGAAAGGGAAGCCATCTTATTTTATGAAGTAAAGCCATAACAATATACGCACAATATTGCACAGGAGAAACTGACAGAAAAGTTAATTAGTTAATTGCTTAAAAGCAAACAAAAAATATAAAAAATTATTTATTTACTAATAATAATCATTTTATAAGATATGAAATGTAGAGTTAAATTGAAAAGAGAATCATTTCAAAGTAGAGAGATACGAAACCACATGGTATTAAAGAGAGTCAATCATGAAAATGTAGAGTTTAAAGGATCTATTAATGTATTAGTTGCGTAACCATAAATTTAAAGAGAAAACATATAAATTAATGTGATCACATGCTAATATCTCGAGGGTGTAGGCGTATGGTCTTTTAATGAAAATACTATACACTAAGTGAATGAGTTAATAATAGATCACTAAATATAAAATCTTCTCGATAGCGATATTTATATCCTCAAGAGAACATGTAATCAATGTGAGTTGTTTTAGTTGTGATTTCGTTTGCTGCCTTGCTAAGTTTTTTTCAATTAAATATTTATTTACCAATGTAATTGCATTGATGTTTTGTGGTTCTTTGAAATTTCGAGGTAAACGCATCTCTAACGAGAAAAAATATTTATAACCACTCGGTTGGAGTGTTGGTTTTACCAGGGGTCCGGAAATTAAAACACCCTCTAACCGAGTGGTTATAAATATTTTTCTTTCTGAAAATTAGATTTACCTCGGAAATTCAAAGAACATAACACCACAGATACCATCCCCGTTCGAAACATTACGTTAGTAAATTAATAGTCAATTGAACATTATTGAAATCTTTCAATATTGGCATTTATTATTTTTACCTTGTCTCGTATCCGACGGTGTTTTTTTCTACCAAACTGCATTGCATAAGTTTCAAACACAACTTAAATATATATATATAACGGTTAACTTATAGACGCAGATTTGAAACAATGAGAAAAGAAAAAAGTCGACAGTTGGGAACGCAGATTAGAAAAACTATAGTGAACAAGGAAGATTAATATTTATTTGAGGTTGAGAACAACGGGGAGATGGACAACAAAGTAGGACGAGGGAGAAAAGGAGGAACTAAAGGTATATATGTATGTGTATGTGTGTATGTATGTATATATATATATATATATATATATATATGTATATGCATGTTTATTTATTTATTTTTTGATGTGTTGATGTTTTTTATATTTATAATATAAAACTAAAAATAATACATTAATCACTTAAATAATAGTGTCATGGATTCGTCCAAACACTTTAAAATGCAGCAACATTTTTGTGAGTAACGGATAAATTTTATTAGACAGACGAACAGCGCAGGTAAAGAATTTTTTTTTTCTTTTGTGGCTTAAATAACTAATATAAGTTAGCAAAACATTTATATGGAACAAAACGTAAATTTAGTATAAAGAACGTTTATGTTTTTGTCTTTTAAGGGAAGTGGGGTCTGATCAACTCTGCTGGGAAGCCATGAAATTAAATACTGTCTTGTTTTTAAATTCTCGAAACAGTTTTTCATGGTAAACAACTGATGATCTCTTAAAATAGTGTTAGAAACTAACTAATATAATAACTGTAAAAAATAAATTGACTTACATGAGTGATTTTCCACTGGAAGACTTGAGACTATAAGTTTTTTTGTTTTTTTTTATATAGTTTTAATGGTTGAGAAACTTCCGAGACTATATATATATATATATATATATATATATATATATATATATATATATATATATATATATGACAGGAAAATAAAGATATAATGTATACATTTAAAATATAACATATCATGGAAAAAGTTGATGCTAGATATACAAGATAAAGCCATCATATAGACAATTAAAAGATGAGAATAAAAGTTGTAAAAATAAAAAAATCTCTATATATAAAACTGGAATTCAACGACCAGGTTGAATCATAAAAAAATTCTCTGCCTGATGAGACCTCAGCTCTTGAGAGCTGTAGATCGATAACATCGACATGCCAGTGTAGCAGACCTTGTACATGTTTGAATAAAAGCACTATATATATATATATATATATATATATATATATATATATATATATATATATATATATATATGAATAAATATTTTTTTCAAAATAAACTCAGATACTCATGTGCCAAACCTGCATTGTTAGTATGGGATATATATATATATATATATATATATATATATATATATATATATATATATATATATATATATATATATATACATATATTTATATTTATATATATATAGAGAGAGAGAAAGAGAAAGAGATATAGATATATATAATATTTATAAATAAATGTTTAATTATACCTTATATATAGAGAGAGAGATAGATAGATAGATAGATATATAGATATAATATTTATAAATAAATATTAAATTATACTTTATATATATATATATATATATATATATATATATATATATATATATAGTAAGTTGAGATAAACAGAATTAGAATATTTTTTTATCAGTTACAAGAATTCAAACAACGAATATTTGACATACGATCGTTTCTAAAACAATTTTACATTTTTTATTTTGCATTATACTATATATATAATATCAAAAGGTATCCTCATGAACGCCTCTTCTAATACAGAGGAAGCACATACACCTCAAAGGGGATAAATAAAAAAAAGAAAAGAAATGGTTTGCTTTGAAAATGGCAAATCTTCTGAAAGCTTAGGTTGAAATAAATTAATCGATTTTTTCACATTGTTTATTTTGGTTTTCAAATGTCTGAAAGATTCAAATACATAAAATGTTTCTAGAAATTGGACTATTTCTTCATTATGCAAAACATGAAACAACGTGCACACATTAATACATATTTTCAAATAGCCATCAATTCCGTCAGACTTATAAATATATACCAGACTTCATGTTTCCGACTAGAAAGCTCAATGTATTTAACGTACAGAGAAATTAATGTAGATTTTAGAGTAACAACCTCTAACACATTTACAGACAATAAATATTTCGGGCAAACCAAGCCTTTGCCAAGTAAACATCAGACCTGAAATTGATTAATTTAATCAAATCTGTTTCTAATGGCGCTGGAAAAATGGTTGAATCATTCTACTGCTACAGAAAGTACCTTACTTCTGATGCAAACCATTTATTTTTATTTCTTCTTCTTCCTCTTTATTCCATCTTCCTCTTCTTTATTCCTTCTTTCTCTTCTTTATTCCTTCTTCCTTCTCTTTATTCAATCTTCATCTTCGTTTATTCCTTCTTCTTCCTTCTCTTTTCTTCCTTCTTCCTCTTCTTTATTCCTTCTTCTTCCTCTTCTTTATTCCTTCTTCTTCCTCTTTATTCCATCTTCATCTTCTTTATTCCTTCTTCCTCTTTATTCCTTCTTCTTCTTCTTTATTCCTTTTTCTTCCTCTTCTTTATTCCTTCTTCTTCCTCTTTATTCCATCTTCATCTTCTTTATTCCTTCTTCTTCCTTCTCTTTTATTCCTTCTTCCTCTTCTTTATTCCTTCTTCTTCCTTTTCTTTATTCCTTCTTCTTCCTCTTTATTCCATCTTCATCTTCTTTATTCCTTCTTCCTCTTTATTCCTTCTTCTTCTTCTTTATTCCTTTTTCTTCCTCTTCTTTATTCCTTCTTCTTCCTCTTTATTCCATCTTCATCTTCTTTATTCCTTCTTCTTCCTTCTCTTTTATTCCTTCTTCCTCTTCTTTATTCCTTCTTCTTCCTTTTCTTTATTCCTTCTTCTTCCTCTTTATTCCATCTTCATCTTCTTTATTCCTTCTTCCTCTTTATTCCTTCTTCTTCCTCTTTATTCCATCTTCATCTTCTTTATTCCTTCTTCCTCTTCTTTATTCCTTCTTCTTCCTCTTTATTCCATCTTCATCTTCTTTATTCCTTCTTCTTCCTTCTCTTTTATTCCTTCTTCCTCTTCTTTATTCCTTCTTCTTCCTCTTCTTTATTCCTTCTTCTTCCTCTTTATTCCATCTTCATCTTCTTTATTCCTTCTTCCTCTTTATTCCTTCTTCCTCTTCTTTATTTCTTCTTCTTCCTCTTCTTTATTCCTTCTTCTTCCTCTTTATTCCTTCTTCCTCTTCTTTATTCCTTCCTAATGTTTAACTACTGCTGCCACATCTGGAGAGGTGCCGCTCGAGGCACTTGTTCTTGTCATGACAGATTAAAATATCGACTTCGCAATCTAGTGGGGGTGATCTCTTCTCTTTCCTACAACCTGTTCATCACGTTGCTCGTCTCTCTCTCTACTCTATCGTTATGTGTATGGT
Organism: Sepiola atlantica; assembly: GCA_963556195.1. Classification (NCBI taxonomy): domain Eukaryota; kingdom Metazoa; phylum Mollusca; class Cephalopoda; order Sepiida; family Sepiolidae; genus Sepiola; species Sepiola atlantica. The sequence goes on from OY744519.1 coordinate 169,046,346, forward strand.
AGCTGCTCGACTGAGCTCCAATCTCTGGTAAAACATTCACATAAAAAAACTCGTATATCTACAACCACAGCAAAGAAATTTTCTTTTCTGTGTCTATGTACCTAAAATCAAACGGAACTTTCCTAGAGCATACCATTTGTGAAATAAAATTCCACAGGGCTGCTTCCTAACTGACTTCAATATGGTCGTCTGCAAGTATAATGTTAACAAATACGTGTTAAGCCGTCCTCTTAGATAATCCAATTTGTCCATTCAACCCATTGTTTCTAATCCTCCTAATGGGTTGTTCATCGACCAATTGACAATCTCTTTAACTCTTAGCTTCGATTGTCCCCGGGCCTTGTTAAGCAATGACTAATTAGTAATATAATATATATATATATATATATATATATATATATATATATATATATATATATATATATATATATATATTGTGTTGTGTAATTTATGTAGTGAATCTTGAGTAAGATAGCTCAATATAATAAAGAGAAAGAATAAAAGTTAAAAAGGAAAATCTCAAACCAACATTCTAGCCATTTCACAAGACGAGATTCATCAGATGTGGCTTAATGGCTGATGGGTTGTTTAGTGAACAATGAGAGTGCTCACACCAGGAGTGCTCACCTCTGTTCAAATACCCTCTCCCTCTCTAAGCAGGACCAAGACGGCGTTAGAACTTTCATTAAACCAACCACAAGCCACTGATTCACATCTGATGAATCTCGTCTTGACAAAATAAAATAAATTGGTTTGAGATTTTTCTTATATTTATATATATATATATATATATATATATATATATATATATATATATATATATATATATATATAAAGTTGCTAGTGAAGATATACTGCTGCCAGTAAGCAACAAATACTTCCGTTTTACTCATTTTGGGTAGGCGACGGGGGTGGGGGGTCTTTCTACGCCAACTCCTCTTCCATTCCACTCATTATTTCTGAAACATTCTTTATCCTAAGGCATCATTTCTTTAGACAATTGTTATTTTTTGTTATTCTTTGTTTCATCTCCGTTTTCCCACTAATTCCACTTCCGCTATTTACTCGCCAATTTACAGCCAATCAGAATGAGCTGTTTATACATTTCATGACCTCCGGCAGAGTTCATGTCGTAAGCTGACGTCGTTTGCCTTTATTTAGCTGAGCGTTTTTTGTTAGTTTTTTTTGCCCCCCCCCCCTATTATTTTCTTCTTTCACTCACCCACTGTTACCATTTACTTTCTCTCTCTCTCTTTCTTTCTCTCTCTGTTTCTCTACTTTCTCCTACTCCCGACATGTTTCTTTCTAACTCCCCTCTCATTCTCTCTCTCTCTCTCTCTCTCTCTTCTCTCTCTCTCTCTCTCTTTTCTCTCTCTCTTATTTCCTTACACTTTCGCTACCTCCCGCTCTCTTTCTTTCTAAACTTTCTCTTTTCCCCCTCTCTCCTTTTCTTTCCCTATAACTATATTTCGCACTCTACCTATCCTTATGCTTTTACTTACTCCCCCTTCTCTTTCTTTCTGAACCCTTTTTCTTACTCTCTCTCTCTCTCTCTCTTTATTATCTATCTCTCTCCTATTACGCTTTCTTCCACTACGTCTTTCTTTCTTTCTTTCTTCTAAGCCATCTCTCTCCCCCTCATCTCTCCCTCTCCTCTCTCTTTCTCTCTTTCTCTCTATCTCCCCCTCTCTCACTCACATGCATTTTCACTTCGCTCATCGTCTCTTTTACATTCCCTCTATCTCTTTTTACCATCTCTCACTTTTTCTCATTCACTAACGACTTTTGGCGCAAATGGCCTCCAACCCTCTTAAATTCGTTTTCTCTCACGCACACACACTCTTACTCATATCATTTAATTTCCATTCAACTAGCGTTTTTATTCTCGCTTCTCCACTCCCTCTATCTCGTACCTCCTCCTCCGCCTCCCAGTACATCCTACCATGAGACTAATTTCCTCCTACCATCGACTTCACCCAAACGACTTTTCTGTATTGACTCCATCATTTTTTTCTCTTTTCTCACACACAATTCCATGCAACATGTAATAAACGATCAAGCCACTTTTTCATTGGTCAATCTTAACCAATAAGCAACCAAATTGATTCTCTATCATTACCACATTCTTTTCAAGTTGTTCTTCTGCGGAAATACTTCTATATTTTTCTCTTTCATTCTTCGTATTTATCCTTACTAATTCGGTCATTACTATCTTACTATATATATATATATATATATATATATATATATATATATATATATTATAGAAAAGTTCGTTTACAAGCATCTTTTAATAAATTTAAATGTTAAATTAGGCCAAATGCCTTTGAAAATTTTTAATTTTAAAATGGCCGTTTTCCAAAGCTACAGACCACAACGGAGCCTGAAGATGATCCACAAAGGACCGTCACGTGCTGTTTCTCTTTGTCGGATTCGAAACCGACGGTACCAGAATTAATAACACTAAAATAATACGTTCCGAAACCAATTTTAAAAAAATGTTTAAATATTGGAAGCTTTCTACATAAAAACACAATAACATACAATTAATAACATCATGTATGAAACAAGTGGCAACATTTTCAGATGCTTAACGTAATGCGATTTTATTCTGTGATGCCACTGCGGTGTCGCTGAATTTAAATCGTCACCATGTTTCCTGGAACAATGCGAAAACGTTCTCTGCGTGTTTCTCCGCCGTCTTTTTTTAAATTCTCTTCTTTATCCAGCTTTATTTTTCATTTGCTTTTGACATCTGAGGATGATTTGACGAAGAATCGAAAACGTTCGTGATACCTATGAGATATTAATAATTGTTTTGATTTTAATAAAAATAAAGACTATCAAAAAAATTGAAAAAATAAAAAAGGTATAATTAAACAAACGAATTCTGTTATTTTTACCAATGTCTGCATATATATATATATATATATATATATATATATATATATATATATATATATATATATATGTGTGTATATGTATATATATATATATATATATATATATATATACGCCAAAACATCTCTCACAGAGTTGTCAACCAAAGGGTTGTCAAGCTTTTATTTGAAAGGTGTTTTGTCATCTGGCCAATGAAAATAATAGCCCGAGAGGGAGTAATAATGCCAACAACCGCGATTCGTGAGTTAGCTAGATTAAACACTACTTAGATATAATCAATAATCGCAAACAGTGCATTCGTGCATTTAGCCTGATGATTACCTGCATGAATTAAACATGAACATTTATATGTAGCTTACTTGCCATATATATATATATATATTCATACTATATATATATAATTATTTCTAGACTTATGGTTACAACTGTCAATTAAGCTACACGTTTGCAAACATTTGTAACTACCACAATGAAAATTAGTCAGGTGGGTTAAAACAAGCAAATCACATTGACAATATGTTTGTCTTGCCCTTACTCTAATGGCGACCAATGAATATGTAAGAAAAGCTTGCAAGACTAGATAGTCAAATAACATTGACAATATGTGTTTCTTGCCCTTACTCTAATGGCGACCAATGAATAGGTAAGAAAAGCTTGCAAGACTAGATAGTCAAATAACATTACAAATAATTCAGCGCTGCCAATGAAATAAACAACAAAGCTGATTGGACAGATAATCGAATTAATGATTGAATTAAGTAAACAACGTGTAATCAAAAGTAACAAGTAAATATCGAAATAACAAGTAGAACAGGTTCGGCAAATCTGACTTTATGATTTAATTAGTATTCAAGCATAAAAGAATAAGTTTTGATCGATATGTATAATAGATACAGTTAGGGTCTACGCGAAAGGCACCAAAACGGAGAAGAATGCTGATGTAAATACGTCAATGATACGTAGAGATTTTGACAGCGGAAGTGTCCCCTTTTGCAAAATTACAATAAATGTAGAGAATCCACCGTTTCGCCATGCATGAACTATTGTTTCCACACCTAAGCTAGTGCACCAACCACTAGTCTCTCCAACCACCGACTGATATAGCCGATAACCCCTTTTCCAAGAGTCCAACGTTAAAACTCTTCTTCCACCCATTCTCAGGCAACATGAATTGGAATAAGTACATACAAGATACAGATAAGTCTTCTTCAAAAAAGATAGGCTCCATCTACCCGGCTAGAAAAATCACCACACCTGCGAGTATCCTATATCCTTGTAAAGCCACTTTTCTTTGTTGCCACATCTGGGCTGGTGCACCATCAATTAGTATCCCCTCTTTAACAGGGTGTAAAAAAGAATGTTTAACCTAATAAGTCCCGCGCCGTCTGCCACGCTCCAACCCCTGTCGCATCGTCGTAATTTTGTATCCCTGTGCTTGTTTGACAAGTACTTCCAAGACAAACTTACTGAACTTTTATCCTCTCAACGAAAATACTCCCTGAAACCACCCGATAAGTAGCAAAATCTCACCCCTTCACTATAGAGGTCCATGGATACCGGAAGATTTCCTATTCTAACTGCTTCTTTCCTCGAACCGCTTACCTTTGTAATTCCCTTCCTACTCCCTGTTTCCCTAACCATACAACACACAGAAATTTAAATGTAATGTAAGCAAATATTTTGCTCCAGCGCCAATATGTCTTATTTGAAGTGAAAAAAACATAAAAAATAAAACAAAAATAACATGTGTTTCGATTCTATAATTATTAACCAATAACGTAAACCCAAACACACAAACCAAGTCTAAAAATGATACTTTTCGAACCGGAAAGTCATTCACGGTGCCAAGAATTACGGAATCCGCTGTCAATCCCGACACTGTAGTTCAATTCGACGAAAACAGACAAAAACAGACAATGCAGCTCATTAACCGACCGTTTTATTTTTCAACTTATCTCAGTCGTGACGACAGGGGTACTCGATCCCGACACTTCGCGATTCCTGCAAGCTATTCGACGGATGCGCTCTCTAGTCACAGTTCAAAATCGGTTTCGAAATTTACTGGAGGAGCACCTCTTCCGTTTCTTACAGCCTCTTTCTCACAGAAAAGACGTCGATAGTTTGCCCCTCTCTCTCTCACTCTCTCTCTCTCACTCTCTCTCTCTCTCTCTTTCTCTGTAGTGTACTCTACTCTATCGTTACTGTCATTAAAGGTGCTCGACTGAGCCTCAATCTTTTAATATTTACAACAAGAACTAGCTTCCTCCGTGTTCTACAAACAAAGCTTTCCTGTCTGTAGAGCACAATGCCGCGAGACTGATTCCCTGCAGATTACAATATAGTCGTCTTCAAATCCAATGTCAAAAGATTCCTGCAATATACCACTCCCATGAGAAACCAAACTTGGTTCATCCTTTTAATCATCCTCAATCGTCTCATGAGGTTCTTCATCTTTCAACAATGATTTTTTTTTACTAAATGGCCTTTTTTGATAATCACAATAAAGGAAGACATAAAGAGTATCCGGCATGAGTGCCAAGTGAATTAGTTTTGCTTGAAAACATAATTTCTAATATTTTGTATCAATAAAAATAATTCATCGCCGTTACTTACTCTCTCATCCAAATACTGTACCAACACAAATACCCAGGTACTGTACCAACACTAATATCCAGGTACTGTACCAACACAAATACCCAGGCGCTGTACCAACACAAATACCCAGGTACTGTACCAACACAAATACCCAGGTGCTGTACCAACACAAATACCCAGGTACTGTACCAACACCAAGACCCAGGTACTGTACCAACACAAATACCCAGGCGCTGTACCAACACAAATACCCAGATACTGTACCAACACAAATACCCAGGTACTGTACCAACACAAATACCCAGGTACTGTACTAACACAAATACCCAGGTACTATTCCAACACCAATACCCAGGTACTGTACCAACACAAATACCCAGGCGCTGTACCAACACAAATACCCAGGTACTGTACCAACACAAATCCCCAGGTGCTGTACCAACACCAATACCAGGTGCTGTACCAACACAAATACCCAGGTGCTGTACCAACACAAATACCCAGGTACTGTACCAACACACATACCCAGGTACTGTACCAACACAAATACCCAGGCGCTGTACCAACACAAATACCCAGGTACTGTACCAACACACATACCCAGGTACTGTACCAACACCAATACCCAGGTACTGTACCAACACAAATACCCAGGCGCTGTACCAACACAAATACCCAGGTGCTGTACCAACACAACTCAAGGGGCGGTTATAAACTAGTATTTCTTTAAGTGATTAAGACTTACATGATTAAAAACAAATACTTTAAATATTAAAACGTTTCAATTACATTCTGCAAATTAAGTTATAATTGATACACCTTTTTTATACCAAAACTGTCATTTATATTATGTGAATTACTCAGACTACTATTCTCATCTTAGTTGT
>OY744519.1:169057728-169065228 GCA_963556195.1 Sepiola atlantica
CTTTACTTACTTTACTTACTTTACTTATTTACTTACTTACTTCACTTACTTACTTTACTTACTTTACTTACTTTACTTATTTACTTACTTACTTACTTTACTTACTTACTTTACTTACTTTACTTACTTATGTACTTTACTTACTTACTTACTTACTTTACTTACTTTACTTACTTTACTTACTGACTTTACTTACTTTACGTACTTACTTACTTACTTTACTTTACTTACTTTACTTACTTACTACCTTCTTTTACTTACTTTACTGACTTACTTACTTACTTTACTTACTTACTTTACTTACTTATTCACTTTACTTACTTTACTTACTTACTTTACTTACTTTAATTACTTACTTTACTTACTTTAATTACTTACTTTACTTACTTTTCTTACTTTACTTACTTTACTTACTTTACTTACTTACTTACTTTACTTACTTTACTTACTTTACTTACTTACTTTATTTACTTACTTTACTTACTTTACTTATTTAGTTACTTACTTGCTTACTTACTTTACTTACTTTACTTACTTACTTACTTACTTTATTTACTTACTTACTTTACTTACTTTACTTACTGACTTACTTCTTTACTTACTTACTTCGTTACTTACTAACTTCTTTACTTACTTACTTATTTACTTACTTACCAACTTACTTTACTTACTTACTTACTTACTTTACTTACTTTATTTACTTACTTACTTTACTTACTTTACTTATTTACTTACTTACTTTACTTACTGACTTTACTTACTTTACGTACTTACTTACTTTACTTTACTTACTTTTCTTACTTTACTTACTTTATTTACTGACTTACTTACTTTACTTTACTTATTTACTTTACTTACTTACTTACTTCTTTTACTTACTTTACTTACTTACTTACTTACTTTACTTACTTACTTTACTTACTTTACTTACTTACTTTACTTACTTATTTACTTTACTTACTTTACTTACTTACTTTACTTACTTTAATTACTTACTTTAATTACTTACTTTACTTACTTTTCTTACTTTACTTACTTTACTTACTTTACTTACTTTACTTACTTACTTTACTTACTTTATTTACTTACTTACTTTACTTACTTACTTTATTTACTTACTTTACTTATTTTACTTATTTAGTTACTTACTTGCTTACTTACTTTACTTACTTTACTTACTTACTTACTTACTTTATTTACTTACTTACTTTACTTACTTCCTTTACTTACTAACTTTACTTTCTTACTTACTTACTTTACTTACTTTACTTACTTACTTACTTTACTTACTTACTTTACTTACTGTACTTACTTACTTACTTACTTCACTTACTTACTTTATGTACTTACTTACTTTACTTACTTACTTTACTAACTTTACTTACTTACTTACTTTACTTACTTTACTTACTTTACTGACTTTACTTTACTTACTTACTTCACTTACTTACTCACTTTAGGTACTTACTTACTTTACTTACTTACTTTACTTACTTTACTTACTGACTTACTTTACTAACTTACTTACTTTACTTACTTTACTTACTTACTTTACTTACTTTACTTAACTTACTTACTTACTTTACTTACTTACTTACTTACTTACTTATTTACTTACTTTACTTACTTACTTTACTTACTTAATTACTCATTTACTTACCACTTACTTACTTACTTACTTACTTACTTACAGCGCAATGTATGTACTTAGGCGACTTCGAAATCTAGTTAGGATGTCTTCTTCTCTTCCCAACAGCCACTTTCTTACAGAAGTTGCGTTGCTAGTCTCTCTAGTTTATCGTTGTTTACATGGTAGGTGCTCAACTGAGCACCAATCTATGGTTCCTCCTGTAAAAGTTCCCAACAAAAAGCTAGTCTAGCTACAACCACTGTCAATAATTTCTCTTTCTTCCTTTGTGTACCTAAAACTAAACGGAGCTTCAATGAACAAAGTTTCTTTCCTAGAAGTCTCGTCTATGGAACACAGTAACGTGGGACTGCTTCCTATCCGACTACAACATAGTCGTTTTCAAATCCAATATAAACAAAATCTTGTATTATCGTCCTCGTAAATAATTAAATTCTGACCAATTTCAACCATTGCTACCAATCATCACAGTGTTGTCTCACCATCCACCTGACAAATTCATTAACTCTTATCCTCGAGTGGCTTTGGGGCCTTGAGAAGCAGTGACTATTAGTAATAAAAAGGTACGTAGACAATGTCAGCGGTATTAATATATACACTTTTTAACGCCGTCATTGTTCGCTTTTATTACCAGTTTTGTTTTTGTTCATTCTCATCTGTCTTCTATAACATCGTTTCGATTTCTCATTTCTTCCCTCATACGATCGTAAAAGAATCCAATCGCCATTTTGTTTTTGCTTTAGTTTTTTTGTTTTTTAAAACCAACGTTTCTTGTATGTTTTTTTATCACTTCAGGCCACTCATAGACGATACTGTTTTTTTGGTTTTAATGATTATTTTCAAGAATCCTGTTTTCTTTCGAAACAACCGCACTTTCAAAAAAATATACTGAAGCTGTTTTTTTCATGCGACGATAAACGCGAAATAAAAAGAAATGATCTTAAATACAGAACTCGTAAACAACATCGAGGAAAGATGTCCACATTAATAGGGGAGTGGTTCGTCAAAACGTAGGAAATAATAAGCAACGATCTCTTTTTTAATTTATCCTAAACAAACAGAAAAATAGAATCAAAGCTACCTCAACATTGTCTTACTACACATATTTATTAATTTCAAATCAAACTTGAATATCCACAGGGGAGAAAGAAAACTCCAAAATAACACCAGTTTTTCTCCGCTTATCCCGGCATTGTTTCTTGTGTTCCTTGACTTCTACTTGCCACTGTCATGTACTCAAGCAATGCCAGTCTAGCGGAATTGCGGTTTGAGATTGTGCAAACATTAATTCACTATATTCTGCTCGCGTAGACATCCTTACATGGGATATCCATTGTCTTTCGACATTGAACGGAGCCCATCCCCCATATATATATATATATATATATATATATATATATATATATATATATATTATTATTATTATTTCAAAATCGGATTTACAATTGTGTTAAAATTAATATATCTATAGGTTCTATTTAATTCAAAATATTGAGCTTGTCTTTTGTAATTAAAATTCGATCCCTTCATTAATCAACGTGGTCAATATAAATTAATTTTATGTTGTCATAATTTCATATATATATATATATATATATATATATATATAATCAAACAATCCATTAGGAAAGCATCTAGCACAACCAGACAAAATCTACTAACATACAATAACAGCAAAATATCAGCCCCCACAAATACCAATGGTATTTGAATTCAGCCCTAAAACAAACAAACTATACTACCCTCTCAAAAAAATATTCAAACAACTACAGCATGACCCCACCATTAATACGATATACAACAAACAACCCATCTGTGCAAAACGACAACCCCATAACTTACATTCTTTACTAACATCGTGAAAAATACACCACACACTCGCACCCCAAGGAAATAAAAAATGCAACAAACCCTAATGACAAGTATGCCAATGCCTAACCACGAACGACACATTCACACCTTCAGGTATCAACATCCAACTTAATTGCCCCTTTCACCTGCGATAGCCCCAACATGGTTTACCTGATATACTGCACCAGAAGCACAAAAGGCAACTATTTTGGAGAAACAAGCCTGGAGTTCCGCAAACGTCTCAACAACCACAAACAAACGATTAGGGATAATTCCACACGATACCCAGTAGCCGAGCATTTCAATCTCCCAAACCACTCCACAGACGACATGAAATGCATCCTCGTAGCCTCCAAATTCAGATCACTACAACACAGATGAAAATATGTAACAAAACTCATTCTGAAACTAAACACGCATAACTCAGGACTAAATATAGACCTGGGACTTCTCAGTAGTTATTCCTTCTACAAACATACGAACTGACCGACAAAATTTTCCAACAGGCAAAGAACAAGTGTGTGTTACGGTTGGATGCTAACATCTTCCCACTTTAAAAGTGCCAATATTCACTTTTTTTGTTCGTTGCTTTATATATATATATATATATATATATATATATATATATATATATATATATATGTGTGTGTGTGTGCGTGTGTGTATGCCTTTGTGAGTGTGCGTATGTGCATGTATATACCTATACACATGTATCTGCCTATTAATGTGCATGTATGTGTAAGTACGGATGTGTATGTATGTGTATGCATGTATGCATGTGTATATATGGGTGGGTATGTGTGTGTGCATATGTATATGTGTATGCATGTGCGTGGGTGTTTATGCGGAAATATGCAGGTACCCATTTTAACAGCATTTTCATTTTTACTTTCTCTAAGTTCACAAACACCCCGTGTACTAAAATAACACCCCCACTCTAAACTTTACATAACTCCAGCCAATTGCATGTCCTACCTATCCCACTTCCTCTCTCTCCTGCTTCATGTGTATATGGATATGTGTCTGTGTGTGCGCGGGTGTATAGGTAAGCTGACATAGTAGGTGAACGTGCTGATGTGTCTGTGTGTGGCCATGGGTATGTATAAACACAGGTTCACTTGTGTATCTATCTATATATTCGTTTATTTACATTTATTCATATCCGGATACATTTGAATCATGTTTATGACTGCTTGATTCTTGCCTCTAAGCTATTAGGTACGGACTGGTTTTTTTTCACCATTTCGCTGGCTTTCCCCACACCTTTTCCACATTCTCCCACCACCCACCGTACACAAACAATCCTCCATTACACTGACGAAGGCCGAAGGATCGCTGCCGAAAATTATGTTCTCTTTTTAAGAAAAACCTTTTGGTTTTTATACATAAGGGACAATTAATATTCCTACACGTCAAAATATAGAAAATAGATAACATATATATTAAAATATATACCTTTGAAATTGACTTATATATATATATATATATATATATATATATATATATGTATACGAGTAAAATAACCGTTCCAGGAGGGGTATAAGTAATAAATATAGCATTAGTTTCTAATTTTAATGTTTCTTGTTTCTTTGGGGGTATTGTACGGTTTCATTGACAACCTTTCCTAAAAACTTTTACAAAAAAATGATTTGCCCACATTACTCATGTATAATTCATAATAAGTTCAATAGTTCAGGATTTTACCAAGCATATACATATTATTGATGCTCACGTACGCGCAGCTATTCTTAAAAAGTGTATTACATAATATAACTAATAAATTTATGTAGAGCAATTCTTCTCTCTATTTAATTGTTTGTATTTAATTTATTTTAACAATTTGGGGGGGCGGGTGCTTGTTTCTGGTGGGCGCACCTCCTAAATCGTAAAGTTTGCAAAGAATAATGTGCCCATGTAACTCACAGTGTTGCCTAGAATATATAGTCCAAAATTCATAATGATCCGTTCATTAATTTAGGAGATTACCCTACACACACACACACACACATATATATATATATATATATATATATATATATATATATATATATATATATATATATATATATATATATATATAGAGAGAGAGAGAGAGAGAGAGAGAGAGAGAGAGAGAGAGAGAGAGAGAGAGAGAGAGAGTAAGTTCATATAAGCGGAAATTAAACAAGTAAGAATCAAAGTTCGGAAAATTATTGGAAAAACTTCTGAATTTTTTTAGAAAAAGAAAGCAGAATCTCAAAAATTGGCGATAAATTTCTTAATGAAACACGTATTTGAAAGAAAAAAACATTTCAATTAGTTTGATATCCTGTCATGCGCAATAGATTCTTGCACGGTCGCCATTGTATTTTATGACCGGCAACAAAAGCGTGGTTAGTTGCACCCATTCTTTCATAGCTGCCTATGTCCTCCTCCTCCTCCTTCTCCTCCTCCTTCTCCTCCTCCTCCTCCTCGTTTTCAAGTTTTACTCATTGGCATCTTTTCCTTCTTTCTCTTTCTAAAAGAAATACAACCGGAAATAACAAGACACGTTTTAGATGCGTCAACACAGCTTTATTAGAGGTGCTGTCCGTCCAGTATATCATTTATAGAAAGAACTCGTATTCCTACCACAATTGCAAAGAACTTTTCTTTTCTGTCTCCATGTGCATTATATAAAACGGAATTTTCCATGAGCACAGTTTTTCCCCAAAACTTCTCATCTATGGAACACATTACTTCAAGATTGCTTCCCTGTAGACTACAATATGGTCGTCTTAAAATTCATTGTCAACAAATACTTGTCATAAACCGTTCTCATAAGTAATCAAATTGTGTTCATTCCATTCATCATTTTAAATCCTCTCGTAATATTCTTCATCATTCATTGGGTACACATGAAGTGCAGTAGAATTACTGAAATGTAAGAAAATCGAGATGGATGGGAATTCAGATGTAAAGAAAGTATATTTTGATGGCGAATCTTTTGAGGTTGTTGAGAACTTTTGTTACCTTGGCAATACCATTGGAACACAGGGAGGAGCAGGTACTAGTGTGATTACAAGAGTTAGAGTGGATGGAGTAATTTCAGAAAACTTTTGTCATTACTAACCAACAGAGCGTTACCACTGTTGACCAAGGGAATTGTCTATCACGCACGTGTACGAAGTGTGATGATGTATGAAAGTGAAACCTGATCCGTGAAAGTTGAGGACATGCGTTGCATGAAGAGAAATGATATGAGAATGATACGATGGATGAGTAATGTGAGTCGTAAAACAGGCTTAGATCTGATGACTTCAGAGGAAGATTAAATCTGGATAAGCATGAACTTGAGAGCAAGAGGGATAAATACAGACCAGGTCAGAAGTTAGTTTAGAAGTCAATTTCTAAAAGTCATCCAACGGACGTAAAACCAATGATGATGATGATGATGATGATGATGATGATGATGATTATCGCTTATTGCGTGAACATATCTTATTTTAAATGCATTCGAGTATCTCGATACTAGGCTCTATCCGTCATTCTGTCTGTCTTTGATAAGTTTTAAATAGAACTTCCGTTAGTCTGTCAGAGATAATTTCTAAATCAGACAAGACAACCCATGACCAAGTGGTCGTCTATAAAGTAGCCAAAAGATGCAATGCCTTTTTTATGACATTTTTTTCTTCAAGCAATTATATTCATGTTTCTCTCTTGATAATTAATTTATCAAGTAATTTCTACCTGTGTAAAGTTGGGTATGTTTATATGTTTATATATTTGTATTACAGGATTCACTCCTAAACCAATTAACTGATTATTATGAATGGTGGAACACAGCTGCTAAGCGTATAGAGTAAAAATGTGGGCTATATTTTGTTTAATTTAGTTTTATGCAAAGAGGGTAAAAATATGTGAAATCCTTTCGTGAGAATTCAGATACCTGGAATATTTGTGAAATTTTAACAATAAGTATTAGACATCAATTGATGAATACTCCCAAATTTCAGTTCATCTATAAAGAAGCGAAAAGATAC
>OY744519.1:169075228-169077728 GCA_963556195.1 Sepiola atlantica
TTTCACTTCAAAGTGTTTGTCCCTCGTTATCGCCACAGTAACGAAATGATACACGCTTCTATTTTGGCAAATGCTATACAATCGATCATTCCAGAACGCGACACTTTTTAGCAAGAATATATTATTTCATTAATCACAACCTTATTACGGTTCAAGTAGGTTTTATTTTGACACTGGTCGTAATAGTGATCGATAGTCGCTATATAAATCATTGACCCTTATGCTCGAGTGGTTTTTGGCCTTTGTAAGTGGTGAACTATTCGTATACAATTTAATACAAAAACACCAGTTTAATTAAATAAAAGACCAGTGTCATGCCACATCTGGACTGGCACACCAGCCACGAGCCTCTCTCTCTCTCTCTCTCTCTCTCTCTCTCTCTCTCTCTCTCTCTCTCTCTCTCTCTCTCTCTCTTGTATAGTGTGCAAAGAAAAGTATCTGATCTAATAAATCGCGAATTGTCTGCCAAGTTCCAGCCCCTGTCACATCGTCGCAGTGTTGATCACTATGTTTGTTTTACAAGTACTTCCGCGGAATGTGCTCCGAGGAACTTGCTGCACTGGTACCTCCTCTCCCAACGTAATTACCCCTGACCCGTCCGACTCGCAGCAGAATCCCAGCTATCACTGTAAAGGTCCCTAAATGCCAAAAAATTCTCTACTCTGCCAGCTTCTTTCCTCGGACAGATTCCATTTGGAATTCCCTCCGCGCTCTCTGTTTCGCAACCGTGCAAACAAATTTAAATGTAATTGAAACAAACGTCTTGCTGCCCAGACCCTCCCAGATTACCTATTACATAGACTCTTATGCTTCAGTGGCAATATACCTTATCTAAGGTGAATATAAGTTTTTAAAAAGACAGTGTTCCATGGACAACTGGGAAGGGACTCTATCTATACTCTATCGTTATTTCCATGAAAGGTGCTCGACTGGGTTTCATCTTTGGTTCCCCTCTGTAAAGCATTCATAGCGAGAACAACCTTTTAAATCACGGATTCATGCAAGGCATTTTCCACTAACCAGTAGAAGGAAAATGCAGCGTATTTAAGTATAGGCTAATACAGACTGTAGCCCAGGACGCAAACATTAAAGGGCCGCCAAAATAGGTTTTAGTTTAACACTGGTCGTAATATCCAGCGATGATAACGTAATATAACCGTCTACAACAATGTTTTCGCCTACAGACCAGTTCCATGCAAGACAGTTTTTCACAGAGTGAACCGCGGAATATTTACATATGGGCTAATATAGACTGTAGCCTAGGGCCCGAAAGTTAGAGGGACACCGAAAGTGACAATTGTAAAAATAATTATAATTCCATTAGTTCAACTGTGATATTATAGGATGATCCCCTTCCACATAAAATCGTTGATAAAATACACAATTCTTTTCCGCAATCGAACCATATAGAGTACAAATAAACAAGTCTATATGTGAATTTTCCACCGAGTTTCAGTCATGGATATCCAACAGTCTTTGTTAATTGTCGTTCAATTACATGCGGAGACACATTGATAATCGTCTAAAAGTAGGAGGCGTGATCCTGAATGGGCCTCACACTGCAGATTATATTGATCGATAGTCACTTAATATAGCGGTGTCCAACAGTGTTTTCAACTGTCCTCTTAAGTCATAATATTTTCTCCATTTCTTTCGCCTATCTTTTTCAAGACCACTTTCATGCAAGGCAGTTTTTCATGGGCCAATTGGAAGAACCAGCGGCGTATTTACATATAAAAAATATGGGCTATACACACAAAGTTAACAATTGTAGCAATAAATATAATTCCACTAATAATATTCCTTTTGAAATATTAATGTCTGTTAAATTCAATACTATTAAAAAATAATGACCCTTTCTTCTTCCGTAAAAATAATTGTCATTGTCAGCTAATTTTTTTTTTTAATAAATAAAACGATTATTTCTCTTCTTTATTTAATTGTAATTTTTTTTAAACAATAAATATTATATATTACCGTAAAAATAATTGTCAGCTAAATATTCTTCCAATAAATAAAACGAATATCACTTTTTAAAAAGTATTTATTTAAAAGTGTATTGCTTTCGTCGATTGAGCGACATGATTTAATTTAGGAACAATTCTTTTTAAAAATAGGTAAAGTCGGAATTTTTACTTTAACGACATCAGAAGAGCCACCAATTAAAATCTGTTCTAATTGGACGATCTGATTTTTAAAGATGTGTGAAAGGTGATAACGTACGTACGAACATGAAATGCCTTAGCGTATTATTAGATAGCTTACGGAGTGTCCGAAATAGTAATCAAAGTAGAATAAGACAAGTTTGATCAAAATTGCGTCTCATATAACGAGTTATTATAAATGTATTTCCTCGATTAGAGAATTGTCTTTTAAGAAATAACTCAGCGTTATTTGATTGTTTTCTTTATCTACTGGATGGTGGTGGCTATAGTGATAGTGCTATAGTTTTAATGGACTTTTTTCTTTTTTATATTTCCACCATTTAGGATTTGGCTTT
>OY744519.1:169080228-169095228 GCA_963556195.1 Sepiola atlantica
AGTTTATATATATATATATATATATATATATATATATATATATATATATATATATACATATATATATATATATATATATATACATATATATATATATACATATATATATATATATATATATATATATATATATATATATATATATATATATATATATATGAAAAAATAATAATATACGGTAATCTTTTCTCTTTCAATTTTCTTATCATTTTATTTTTGCTGGGTATGGAGAAGATGCCAGACATTCACTCGCTATTTCATAGACTCCAATCGTAAGACCTTTTTATAATTATAATTGATCCTTTAAGTGAAATTGTTTGTATCTCTCTTGCACTTGGTTCACTGGGTATATTCGCCAGGTAGTTTTTTTTACATTCTGTTTTATGGGTCTGGTGTCTCTTATAATTACTGGAATTGTAGGGGATCTTCCTATGATTCAAGTTTGTTTTCATGTTGTACATAAAACTTGTTATTTCGTTATCTTCTCCCTCTCGGCTCTTTTTAAGCCAGCATCATTAGGGACACATACTTCAATTAGGGTTGTTACGTTCTCCATTTTGTTAAATATAACTATGGCAGGTTTACAGCTCCGTTTTCTAGGTATGTAGCTGTAAGAATTGCATAGTCATAGTGGATGGTGTATGTGAGGGCGTATGTGGATTAGTACCTATATTGAATATTTTGAGTTATTTTATAAATGTAATGGCGAATAAGAAATGTTATTAATTTCTAAATGATTCATTTTATATACGTATATATTTTTTTAATTTGTAGTCCATTTATCTTCCTTCGAATAAAAGTAATCTAGAGTTAAGTCCATTTGAATAACAGACCTTTTTCGAAATACAAAATGGCGGATCTTGATGTCTCTTATGTATTTCTTCTGTGTTAGGATACTATGCATTGTGGTGTGGAATTGATTTATCAATTTACTGCGTTTTTTGTAAAATAATCGATTCTTGTGTTTTTCTTTTATGTTTGGGGAAAATTGAACTTTTTCATACATTGTCGTTGATTTGTTTTTTTCTGGATAGTTACGAAAATTCTCTTCTGAAGAGTATTCGATGTTTGAAAAATGTTATGCTTCCTTGTATAACGTAAAATAAACATTGCCTTGAAACAGCAGTGAACAAATATAATACTTTTGTGTTAACTCTTTATATGGAGCATGATTCGAAAATTATTTAAATTATTAAAAAGTTATATTTGCTAAGAGAGAGAGAGGGTGTAGTGTGAAGAGAGTTTTACTTCTTTTAATTTCTTTATATGTTCCGTCTGGTAAACCAGATCTAACATACAAAAAGATGGCGTCTAATCCATGACAAGTCATTATAATTGTTGCTAAGAACTTCATCCTGTGATCATTAAAATTACCTCCCTTTTCTTTGGTTTTCGCCGCAGTCCATGCTCTTTTATTGATAGCCAACTCGCCATTCAATTGGCTAATCTATCTCATATCGAAAAACATTCAAACACGAAAGCTAAATGAAGACAACTCAGCTATTTCCTTACGCAATCAATGATCACTTGACTTAAAGATGTGTCATTCATCTATCTTGCAATTTGTGTGTCTCTTGCACGCTTTCGCGAAATTAGTCGCTTTACAAACTGGCTTGAAAAACGTTACCCTATGTATTGCTCTTCACTTTCAGAGCGAAAAAGGACAAAAATACAGGTTTATTCAACATTAACTTCTTTTCATTCCTCTCTCTATTCGCAATTGGTTTATTGTAGCTGATTCAACCAATAATCGGAACCCTTTTTTATCTTGCTAAAGAATTCAAGAGACGAATCCGTAAAGAGAGTTTAGACCTTCTTAATTGCTATTTATATCAAGTTAGGTATGTTAAATATACGTTTATATATTTCTCTGTATAGAATTCACTCATAGATTAATTAACCGACCATTAGAAATTTAAAAACTACAGCTGTTAGGCGTGAGAGTTGTTATGTTAGCTGTACTTAGTTTAATTACGTTGTATGCAAAAGGGAACAATATGGTTTGATTTTCTCCGGGAAAATTCAAATACCTCCGAACCCTTATCCTCACCTCCGATTTTTGTGAAATTTTAACAATAAATACAGTAATTATTAAATACTCCCCCAAAAATTAGTTTCTTTGGAGTATTTTAAAGGGTTTTTAGAGGACAAAATATGAGTACGACTTCCTATTTAAAAATTTCAGATTTGCATTAAATTTGATTTATAGTCATTAACTCAAATTAAGCAAGATTTTTTTGAATTTCAATCTCATTTTAAGACCCCTAAGGTTTAAGCTTGAGATTTTAGACAGTTTCTAGAATCAATACCACGTCATTGATTTTGATCAAAATTTGAATAAGGATTCAAGAGATAAGGTTTAGTAGCATTATATCTTGATTTTCATATTCGTCAGGGCGTATAAAATTTGTGTAAAACTGTTCTGTTCAGGGAATTCTTTTTACCCATCCTGTGACGCGTATTCTTCTTGTTTCTATATATGTATGAGCTAGTGTACACGATGCAATAATCCATCTCAGTTCTCATAATTGTCTTGATGAATGTAACCCCATAATAATCTCCTATTTTCTGTGATTTTCGCCACGCTTTCATTAGTAGCCGTCTCGCCATACGATTGGCCAATCTAACTCTTATGGCCCAGCGCCAAACCACAAGAACTAATGAACACAAATCATTTCTTTCCGTACGCAATCAATGATCACGCGTCTTAAAGCTGTGCCATTCATCTCTCTCGACATTTCTGTCTTTCAGGAAACCAACTTCTTTGAATAACAAAATGCTTCGTTGTGTGTCGCCATTTCCTGGGTGTGTAAGATAGAGAGAACACTTCTACACTCTTGTTCGACATCAACCTCTCTTCGTACATCTCACTCTGTATGTTTCATTATTGTGACTGATCTGGAATGTTTGCTCAAACTATTTATTTGCCAAACAGAACTTGGGAGAAAGTGGCGTGAAAGATCAAAGGGTAGTATCTGTTCCGATGGATACTGCACCCTATAGACCGGTATTGTCTTGGCCTTCGGGGCTTGATTTACATCGGTCTATGGGTTAGTCCTGTGCAGTTCTAGGAGGTCCACCCTCCCAGGCTTTTCCTCCCCTCTTTGGGGAGAGGTAAGTTTATTGCTTACTGCCTGAGGCGCCCCTACCGGTGAATGCCGACGGGGCTGCCCAGGCATTTTTTGTAGGCCAGAGTGCTCACCTTCTCGGGTGCTGGCTTTTCAAATCCCACTTTCCCGATCTTGTGTCACATCTTATCTTGTGGGAGGAAGATAAATAAATAATATGATCCCTATGTAGCAAGATAGCATTTTGATGTGTAAAAGTAATGCTAGAGAAGTAGAAAATTTGATCAGTATGAGGTCGACGTTTCAGGTTATGACGTCATTGAGACGAAGATAGAACGTATTTCTTTTTTGAAGGTGAGATGATTGGGTTCGGTCGCCTTTTTCAAAGGTTTGTTTTCGTTTGCCTACCCTCCCGGACAGGGAGAAATTGGAAAGCTTAACTTTACACTGCTGTAAAAGAATGAAGCATGAAAGCACATGATGCTGGTGAGCAAGTACTGTTATATTTTCACTTACCGATAGGTGTATTAACCGTTTATATACCAATGTAGTCGTTAGGATCTGGATTATTGATCGTCTGTTAACACAAACCACTTGACCGCCAATGTTCAGTTTTCAAAAAGGTTTATTTAAAAGGAGAGATAGTCATATAAAACATCAAATCGACAGTCTACTTGTCCACGCGTGAGATAGATAGATAGATAGATAGATAGATAGATAGATAGATAGATAGATAGATAGATAGATAGATCGCTTGTCTCGTTACGCCTAGCTACATTGTACGCGAGCGGCCTTACCTACACTGGGGCTCCGCGAGACACGACCACGTTTTGCTTCCGCTTGCTTAAGTTGTCAGTCAACAAAGAGATAGAAAACCTGATCGGATGTCACATAGTTTCATCAACTTCTATTTTGGAGTAACCTCTGATCTTTAAGGTGCCATTCAAACTCTTACATTCAAAGACTCTGTTGTTGCCCTATTGCAGTAACAAGAGTAAAAAGAAAAGAGAAACTCCTGCTGCTATATCACCACTAGGAGCACCTTTTTTACTAAACTTTATTACCGATTGAGCTGAGTACTTACGACGTGCCAATTATACAATGATCTGCTTTTGTCAACGCAGAGGATTACGAGCCATGCACTATTTTATATTAAAAACGACATTAATGCCACGTAACGTAAAACTCCTAGTAATCTATGTATATATCAAGTCTAATGTATTATTACTTGTTCCTTAGAATGCAACCCCATCATCATCAGGATTACCTCCTGTTTTCTATGATTTTTGAAGTGGTGCATACGCGTTGAATTGTAGTAAACGATTGGCCAATCATGCTCATATGAGATGAAGTGAAAACTAATCATATTTTTCTGTATGAAATCACGGTTCACTTACAGACTTAAAGCTCTTTCATTCAGCTCTCTTGCTATCTTCATGAAACAAGGTGTTTTGAAAAATGTACTCAATAAAAAAAATGATATTGTGTATCGGCATTCCTTTGCGTGTTGGATGTCGGGTCTAAGATACCAGAGATAATGCCTGGCTAGAATAAATAAAATCAAGCTAATTGAAGCAGAGACACCCACCTTGCCGGAAGCATACCATCCGACTAAATGACTCAGAGGCACTCACCTGGCCCGAAGGAATACCATCCAGCTGAATGACCCAGAGACTGCAACCTGAGCGGAAGCATAACATCCGACCGAATGATCCAGAGACACCCACCGGGCTGAAAATGTAATATCCGGTTCTTTGACGCAGAAACATCTGTAAATGACGGCTGCATACGCAGTAGACGAAAATCATTAGTACGCTGGGGGCCATGTTCACGTGTGGATACCCATACATCCTCAACTGACACGTCCAATCACAAATTTTAGCAACGCACTCAATAAAATCAAATAAAGAAACAGAAGCTATGTAATATGCTAAAATAAAAAAAACAATGTTCCTAGTTTTAAGGTTTAAGCTACTAAAAAGAAACATTCCTAGTTTTAAAGGTTTAAGCTACTAAAAAACAATACTCCTAGTTTAAAAGTTAAAGCTACTAAAGAAGAATATTCCTAGTTTTAAGGTTTTAAGTCACTAAAAAAATAATATTTCTAGTTTTAAAGTTTAACCACTAAAAAACAATATTCTTAGATTTCAGATTTAAGCTACTAAAAAAAATATTCTTAGTTTTAAAGTTTAAGCCACGTAAAAAATAAAAAGCAAAACTGGGGGAGAGTGTTTTTATTCTACGTCTAAAAAAACTTTTTAAACAAATTTTAAAACAAAATCTTTAAAAGTGTATTACCATAACAGCATTTGATATTGTTTTAAAACTTTCATTTAAACAAATATTGACCAGGATTAAATATACATATTAAAAACGTGCTCCTTTGTATATAAAAAAGATGAACCCATTTAGTATGTGCTTCTAGCAGTAAAAATGCTATTTAAAACTAAAGCTAGACTCATCTTCCGTCTTGTACTCATTTGATCATCAGAGGCGATTCTCTTAGGCATTACCTCCTCTTGGAGGTATGACTTCATTAACTGTTACTTGGAGCGCTCTCACACCTACGGCAGTGTCGACGAGAGTTTACATTATTGTACCCGCGTATCACAACATTAACACAGACTTTGTTACATTCGTTGTTCACGTAAGGGGGTAATAGAACCTAAAAATAGAATTGCTTTCATCTGTTTGTCAAAGAAAGCGATAGAGTGCTGTAAGAAGATTTATTTCTATAATTAGATTATGGATTTCCATACACTGGAGACGAATGAACACGGTTTTTGTAGGTGTTTAATTATCGACGGTAGAAAACGTTGATCAATACAGCTTTTTGTGTTTGCTTTTAAAAGCGCTATTTGATCTTCTCAGTCGCTTTGATGCAGAACCGATATGAACTGGGTCATGACACTCATATACCTGTGTTTATATTACAAAACTATAACTGATCAATTCTAAAAAGGGGTTCTGTTACATTACATCCCCTTCGAGGGGAGGTGTAAATGTCTCACAATTATTTTTAAAAAACAAATTCATAAACATAGCTTATTATCAGAAGATCACAATCATAACTGCACGAAAAAAAAACAAGGAAATCATCAATTTACAAAAAGGGCATTTTATTAAGATACCGGCGTTGCTTTCTCTTCTGCCAGTGGATAAGGGGACATCCTAAGCTACTGATATTTGACCTCGTTGTTTATCGTAATCTTAAATCGTCTCTATCTGGCTGTTTCTCTCTCAGACTTTCGACCGATTGCCCATTTCTCTCGTCACCCTTCTTCTTTTAGTCACGTGACACCACGTCATCTTCTGATACACAGAAAGTATAGCTGACTCGACTAAACCCTATTTCTGTATATCCTTAACTAATAACAATTATACTTGCACAATATTTAACAGTTTGTTATACAGGGTGGCACACTCTAAAAGTACTACACATGGAATCGTTGATAAAATTCACAATCTTTTCTGCAACTCAAATTTGGTACACATAAACTTCAGTCTATAACTGACTTGTCTCCGAAGTTTCAACCAAGAATGTCGAAAAGCCTTTATTTCATAGTCATTCAACTCTGTGCTCCCAATCTGCACATCTGCATTGCAAGAACACTTCTATACGACTAATTTTCACTGTGATGACCTTCTTCAATTCAGGAATATCCTGAGAATTGTTTCGATAGGCATGATCTCTGCGAGTACCAAAAAGATAAAACCTGAGATTGAAGGTTTGGTGGCTGTGAAGCCCATTCAAAATCACACCTCTTACTGATGGCACAATCACCAAAGTGTCCTTGCATATAATTAAACGGCGATAAAACCAAGACTGTTGCACATTCGTGACTGAAACTTGGCAGACAAGTCAGGCATAGACTGAAGTTTATTTCTACCAAATATGGTTGGATTTCGAAATATATTATGATATTTAGTAACGATTCAATGGGTGGCATTTGGGGATGGAGTCATCTGGCAACTGAGGGTTTAGAGAAGAAAATGGTATTTCATATTATTTAGCATATCGCTAGGTGTTAATTTAGCTTAAATAATTGTTAGGAGCGAAATGAGTATTTGCTGACATTATTAATAACTTATACAATCGATGTTATTAAAAAAATGAATAAGAACAACAATAGCTATTAGACATCAATTAATAAATATTCCACACCATTTAGTTTCTCTGAAGTATTTTATTTACTTACTCTCCAGAAGGTTAGACACAAGGTCAGATGTGTTTTTTTTAAGCAAGCGCACAAGGATGAGCGCGCTCTGGCCTATAAAAATGCCTGGGCATCTTCATCGGCATTCCACGCTAGGGACGCCCCAACGGGTAGCAATAAACTAAATCCTTCTGAAAGAGGAGGTAAAGCCTGGAAGAGTGGACATCCTGAGACTTAACAGAAGCATACCTCAGTCCGACAGAGCAGTGAAAAGAATATACCATAACAGCCAACGGACTGATTGTTGAGGACGTATCCTTGACTTTGTATAAACACACCTACTCAAGCTGTGTCATACTGTGCAGTGTTTTAGAGGGTGTTAGTGCCATAATATGGGCACAACTTCCCATTTGAAAATTCAAATATTTCAGATTTGCATTAAGTCTTATCCATAGTAATTAGACACCAATTAAGCAAGATTCGTTGAATTTATATTTCTGCTTAAGACATCTTCAGCTTAAGCCTTACATTTTAGACATTTTCTAGAATCAATATCATGCAATTGAAATTGATCAAAATTGGAATAAGGATTCTTGACATGAGGTTTAATATCATTATTATCTTGATTTAAATCTTTGTAAGCAGACATAAAAGTGGTTCAAAAGTGTTCTGTTCGGAGAATTAATTTTACCCATCCCGTCTTCTTTTAGTTCAGTATGATGTTGATATTTGAAGGAGGAAATGGTCTACGTGTTTTCTAAGAAAGTAACAGGGAAGTGTCTTAGTTGGATTAGAAGATGCCTCATCGATTCCATTGTTCTGCTTTGCTTTGTTAACCTCTTTCTCATACATCGCTTGCTTTTCAATTTTCTTCTCCTCTCACCGGTGAATTAGGCGAATCGCACAGTGACCTCATCTGCATGAAGCAGAATATGAATGGAGTGACGTCACTTTTTTTGTTTCGCATCATTTCACAATCATCGAATAACTTTGAAACAAAAGAAACGATACACAAATGAATAAGACCTTTTTTTCACTCAATTTTAATTAAAGAATCTTTTTTAATTCTGAAGGAAAGTAATTATCTACGAAATGCTTTCTCTTGTTCTTTTGTACATGTGAAGCATGCAACTTTTAAAACAGCTTCCTACCTCTTCGCACAATCCGTTGCATTATAATTGAACTCCGCGAAGTCGTTGAGATTCCACTGTTTGAGCAGTACTACATTGTATAGTCCTGTCTACATTCACCAATGATTGGGTCGGTTTTATAGCCTATCTGGCCAAAGCAGCTTCTGATCGCCCCATTCCGACTCTCAGGTTGTTGAGTGTCCTCCTTTAGACCCACGTGCTTCAGAAGGAAATATTCCCATGTCAGTAGTAAATGCGGCATCCTATAGCCGTCTGGTCCACAGCTGCAGTCTTGTCTCTTCATTGCAAAACTTCGTTAATCTGAATAGAAACGGTGTCAACATTGTATTAGAAAGTGGAGTAGTACAAAGGACTGACCAATCAGCGTGAGGTGTTCAAGTCATGTATGGTATATAACACAACTTTCATTAAGGATGTTATCAACTTTCATGCGGTCTCTCTTATGACACCCCCAATAAAAGAGAAGGTGATCCCTGGGACGAAAGTAATATTAGCACAGAACAAATACTACATAACCTACCAAAAAGGAGAAGGTAATGCATGGGAGGATGGTATTAAAACAATAGAACATATACTGCACTACCATCACCACCCATCCACAAAAAGCATGAGGTAATGTCTTAGTTTGGTTTTGTTTGAGTTTTTTACGGCATATCAACCATTTGTTGGTTATTTGATGCCGAATAAAGTTGTCAAATATAATTCTATACGTAGGATATTTTTTTTATTCTTAGAATACATTGCTCCTAGAATACATTGTTCTCAGAATACATTGCTCGCAGAAAACATTATTCGTAGACGGAAATTTCACAGTCAGAGTGGGAAAATTAATCTTAGAAAACAATAATTTTAGAAAACATTACTCCCAGAAAACATTACTCTTAAAAGGAAATCTTACAGAGAGTGTAGGGGTATTATTCCCAGAAAAAACTACTCCTAGAAAAAACATCACTCTTTGAAAACATTACTCTTTTAAAACATTACTCTTTGGCATTGGATAATCTTCTTTGTGCTCAACATGAATGACCCTCAGCCAAAGCTTTTCTAGTATCTATTTGGGAAGAAAATAAAAAGTAGAAATTAGGTTTTGATTTTTTTAAGAATCAGATTGAATAATACGGAAGGATGAACTTATAGATACTACAGCATAGCGTGACCAGCCGATTGATCCGATCGGGCCTCTACAATCTCCCGTCTAGCCGAAGTTAAAGAAGTGCTCAGCCACCAGGATCCCGTCGTAGGGCATGACGGGTCGCCACCCACGGCCTACAGGTGGCATCGTTTTCGATAAGGGTACCCCTCTGGATGTGGTTGAAGGCGAATTCGTGACCTCGCCGACAGGGCGAGGTAATGCTTTCGAGAATATTATCATGACAACAGAGCAGATACTACAGTAGCCAGCAAAAAGAAAACACATGCGTTGGATGATAGTATCAAGACAATAGAATTAATATTATACTCTCTCCACCCTGGAATTGAGCATTAAAAGATAGGAATAGTATAGTTTCGGCTTCAGATATTGAAGTAATAGTATAGCTTCGGCTTCAGACAGACAGATATGAAATTACCATTAGCAATAGTTGTGATTCTTATTCACTGATTTGAAGTCATTGACGTTTCCTTGTAAAATCCAAACTTCCCTGTGAATTACATGAAGGCAAAACAGAATCTAATTGTCATTCTACCCACATTCTCAGACGGCGTGTTCTGTGCGCAACAAAAGAATCTCCTCCGACAATTTGATGTTATCGAAACAATATGTCGTCAATATCAATATGGTGACCACTCAAGCAAAATGATCGCTGTAAAATGAATATAGCTTTCTCTCATGACAGCAGCACTGTTCTTCGGAGGCTTTATGCCATCTTATTAGACGGTTGTCGAGTTTAGAGGAAAATTGCCTGAAGCGAGCTGCATTGTCTTAAGATTCACACCTTCTAACTGGACAGTTTTCCTTTTAATAGCACACACTTGGTAAACCGATGTTGCCCGACATTTTATACAGAAAATAAACGACACACTTCTGTTCAAATGAATGCGAATTTTCCTGAGTGAATCACCAAATATTTTCTGTCTCATTAATTCATTCCCCCACAGGGTAGGGTCAGCCATCGTTAATGCACAACAAAGCTCCTTTCCTTCAACAACTACAAGAAGCCTCACCAACCACCGATTACCATGGCAAATAACACCCTACCTGAGAGTTCATCATTCAAACTCCTCGGCCTAACCTTCACAAGTAACATGAATTGGAACAAATACATTAAAGACATTGCCAAGGCTGCCGCAAAGAAAGTTGGTTCCCTCTACCGTGCTAGTAAACTCCTCACACCTGACATTATCCTGTATCTCTACAAAACCACCATCCGCCTATGCATGGAGTATTGTTGTCACATCTGGGCTGATGCATCATCTACTAGTCTCTCCCTCCTTGACGAGGTTCAAAAACGAGTCGCCAACCTAATAGGTCCCTCACTCTCAGCCAAGCTCCAGTCCCATCGCCGCAATGTAGCATCCTTATGTTTGTTTTACAAATACTTCAATGGATTATGCTCCGATGAATTGGCTACTCTGGTGCCCCCTCGACGTAAATTCACTAGACTAACTCGACAATCAACTAAATCTCATTCATTCACTGTGGAGGTCCCCAGATGCGGATAGCCTTCTACTCAAATAGCTTCTTTCCTCGTGTTGCTGGCCTCTGGAACTCCTTTCTTGTCCCCTTTTTCCCCGACAGTACAGACATGCAGAAATTTAAAACTAATGTAAACAAACATCTCGCTGCGCAGATCCCAATTTAGGCTGACCCCCCAACCTTCTCCCCTTTTCTTTTTCTCAGTAGCCCCTTACGACTACAGTGGCGGCCTGCCTTGTTTGGGGTTAACCACGTTAAAAAAAAAAATTTTAAATCGTCAGATCACCCTATTATCATAAAACTCGGAATAGTTTCGTATCAACATATATATTTTTCATAATTCTCTATCTTCTTTTATAATAGAGTTAAGCCGGTCTATTTCGCGAAATTTGTTATCGGTAGCATTATATCTGATAAATCGATATTTGATTCCCGCTAGCCAAGTTTTATTTTTATTTTTTCAGCATCTTCTTTACAAAAACCTATATTTCGATTTTGTTTCTCTCAAAATTATTATTCTGGCTAGGGAGATTGATAACATGGAAACATTAATCAGTAATTTACTGCAGCTACTTAGAATATTAATTAAATTAAGTCTACATTGTTCCATCTTCCTCAGCTTTCAGATGAACAATTACATTTATTTAGAAAAATATTAAACTAGTTATTTCTAAATATTGCTCGCATATCATGGTATTAGGTAAAAATAAGTTGCTTTCAAAAACCTATTGAGATCGTTGTCTTAATGAAATGGTACAAGTGGCCTTTGGTGTCACACATGGACTTACTAATATTCCTCTTATTTGTCCATCTTTATTTAGGGAATATATTACATATATTAATAAAATGCTTAGTTAAAACTAAAAATTCAATAGCGTAAAGTATTAAAACTAATGAATTTTCATTTTGTCAGCTACTTTAATATTAGCTTACTAATTAAACATGTTAATGGGCTTTCTGGATCGTTACTAAAAAAATAAATTGCCACATTAGCGAAGGACCTTTTCTGCTCGGGCTGAAAAAAAACAGATCATACACTTTGATCCCAATCAATTGGTCTTACATCCTCAGATTTGTAGAAAGTTGCTAATTGTTCTTATTGTGATGAATAAATAAGAAGAGATTATCCTTACTAGATTACGAGATCAATTGTGTCGAGGTAAGAAAAAGTGTTCTGAGAAGCAGCTACCTAGATTTGGCAGCAGTACTCAATTTTATGGCGTTTTTCACTCTTATACAAGTAGAAAATTACATCAGGGTTCAAGATAAAACAGAAGTATATGTATTAGAAAAATTGACATCAAACATGAAACAAGTTCCTAATCCACGCTTGAGGCGAACTATGTTTGAGTAAATTGACGCCATCTATCCTAATCCCAGCGGCGTTACAGAGCACATATGCACTTTTGAGATTGGCTTCCAAGTTGCGAAAGTTATGTTAACCCCCCCTCCGGGCTTTCTAACCATCATTCCTTTTCAAAGACATAATCCCTCGAGTTATTCTTTTCGAATCATATGTTCCAGAATCTTGAATTAGCGGCGCTCAGTCGCCATCGAAGGTTATATGTATTTCTTGCCTCAAACGCGCTAGAAACTCCATCTGCGTGATTCTAACAACGTAAGAAATCTTGAGCATCTTATATGAATAGAGATTTTGTCCGTCTGTCCGCCCGTCAGTCAATTTTTATAAACATTATGAATACATTGCGAAATGTGTTCCATTTCGAAATCAAGGGAGGCGTGAGGGCGCTCTATCCTTTAATAGACCTCACGAATGGCCTATGCTGGAAATCTCATTTTTTTGATCAATCATAACTCAAAAACCAATAAACCAAATTAGTTAAAATTTTGCACAAAATTTTTATTTGATAGGTTCTATAAGTGTGTAGAATTTCAGCATCATTAGTCAAGGCAACCCAAAGATCCAGAAAATTCAATCATGAAATCATGTTATCTGTGTGTGTACGTACGTACGTACGTACGTAGTACTATGTGTCACCCTGTATCTCATCAACTATTTGATGGATTCAGCTGATTTTTGGCAGAGATAGAGGTTCTATGGTCTAGTTGATGACATTTTAATTTCCGTTTACCATATACTTTAGTTTTCCAGAAAATTCCAAAATACCTTATGAGAAGGCATTGTATTGAGGCATAGCCTTTACAAAAGTAGTGGCATTCCATGAAAAATGCCAGTATACTGAAATCATATGCCCTTAATAGGGTTAAGATGAAAATTCATATACACTAAATGTTCAAAAGCAAGGAAATTCCAAAATGTTTACACTTTTATTGTCATTAAGGGTATGACTACATATCAACCAAACCATTTCATTATCACATCACTACAGTATAAATCTCTATGCATGAGTGGATGAAGTGTGTGAGGTGCGCTGAAGAAAAATTCCTACCAGTAAAATACATAGCCCTGTTGTGCTCGCATACCCTTAATGACAATAAAAGTGTACAAATTTGGGAATTTCCTTGCTTTTGTACATTTAGTGTATATGAATTTTCATCTTAACCCTATTAAGGGCATATGATTTCAGTATACTGGCATTTTTCATGGAATGTCAGAGAGTTTAACTACTTTTTGAAATGAAGAATATTGTATTGATAGTAAATGATAAATTCCCAACAAACAAAAAAGCGGATACCATGATCGGAAATCGAAACCGAAACATTGAGATCTTCAGGTTTAGATTCTACCAACTGACTTTCTTATAGAGATTAAAACATTATCTTAACAATATAATTATATACTTTTGACGTGACGTCGTATTTAATTTACTAGAATTAATGGGCCCTACGAGTCCATTAATTCGAGTACCTTAAATTTTAGACATTTTCTAGAATCAAAATCAAGTAATGGATTTTTATTAAAATTGGAATAAGGATTCTAGACAAACGGCTTAGTATCAATGTATCTTGATTTAAATCTTCGTAAGGAGACATAAAAGTGCTACGAAACAGTTCTGTTCGGAGAATTAATTTTACCCATCCTGGGACAGGTATTCTTATAGTATATATATATATATATATATATATATATATATATATAAAGTTAGGTATGTGTATAAGTTTATATATTTGTATTTACAGGATTTACTCCGAAACTAATTAACCGATCATTGTGAATTTTGGGACACAGCTGCTAAGCGTAAAAATGAGTAATGTGGGCTATATTTAGTTCACTTTCATGAAAAGGGACAAAAGCCGGGTGTAGAATCCCTTCGTGAAAATTCAGATACCTCTGATTTTCTTGAAATTTTTACAATATGTATTAGACATCAACTAATAAATATTCTTCATATTTCAATTACTTTGAAGTGTTTTAAATAGTTTTATAGGGCTTAATATGGACACTACCTCCTATTTAGAAAATTCAAATATTTCAGATTTACATTAAATTTGATCTATAGCTATTAGACATCAATAAAGCAAGATTCCCAGAATTTCAATTTCTTCTTCTTAATAAAAAAAAAACTCGCTCGCCGCGTCGGAAGCTGACAAGGAAAATAACCAAAGGAGAAAATTCCGTAGTCTTCAATGAGGCTTGCATAAATGATGATTTGCTGCCTAAATATACACACATATATATATATATATATATATATATATATATATATATATATATATATATGGAGAGATAATAAGACAAAAATGAAATTTTAAGTTTTAAATATATCCTATCTTGAAAAGTCAATACTCAGTATACCATATAGAGCAGTTATACAAGGAAGTGTGTGGTGAGAATAACAATTGGAAAAAGTACAATATTTATTCAATCATCAAATAGTTCAAACAAGGAATACATAAATAAAAATGTTTTTCCTTAACCGATGGATTTTCAAAAGTGTATGATTTTAGCATTAGAAGAGAATACACGGATAAAACAGTGCAATTCCATTACTGTTTGCTAAAAAAATATCTGTATATTTTTATATTGTTTTATATTTTTATATTTTCAAATATAAAAATATATAAAA
>OY744519.1:169110228-169125228 GCA_963556195.1 Sepiola atlantica
TCGGGTCCTTTGCACCTTTTTGTGTGTGTTTTTGTGTGTATGTATGTTGTTTTGTAATATATACCACCGCTCAACATGCAAAAACGGTGTTTGCAGTTTGGTGTTGATTGCTCAATGTTTGTGCTATCAGTATACACTATTTTCAGTATACCATATTTTCAGTGTAGCATATTTTCGGTATACAATATTTTCAGTATACAGTATGTTCAGTATACAATATTATCGGTATACAATATTTTCAGTATACATTAGTTTCAGTATGCTATATTTTAAGTATAACATATTTTCAGTATGCTA
This sequence comes from Sepiola atlantica, assembly GCA_963556195.1. Lineage (NCBI taxonomy): Eukaryota > Metazoa > Mollusca > Cephalopoda > Sepiida > Sepiolidae > Sepiola > Sepiola atlantica. The sequence goes on from OY744519.1 coordinate 169,110,526, forward strand.
TATTTTAAGTATAACATATTTTCATTATACATTATTTACAGTATAAGATATTATCAGTATACAATATTTTCAGTATACAATATTTTCAGTATGCTATAGTTTAAGTATACAATATTTTCAGTATACAATATTTTCAGTATGCTATATTTTAAGTATACCATATTTTCAGTATACATTATTTTCAGTATACATTATTTTCAGTATAATATATCAGTATACAATATTTTCAGTATACAATATTTTCAGTATGCTATATTTTAAGTATACCATATTTTCAGTGTACAATAGTTTTAGTATACCATATTCTTCATGTATTTTGTAGAAAATAATCATTTTCTGCACAGTTTGAAGACATTTTAACTGTACATTGTTAGAAGGTAACAAACATTTAATAAGTTTAATATATATTTTGTTCAATAAATCACATTGTATATTGTATCATGTCTCATTTATTTCTGATTGGCTGGTAAGATTATGAAGCAAACTTCAGCGAAAGAATCTTAACAAGCAATTTATTCACAGAGTAAAATCAGCTGATCTAGAAAGATACTATACAGATCGTATAATATATATAGATGGGAGCAAAGTGTAGTATATGTTCATTTTTCTGAACCTGTTTTGCGAAGGAAAAATCTTTCTACACTAAGCCAATTTTTAAATTTTTTCTCAGTCCTTAAATTTTTTCTCAGTCCTCTTTTTTCCCCACATTAAAAGTAAACCTTGTGTCTAACTCTGCCCTCGTGGAGCGGCAAATAAATAGGGCATTACTTCCTAGTTCTAACTACAATGAAGAGCCGTGATGCAACAAAACAACTGTCCGTGCATTACTATATGATCATAGTGTGTTGAAAGAACTGGAAAAACTTACAAGATTAAGGATTAATTTGGCCATCCGTAACTAAAATGTGTGATTTTCATAAATGCTTACATGAATTGCTGTTTCTAACTGAAATCTGAATGTGTTTTTGCTATTATATTTTATATTAATTCTGTGCTTCCATATTTTTTCAGGACAAATTACTCTCGAAAATAGATGAGCATGATTTGGAGACTGCAATTAAAGAAGAAGAAGAGGTACGTTAAACATGAGAAGGAATCAATACTTCGTTCAATTAACTAATTACACAAATCCAATCATTGGTTCTAATTAATCATTGGGGAATTTTTTAACCAAATTATTTTTCTCCATTACACAATTCCTGAGTTCTTTGAGAGTTCGCTTAATTAGACTTGGCTTTTTTTAATTGGGCATTTCTAAGATGTTAGTTTCAATTCCAATAATGATTGAATGTACAAAGAAATCTCGATATTCTAACGACCCTTTGTTGAAACGGTCCAATATTTGTGTAATCGATACACGCGGTGTTTGAAAAAAATCAATGGCCTAACATCGGGATTATATTTGATAATCATTGCATAACGAAAGGTGGAGAAAATGATTGATGGATCAGAGTTTAAATAATGACCTCAGCGGGTAAGCGAAGTTAAGGATATCATGTCATTTTTAGAGAAAGTGAATGTTGTCTCTTTTTCACCAAACATAAAGTGTTATGATGTTGCTTCTCTGAGGCGTGTATAATCTTTTCATACACACCGGTCGCCACCCGGCTTTTGTCGTCATCGTCGTTACATCAACTCACGCGAACAACGAGGCTTGTTTATTACAGGTGTATTGGATTAGACAGAGTGACAACTTACAGAGACCATATATATATATATATATATATATATATATATATATATATATATATATATATATATATATATATATATATATAGGTTACTGTGTAAGTGAGAGGGGGAGATACAGAGTAAAAGATATGTAGTATATATATATATATAGAGAGAGAGAGAAGATGAGAGGGAGAGGCGGCTTGAACCACCACGCTAGACTAGTTCACATCGTACGCCCGCTCTGTAGACTTTACTTATTTAATTGGAAATTTCTGAGATGCAATTTTATTCCGATTATAATTGAGTGTGCAGAGAAATTTCGACATTCTAACGCCCCTTTGTTGAAACGGACCAAAATGTATGTAATCAATACACAGGCGTTTGCACTTAAGCTTTTAGGTAAATATCTATTTTTAATCTTTCCGACAGTGCTCGAGTTTCAATTTTAATTAAAAACGGCTTATTATATATATATATATATATATATATATATTGATTTTGCAAAGGGTGCCCTTGACTCTGCGGAGGCATCAGATCGTGTGGGGTTGTTTATTTTACATACACTCACAAATATATTTGATAATACATATATCGGCCTATGTAAAGATGATGCTTTAGCGATAATAAGAGATTTCAACAAATCAATGGAGAAAACTTCGAGAAAATTATGCATATTGAAATGAAAAAAATAGGCCTAAAAGTAGAAGTACTGGCTAACATAAAAACAACCCACTTTCTAGATGTCACGTTAAACTATAATAAAAAATACTTACGAACCATACCTAAACGATAACGCCAATCCAATATACGTAAACCCAAAGTCTAATCCCCCCCATCAATCATAAAACATATTCCGAATTCTATCCAACGTAGGCTTATCAATAATTCTAGAAACGAAAATGTTTTTTAAAATATCAAGCAACATTTACAATACAGCTCTAAAAATAGTGGTTACCATAATACCAAAATTAAATATAAGAAACAGGACACCAATAATTATAATAAAATTAAAAAGAAAAATATATAATCTATTATACACCACCCTATAACCAGATGTTAAAAACTAAACTAGGCAAAAAATTCCTAAATCTGATTGAAAAACACTTTCCCGTAACCAATCCCTTGCATAAATTATACAATAAAAATAACCTAAAACCATCCTACAGTTGCTGCGAAAACCTAGAAATGATAATTAAGGCACACAATAACAAAATACTAAAAGAGAACAGCAGAGTGGAAGACAAAAATAACAAATTACATATAAAAGTGACAAATATAGCAAAAATAACACTAAGAAGAACAAAAATATAAACACTACAAATAGAAATAACCAAAACACTAATAGTAACCACGCAAGTAAAAATGAAACGGTTAGCAATGAAGAGAAAAGATGTAACTGCATAAATCGTACACTTTGTCAACTATATTCTAAATGCCTAACCAAAAGTATTGTTTACCAAGCCACAATATAAAAGAATAACAAGAAGTACTACGTGGGTATGACCTCCATAGATTTTAAAACAAGATATTATGACCACAGAACCACATTTAAAAACAAAGAACGTCGAATTAAAACAGCACTCGTCAACCACTAATGGGAGCTCAAAGAAAATGGACGCTCACCAATAATTGAATGGAAAATAATACGACAGGCCAGTACATGTAGAAATTTAGACGACCCGTGTAGATTATGTCTGAAAAAAAATTTGAAATCCTAAACATTAAAGACCCCCAAAATCTATTAAACTGTAGAAGTGAGATAGCAAACAGCTGCCTACACAAAAATAAATTTACTTTAGGCGAACAATACATAAATAAATAAACACATAAATATAACAAATAAGTAATAAAAAATAAACTAAAACCTAACAACTAAAAACTAAAACCTAAGATAGAAATACAAGGAACCACATGTTAAAATAAGTTCACCCATTATATTGACACAACAAAGAAACATGATATAAGCCACTCTAAAAGGAAAAAGAACAAGCGAACAGGAAATAGGAAGTAAAACTAACCGGACCTTTGTTCGTGAGAAACCCAACGATTGGCTAAGCGACCGACAAAGAATCTGATTGGTTAACTAGCTAGCCGTGTATATAAAAACACCCGGCAAAACTAACTCCATGCATTTTAGCCTGATGATTCCCCCGGGGATGAAACGCGAGAGCCTCTGTGTAGCTTAATTGCCATAAATATATTTTCATAACTTAATACCTAGCTCTACTTACGTATCTAGCACTGTTGAAGTAAATACTGAAAATTGATACATAAAAGATTGTATCTCCTTATATATATATATAATTAAATATATATATATATATATAATAAAATATAGTTAAATATATATATATAATTATATATTTATATAATTAAATATAATTAAATATAATTAAATATATATATATAATTAAATATATATATATATATAATTAAATATATATAGATATATAATTAAATATATATATATATATATAATTAAATATATATATATATATAATTAAATATATATATATTAATTATATATATATATATTTAATTAAATATATATATATATATATAATTAAATATATATATATATATATAATTAAATATATATATATTAATTATATATATATATATTTAATTAAATATATATATATATATAATTAAATATATATATATATAATTAAATATATATATATATATATATAATTAAATATATATATATATATATATATAATTAAATATATATATATATATATATATATAATTAAATATATATATATATATATATATAATTAAATATATATATATATATATAATTAAATATATATATATATATATATATATAATTAAATATATATATATATATATATAATTAAATATATATATATATATATATATATATATATATATATATATATATAATTAAATTCCCAGGACAGTTGTTCATGGTAAACAACTGATGATCACTTAAATAATGTTAGAAGCAAACTAATATGATAACTGAAAAAGTTAAATTGACTTACATGAGTGATTTTCCACTGAACGACTTGGGACTTAAGTTTTTTGTTTTTTTTAATATAGTTTTAATGGTTGAGAAACTTCCAAGACTATATATATATATATATATATATATATATATATATATATATATATATATATATATATATATATATATGTGTGTGTGTGTGTGTGGGTGTGCGTGTGTGTGTAAGGTTAATGGGAGAGTATCCCAGCAAGGTGCTCGATTATCAAAATTAAGAACGTAATATAAGTGTTTTTTGCTATGATATAAACCGACAGTACCTACTATAAAACATTATATATATATATATATATATATATATATATATATATATATATATATATATATATATATATATATATATATATATATATATATATATATTATATAATAAAATTGAAATGAAAGCCAAATTAGCAATACAAGATTAATTTTTTTTTTTTCTTACATTAATCCTATCGATTACGGAATAAAATTCCTTCTTCAGGGGTGACCAGTATTGAGTCATTTTTTTTTTTTTTTTTTTTCATCAAAAAACAAGAATAAAGAAACTTATTTCTTTGTTAATTTGATAAACGTCTTTGATGGTACGACGTCATCGCCTTGATGTTATGAAATGGCGGTAGGATTCAAATCCGGTGTCGAACGAGAGATGCGTTGGCACGCTGTCGAGTAATGTGTGTGTTTTTCGTTCAAGTTTTAAGTATTGCATGGAAAGTTAATAAAATTGAAATGAAAGCCAAATTAGCAATACAAGATTAATTTTTTTTTTTTTTTTTTTTCTTACATTAATCCTATCGATTACGGAATAAAATTCCTTCTTCAGGGGTGACCAGTATTGAGTCATTTTTTTTTTTTTTTTCATCAAAAAACAAAAATAAAGAAACTTATTTCTTCGTTAATTTGATAAACGTCTTTGATGGTACGACGTCATCGCCTTGATGTTATGAAATGGCGGTAGGATTCAAATCCGGTGTCGAACGAGAGATGCGTTGGCACGCTGTCGAGTAATGTGTGTGTTTTTCGTTCAAGTTTTAAGTATTGCATGGAAAGTTAATAAAATTGAAATGAAAGCCAAATTAGCAATACAAGATTAATTTTTTTTTTTTTTTTTTTTCTTACATTAATCCTATCGATTACGGAATAAAATTCCTTCTTCAGGGGTGACCAGTATTGAGTCATTTTTTTTTTCATTTTATTAACTTTCCATGCAATACTTAAAACTTGAACGAAAAACACACACATTACTCGACAGCGTGCCAACGCATCTCTCGTTCGACACCGGATTTGAATCCTACCACCATTTCATAACATCAAGGCGATGACGTCGTACCATCAAAGACGTTTATCAAATTAACTAAGAAATAAGTTTCTTTATTCTTGTTTTTTGATGAAAAAAAAAAAAAATGACTCAATACTGGTCACCCCTGAAGAAGGAATTTTATTCCGTAATCGATAAGATTAATGTAAGAAAAAAAAAAAATAATAAATTAATCTTGTATTGCTAATTTGGCTTTCATTTCAATTTTATTAACTTTCCATGCAATACTTAAAACTTGAACGAAAAACACACACATTACTCGACAGCGTGCCAACGCATCTCTCGTTCGACACCGGATTTGAATCCTACCGCCATTTCATAACATCAAGGCGATGACGTCGTACCATCAAAGACGTTTATCAAATTAACAAAGAAATAAGTTTCTTTATTCTTGTTTTTTGATGAAAAAAAAAAAAAAAAAAAATGACTCAATACTGGTCACCCCTGAAGAAGGAATTTTATTCCGTAATCGATAGGATTAATGTAAGAAAAAAAAAAATAATAAATTAATCTTGTATTGCTAATTTGGCTTTCATTTCAATTTTATTAACTTTCCATGCAATACTTAAAACTTGAACGAAAAACACACACATTACTCGACAGCGTGCCAACGCATCTCTCGTTCGACACCGGATTTGAATCCTACCGCCATTTCATAACATCAAGGCGATGACGTCGTACCATCAAAGACGTTTATCAAATTAACAAAGAAATAAGTTTCTTTATTCTTGTTTTTTGATGAAAAAAAAAAAAAAAAAATGACTCAATACTGGTCACCCCTGAAGAAGGAATTTTATTCCGTAATCGATAGGATTAATGTAAGAAAAAAAAAAAATAAAATAAATTAATCTTGTATTGCTAATTTGGCTTTCATTTCAATTTTATTAACTTTCCATGCAATACTTAAAACTTGAACGAAAAACACACACATATATTTATATATATATATATATATATATATATATATATATATATATATATATTTATATATATATATATATATATATATTTATATATATATATATATTTATATATATATATATATTTATATATATATATATATATTTATATATATATATATATATATAGTTTTGAAAGGTTCATACTTTTTTTAAGCATCTGAATGAAATTTAGTAAAAAAGAAGTGTGGTAAATAAAATACCATCAAAGCTGGTAATAAATGCAATATTTATTTTATTTAAAAGAAAAGACAAAATCGAAACCGATTTTTCTTTCTTTTTTTTTTCCTATAAACTGTCATTATTTTTTTATAGTTTATAGTTATACATATATTTCGCTAATAATATTAGCCTCATAAATGTGTTTTAATTCCGATGTAATTGGGAAGCCAGCTTCAGTTGGTGTGAGCCGGCGAGTGGGATGTTTTTTGTTTTGTTTTTTCACTCTCGTATGAAAGCACGCCAGCACGTGGAAATGTTATAGTTTTGAAAGGTTCATACTTTTTTTAAGCATCTGAATGAAATTTAGTAAAAAAAGAAGTGTGGTAAATAAAATACCATCAAAGCTGGTAATAGATGCAATATTTATTTTATTTAAATGCTGGCTTCCCAATTACATCGGAATTTAAAACACACTTATGAGGCTAATATTATTAGCGAAATATATGTATAACTATAAACTATAAAAAAATAATGACAGTTTATAGGGAAAAAAAAGAAAGAAAAATCGGTTTCGATTTTGTCTTTTCTTTTAAATAAAATAAATATTGCATCTATTACCAGCTTTGATGGTATTTTATTTACCACACTTCTTTTTTACTATATATATATATATATATATATATAATAGTTTCATGGCCTATTTATGTTTTGGAAAAAATCCACAACGCTATCCAATATTTTTGCAAGTATATATAACAAACAAGCGTATACTAGACGAAAAAGGAATTTAATACCTGAGTATATATTATCATGACAACAGAACATATATTACACTACCCCCAAAGGAGGATGTAATTGCTGTGATAATGGTCTCATGACGACAGAACATATACTACACTTCGACGTCAAATTGAGCATTGAAAGATAGTACCTTTGTATGAAATAGTATAGTAAACTAAATTGAGAATTAAAATATAGTAATAGTATAGTCCCGGCTTCAGATATTGCTGTGGCCGAAAAGAAATAACACGGAAGGAACATAATTAACAAGACATTTTATTAACAGAATGTACATAATAAATAGGTTGGCATCGGCTGCTTCCTCACTTTATACTGGTTTGTCATAACGACTCTATTAATAAAGTCAGGAAGAGTCCATACAGTGACGGAGTAGGGTATATCACTATGACAGATATAGAAGTAATAGTGTAGCTTAGTCTTCAGACAGACAGACACCAAATATCCATTATTAACAGATAGCAATAACTGATTCAATCCTCAAAACATTTATATTTGAAAACAGAACTCAATGGAATGGATATGATTTGAATCCTTAAGTTCCACTGTATTGATTTTGGTATCGAGAAAGAATTTATTTGACGCTCGCGAATAATAAATATCTGTGATTTCTTTTAAAACTCTATCTTTGTTGGTTCTTTTTCTTTCGTTTTATGTTAGAAATTCTATTTGGTGCCGCCATATTAGATACTTTTTATTTCGACTGGGAATTCGAGAAAAAAAAACTCTTGTGATCTTGAAAAGGATTAAACTAAATATTCAACCCCCATGAGGCTCATTTTCTCTCCATAGCTAATAAGTTGATTTGTGTTGCAGTTCAGTTCGTTGAGAAATGGTACGTTTCAAACACAATTACATTGGCTAATCATTTGAGTAAGCTTCAAGTTTCAGCGAAATCAGCAGATAATCTAATTAATGAATAGCGTTTACCAATAATTCATTTTTTCACAGACTTAACTTTGTAAATGTTTTAGAATCGTTTTAGCAACCCTGTCCGTTGGTTTATTCGTTTGTCGATCTGTCACGCTTTTGTTTTTTCCACCAAGGAGCTTATGTTTTTAGTCGAGTTTGCTGATATGTCATTTTGTTTGTTTGTTGTTTGTTTGTTTGTGTACAGCCTAGCGACTAAATCGTTTGACCAATCGTCACCAAACTTAGTCAAAATGGCGGGCATGATCTAAGAAACGATTTAATTTGGGGATATCTAGGTCAAGGATCAAGGTCACAGAAAGATAAAAGTCACACTTTTGCCGATAACTTTGCTTCTGTTCATCATAGAGACTCGCTTCTTGGCCCATATTCTAACCAATGAAGTCCCACCTCTTATACGGCGTTGGTTTTGATATTTGATTTTGACTAATAAAGCTCGATCACGGTGGTAATTTCAATAGAATTTCAACTTCCGATTTTTTCCAAATTTGATGTATGCATTTCATGTTCTTTGATAACAGTTAAAACCATGCAAAATTTCAGTCTAATCAGATAAATAGTTTTTGAGTTATCAACGTTTCTATGACATAGCTTCGAGAATAGTTCATACAATCTAGAAAAGTAAGGCCTGATAGTAATTTGGCCCATCTTTACGTTGTACGGCGGAGATATGCAGTCTCACGACTGGCTTATGTTCTTGTTTGAAATAACATTTCCATCGCTAAACCTGCAGATTGAATGAACGCATCTTATTTTAATACATTTGAAAACAAATTCAAAATCTACACGATGTTCAACACACATTTTACACGTTTTGGAAAGGAAAGTAAAAAGTCATATATTGGCCAATAATTTATCTATTCTCAAAATTCAAAGTGTATCTCTTAAATCATTGCTTGCCGAATACGGCTAACTCGGAGAAGCGGTACTGAACCTCCACCACAGCATCTAGACGGGACCTGAAACTGCAGCTGACAGTTATCACGGTGTCCTTCGAGAGACGTTTAAACACCAGTTTAATTCAGGCGATCAGCTCGGCCTTGATTTTGTAGGCGTTACGGTTTGTATCTGTCTCGTCTATGTCCCATACATAGTAGTCCATGGGATTGAAATTAGCTGAGTTTGTGGGAGGAGGGGGGATGTTGAGACTGATTAAATCGTGTAAGTTGTCGGATAGCCACTTCCGTTTAGTCCCGGAAGTATGACACGGAGCTGAATCCTGCTATAACACTTATGGCCTTTCGGCAGTCATTGGCTCCATCCATCACTTGAAAACAATGGACGGAAACTCAGTATAGCTATCTGAATTGAGTCTGAGTATATTTTCGTATATTATATATAGAACGGCATGACGTGACCTTCGTTCTAAACACATCCCAAAACCATTACAGTTTGAAACGGGATTTCGTACGGACTGTAGGTAAGCCATCTGTTTTTTTTTCTTTTACTGCACGGTGTGCAACTGGTCCCGAGAAGAACTAAGACATCCCCGGCTCAACTGGATGTTTGACCTTGTTGAGGTGTTTCTTTGCTTTTGTAAGGAGGATCTCTTGGCGTGGAGTAATTTGACCTTTGCGACTCTTGTATGACGAGTTGCGATCTCGTTCAGCGCTTTCTTAATAGTCGCCACTCTTACGACTATCTCTCGCTAAGGTCCGCGTTGCCTTTCCTGACTCTGGTTGTAACTCTTTTTGCATTTTCCTTACGCATTTCTTTGTGAAGACACATTCATAACTCTTGCTATGATCCTTCCTGCTTCCACGTCTTCATTGCAATTCTCCAGCTCACATCTCACGGCCTTCAAGGTATACAAAGAGCTACATGTTTTCCGAATTTTTCCGTCTAGCGCGAATCAGCATGCTGTAGGTCCATCTCTTTAACTATATTCCGGTACTTTCCAGTCATCCTTCGTCTCCGGCTCTCAAATCTACTAATTATACACACAACCAGCAATTCGTTGGACTTTACCTCTCTTAGACACTTTGAATTGTTCTGTAATGAAATATAATAATATATATATATATATATATATATATATATATATATATATATATATATATATTGAACGATTTTATAAGAGTTATTCTTCATATATTAATTTCAAGCTTTTATTCAACTTGCATAAAAAGTGTTTCCTATTCTATGCAAAAATAACTCTTAGCAATTACTTTGTAAAGACTTTCAATTTCCTTCCACATTTCTTTAGATTGCTTAACATTTTTTTTTCAATATTTGAAGCTTCATTTTATTAATTCAGAGGTTGGCTTACCCCTCTGATGAGAAAAGATTCTTTTTTGAAACGCTAAATCTTAAGGGAATTGAAATTCTTAGTTGAACATATTAAGAAAACATTCAAATGAATATGCTTTATTTCCAATATTGAGCATTTATTATCGTATTATGAATTTTGACGGTATCCTTGGATATCATCTTACCTCACCCTTGAAATATATACGATGAAATTATTTAAATATTGGGAATAGAGCATTATTATAGTTAAATCAGCGCGAAAATTAGAAAATATACTGTTAGATAGTTAACAAATTTATTCTTATATATTTTTAAAATGAAACAAAGTAGAAAATAAATCCATAAGTCTCCGTTAAATCTAGACTTTTAAAAGAAAAAAGATTCTTCTCATCATAAGTTGAAGCCAATTTTGTAAAGATAAAAACTTTTGCTTAAATTATTTTTGGAAAATTTTATAAAATTATTTCAGTTTTAGTTATTCTGTGAAAAAAGCAAAAATGTCCTCCCTGTAGAGAATATAATGATTCTATCTTAAACTTTAAACAAATAGAAAAAGCATTTTATTTTTGTTAATACTACTTTGCTTAATTTTCGCAAAGAATACGAAAATTTCAGTCAAGGAATGCACGGATAGTTGCGTATTACATACGTACGACATGTGTCGCATTACATATTCAACATTTGCTGGCCCATTCCTCGTTCTTAAATATATCTAAATGTCTATCGCGCCAAACTTATTTTTCGGTGTTATTTGGAGTTAAAACGAACAGAAACACGAATAGAAACACCTAATGACAATTATCAAGTCACTTCGATGAAAGAGTAAGAAAAAGGCAACTCGTTTCCGCTTCAAACACGTTTCAGTAACGTCGTTTGCCATTTCAATTCCATTTTGAAATTGCCTCCCTTTGTTGGAACTCTTTTGTCTGCAAAATCTCGTTTAGTCGGAAAGTTAACAATAGCGAAATTGCGTAACATATGAACAGGGAGGAGATGCGATTTTGGTTAAGCAGATAAAACTCGAATATAAATTTAATTTGCAGCATTTCACAGATTACATGAAAGTGTTTTTGTGTAATGGGAATATAAAGGGTATAACTGTGCATGGGCGACAAGGTGACATGTCGGAAATTCACACAAGGACAACCAATAGAAACGTGTGTCTACGTAGTTTTATGCACGCTAAAATGTACGTTTGTATATATTACTTTTGTATACAGACACATACATAAACACCACATATATATATTTATATTTATATATATATATATATATATATATATATATATATATATATATATATATATATATATATATATCAATGGAGGCGCGAGGATGCTCTATCTCTTAATAGACTACACAAATGGCCTATGCTGGAAATCTTATTTCTTTGATCAATCATAACTCAAAAACCAATAAACCAAATTAGTTAAAACTTTGCACCAAATGTTTATTTGATAGGTTCTATAAGTGTGTAGAATATCAGCATCATTAGTCAAGGCAACCCAGAGATCCAGAAAGTTCAATCATGAAATAATGTTATCTGTGTGTACGTACGTACGTACGTATGTACGTACGTATGTGCCACCCTGTATCTCATCAACTATTTGATTGATTCAGCTGATTTTTAGCAGAGATAGAGGTTCTAGGGTCTAGTTAGTGGCATTCTAATTTCAGTTTACTATATACCTTAGTTTTCCGGAAAATTAAAAAAAACGTAAAAATGACCATTGTATTGAGGCATAGACTTTACAAAAGTAGTGACATTCCATGATAAATGCCAGTATACTGAAATCATATGCCCTTAATAGGGTTTTGATGAAAATTCATATACACTAAATGTACAAAATCAAGGAAATTCCCAAATTTTTACACTTTTATTGTCATTAAGGGTATGCGAGCACAACAGGGCTATGTATTTTACTGGTAGGAATTATTCTTCAGCGCACCTCACACACTTCATCCACTCATGCATAGAGATTTATACTGTAGTGATGTGATAATGAAATGGTTTGGTTGATATGTAGTCATACCCTTAATGACAATAAAAGTGTAAAAGTAAGGGAATTTCCTTGCTTTTGTACATTTAGTGTATATGAATTTTCATCTTAACCCTATTAAGGGCATATGATTTCAGTATACTGGCATTTTTCATGGATTATATATATATATATATATATATATATATATATATATATATATATATATATATAATTTTATTCGATTTTTTGTGTTCTATTTTAAAATGATACATTTAGGGAAAAATATTCGTATTTTTACTAGCTCTGTTAGAAGTAAATATGGATCTGATCTATGCAAGTAAACATTAACCTATTTCGTATTAAACTTGCATTTTTTATGTGAGTATTTGGTTTGTTTGTTTTTTCGGCGTTTTGGACACGATTTTGGCTTTTCCTTCTGACGAGTCTTGTTCATTGAAAACACAAGATATATATACATATATATATATAATTTGTTTGTCTGAGTGATGACGAAACGGACTGCGAAGAATTGGATCGTTTAAATTATGAAGAAAGGCATGGTTAGTGGAATGCAATCTTCAATATATATATATATATATATATATATATATATATATATATATATATCGAATAACCGTTAATAACACTTCTGTGATATTTGCCTAGGGTTGGGCGTTCCGCCTTCCATTGAAATAGGGAGTATAAATTCCCATGCGGTTCCCAATCAGCATGTATATCCCGGTTAGTGGATATTACATACAGCGCCTAGCATTTCTAAATAGTCACCCATCTTGTACTGGCAAGGCTCAACGTCGCTTAACTTTTGTGATCAAACGGAAACTTGTGTGCTAACGTCATTATGACGTATTATATGTATATAAATTTCACAAGAATAAACTAAGCACACATTAGGGCTGTCAGCATTATAAATTATTTCGACCTCGATAGGTCTCATCAGATGCATAACCAGCTACATTTGGGAACCGAATGACGAAAGAGAATGTCACACACCGTCTTAAAATAGGGGAAGAAGTGGCGTGCGTGGAGCCGAAATATATATATATATATATATATATATATATATATATATATATATATTAGTACTTGATGCTTGATGCCATATATATTTTCATTGCTTACTATATATATATATATATATATATATATATATATATATATATATATATATATCAGCGTTAATAATTGGTCGCTATAAGTACTAGGGAAAGAGGAAAATTGGGAAGTGAGGGGGGAATGGTAAGTCAAAAGACAACGGTGTCAAGTCGTGGTTGTCTGTGGTGATATTCGTAAAAAAATATGGGTAGGGGTGAGACAAAGGAGCTGAGAGGAACAGAAGAGGTCATCCCCTCCCTGCATTAGAGTACGAAGTCTATTTTATATATTGGAAAGAAATGAAATGTGTACACGATTAAAAATTATTTGACAAAAGTAATTATAAAACGAAGAACGCGGGATATACTATAGTACGAAGACGAAATTTTTAAACCCAATTTTTTTTTAAATTATTTTTTTGCTAATAGTTGAAAAAAATTGATTTTCGTTTATGTGTCTATGTTTGTTTGGGGGGGGGGTAAGGCCCAGGTAGTTATATACTAG
>OY744519.1:169142728-169145228 GCA_963556195.1 Sepiola atlantica
AACCCAACATGAATGTATATTGCAATGATAGTTAATACATTAGATATCCCTTAGATAACCCTGTTCACTGATAAAGATATATCCTCTTTCAATATCAAGCCACCACATAAAAATGTATCCGCTTAAATATAGACCTACCATAAATATATATTTTTAAACTATGAATAAATAAACAAATAAAAAATAAAATAAAACACTTTATTTTATTTATTTTTTGTTTATTTATTTATAGTTTAGTATATTTTTAGATACTAAACTATAAATAAATAAACAAAAAAATATATAAAATACAAATACTTAATAAATCCCACCCAGAACCTAATCAATAAACTACGTCACACAGTTACTCTAAAAAATAAACACACCTTTGAAGCGAAAAAGAGAAACCATCCATCATCAATAATTAAATTATTTTAAATAAAACTTAATTATGATTAAGACTCATATATTAATCTGAGACTCTAAAGATTTCTTATAGACGATAGACAACTTTAAAATACAAACAAAACTATAAATAAATAATTAAATGAATAATAAAGTAAAACACTTAATAAAATAAAATAAAACATTTAAAAAATACAAAACTTAAAATAAATAAATGATAAAATAAAACACTTAAAAAAATAAAATAAAACATTTTAAAAAATACAACACTATAAATAAAAAAAATAACAATTAAATAAAACACTTAATAAATTTCATCCAACAAAAATATAACTCTTTACCGGAAAGGCACCGGCTAACGATGAATGCAAACGCCATTTCCTCCTGTTGTTTACATTTCGGGACGCTGATGATTCCTTATGGGCGATAGACGTTTTTTTTTATTTAATTTAAAATGCCAGTCTATCTGGATGTAATATGTAATGTATAGGTTTGTAAATAAATTATTTGTATTTAGCTCTCATTTTTTTGCGATCGTGTACTTTATTCATTTCTTTTCAACATAACATGTGACACTATATATATATATGTGTGTGTGTGTATGTGTGTGTGTGTGTGTGTGTTTACATATATTTTTAGGTATATATCCTTTATAATACGATCCAAATTTTTCGTCATTTTTGACTTGGTCATCTTTCTTCTTATTTGTTTTGGAATAATGTGCTTGTTATTTTTATTATAAAATGATTGTTCTCTGAAGAGCAGCTTGGTAGACCAGGGACTATTTTTGTTTCGAATCGCGCGTAAGACGAAATTAATAAAATATAAGCATTCGCTGAAATAAAGAAATAAAAAATAAATAAAATATTATGTTTATAAACTGATTATTTGGTTATTGGAATGCAACCAACCAATATATATATATATATATATATATATATATATATATATATAAGTACTGTGTGGTAGGGCAGAAGAGAAAAATCCAGTAGAGTGCTCGATTAATTAAGAAATGCGAGATTTCGAAGGATTAAGAGCGTAAATATTTATTTATGAAATACAGAAATTCAATGTAACATCAGTACCGTCGGTTTCAAAGCGGGAGATTGATCCAGATTATCGTCAGCTGATAAACATATTCAGGAATGGTCTGAATATGTTTATCAGCTGACGATAATCGGGATCAACCCCCCGCTTTGAAACCGACGGTACTGATGTTACATTGAATTTCTGTATTTCATAAATAAATATATATATATATATATATAGAGAGAGAGAGAGAGAGAGAGAGAGAGAGAGAGAGAGAAGTAAAAGATGAGAATAAAGATTGTAAAAATACAAAATCTATTACGTCCTCAGTTGTTCAAAACAAAGTGTTTTCAAATGAAATAGATTTCTTTTTCCTTCCTTAAGCCTTGGCTTTTCAAAAAATGGAATCTTATCATCAGAGGAATACCGAGAGATAAGTTTGAAGGGAATTACCAGAGGTCATAATTTGAAAAGATATTAATATAATATAAGATAAATACAAGTATAAAAAGTGTAGAAAATATCTCATGTAAAGAGAAGAGGTTGAAAATATATGAAACAGTTTACCGTTGAAAGAGTCATAAAAATTGTAGCAGCATGTTCAAAAGCGGTAAATCCAGGAAAGGCTGGCGTCCAAAATTGTAAAATCCGTTGCATTTTGGAGAAGTCAAACCATTAAAAGCCGAAATAATCCGGTTCGAAGATGTTGTAATGTAAAATCCAAAACTTTTACATTACAACCTTTTCCAACCAGATTATTTGGTGGCTTCGCTAGTCTCTTGACTGGAAAATGTCCGGTTGTGGTTCAAAGGACCGATATATAGCTATAAGATTAGATAGGGGATTCGTTTTCATCGATGGAGGACACTTGTAATGATCCTGGTATAATCTGGAGGTAATACGTATTCAAGGGGCTATACACAACATTTTATTACACCATTGATATTTCCCTCCATTTATCTAAAGATGTTTTTTCGTGTTCCTTAATTCTAAGTGGGTCAAATAAACAAAGGATATATTTCTAGCATTTTGGATGAAAAGAGTCTATCCAGTATTTCCCGGTGCATTTAGTTTTTAGGGTTGAGAT
>OY744519.1:169150228-169205228 GCA_963556195.1 Sepiola atlantica
CCGACAGAAAGGTTACATCGGCCGAAACGTTATGAGAATAACACTCAAGATGAGAACAGTAGTCCGAATAATTCACATATTATAAATTTTCAACCCTCATCTAAAAAAATCGAACAGCAACATTTAGTAGTGAGTTAAGTACGGAATTTTCGAGGTAAAGTAAAATTAAATAAGTAAAAAGAATCTTCCATTACAGGTGTAAGTTACAGGATAAGCTGACGTCACAAGGAACTTGCATCATAGCAACAAGTTGTAACAAAGAAGTGAGATAAACCATCTCTCTTGGGTGTCAAACGTCGAAATGAACGGTCGTATTTGTCGGGCACTTCCACTGCCCCCTTGCGGGAGAAGGCCTGAAAGATAACAATCATCATCAACAAGAATAATAATATGCAGCCCAGAGCAAATAATGGTGTCGGGAAAATTTACTAGGAGGAAAACTTGTACGGACTCCGCTGCTTGAGAAAGACGTAGACGGAAATGATATCTCATTTCAGCTATGAACATTTTGGATTTGTCTAAGATTTCTGATCAATCCATGACACTTACCTTACATCTCTCTCAGTGGTCTTTAAGTATGCATATTAATTGTAACTTCATCTCGTGCTAAATCTGTAAGATTCTGCAGTTTCAAAAACAACAACTCGATGTAGCAATACTTTGTGATGGGGGTGTTAAATACTGAATTTTGCACGTATAATTAGATTACTTAAAAAATAATTTTTATTACAGGCTAAGTTAGAGGTTAAGCTGAAGTGTAGAAGAAGGCGCGTTATCACAGGAAGTTTAGGTGGCAAAAAAGTGAGATAGATCTCCTCTCTTGGGTGATGAACATTGATGTGAACGGACGTATTTTTCGGGTTCTTCCACACAACCTGCGGTAGATTGCCGGAAAGATACAATCATCTCGATATAGATTTAGCAATATTTTTTCGTGGGCGTGTTAAAAACGTATTTTTGCACGTAAAATTAAATTAAGTCAGAAATTTTTTTTGTTTTCATTACAGGTTTGTTAGAGGTAAAGCTGATGTGTACATGAAGTTACGTCATTGCAGGAAGTTAAGATGACAAAGAAGCTAGGTAGATCTTCTCTCTTGGGTGTCGAACATCGAAGTGAACGGACGTACTTTTCAGGCTCTTCCGCCGCCCTACGAGGGATGGTCGAGAAGATACAAACATCTTAATGGAATGTTATGCAAAAAAAAAAACTAAATAAACCAATAAGAATAATAATAGACACCTCAGAGAAAATAATGGTGTAGGGAGGAATTCAGTACAGACCCAGCTGCACGAGATAAACGCAGAAGTAAATGATGTTATTTCATTTCAGCTAGGAAGATTTGGGTTTTATCTGATTAGTTTGTGACATTCAACTTTAAATCTCTCTCAGTGTTTTTTTGAAGTACACGTATTTATCGTCACTTCCTATCTTGCAGAATCGGTTAGTTTTATCGTGTGTTTTTTTAAATAGTAACAACTTTAGAGAGACAATTACTTGGCAAAGCTACTTCGCAAGAAATATTTGGCACGACTCGCTTAAAATTGATCACAGTGTCTCAATATGGCAAAATGACTGAAGTTTCTTGATTGGCTCAGGATCGAAATTTGACAGTTAATTATCGAAACTGTCATTTTAAAAGTTTCGAGAAATAACTCATCTAATTACTGATCACAGTCGGTTGACGTTCCGGCACAACTTATAGACGAGGTAACCTTTCCTTTTATTAGGCAATTAATTTTAGTACTAGCGGCATCCCTGGCGTTGCCCGGGAATGATTGAGCACCCTATGCAGCTTTAAAATCATATTATCATGTTTATTATTATTTTGTAATTTTCATAATTTCTAATTTTTAAGCTATAAATAAAATAGAATATTGTCGTGTTTTGGGTCATCCATCAATTGGTGGTGAAACATTTACGAGGTCAGTGCGCCATGATGCTCGCTAACTCATTGCGGCAGGAAGCTCCAATCCCGAGAGGTCAATGTCCTTCCCCAGAAGAGTCTAGCTTGTAATATGGGGGCTCGTAGCCCGTCGCGTAACCTCTGGGAACAACAGAAGAACTTTTCAAGCAAGTTTATCGTGTCGAGATACATATCCAGCCATCGCCAAAAATCTGATTGGGTTCCCAGGCAATTTTTAATAGGCCAGAGTGAACCTGCTTTAAATATACCACCGTGTTATCTTATTTATTATCGGACCTTCAAGGTCAAAACATTTTCAGAAAATAGTGGGTAAAAATATTAAATATTAAAAAAATTTTATGTGTGTTTTTTTTATTTTACTTTATGGTGGCAAAGTAAGGGGGATAACTTATCTGAACAAAGATTTGAACAATTTATTATAAAAAAATTTTTTTTAGGTTAAGGAAACAAAAACTGGTGCCCTTTATGAACTCAGCCATATAGAGTAGGGAATGAGTTTCACATATACATTGAACGTAAAATGATCTGTATTTCCGTGCCGTTCTAGCTTTTCAGGTCAGTCAACAAAATATGTTTACTACTACCCTAAGTTCGACTGGCAATAAAAAAATGTTTAGAAATTGCATTTTAAATATTGTCTTTTTTTGTTGTTTCTTCACATGGAAATGTTTCCCCAATAATTTTTTTTTCTTCATTTCAATTTCAGACAAAATAAAAAAAATTTTGTTATTTTAGTAAATAAAATAAATTGTTGCAGAATATATTTATTAAAATTAATTGTTTAAAAAAAAATTGCGATAAGTTATCTCACTTACTTTGCCACCTGAAAGCAAAAGGGGGATTTTGTTCGAATTTTTATACTTGTTTCAATTCATTTGGTAATCATTATTAATAGCGACCTCATAAGTTTCAAGCAAATTTACTAATAAATATTATTTACTAGTAAATATACAATTTACTAATAAATAATAAATAAATAATAATTTAATATTTAATATTTAAAAGAAGTTTTAAGCAAATATATTGTATCGCAAATAGTGTGGAGATCTGTAATCCGCGTTCAGCCATTTTTAATCTGAAGAGAGGAAGTAAGTACATAACCGGAGCGGAAGCGAGTAAGCAACGTCTAATTTAATGATCTGAAAAAAGTAGATACTCCGGTTACGTATTTACTTCCTCTCTTCAGATTCAAAATGGCTGTTCACGGGAC
This sequence comes from Sepiola atlantica, assembly GCA_963556195.1. Taxonomy (NCBI): domain Eukaryota; kingdom Metazoa; phylum Mollusca; class Cephalopoda; order Sepiida; family Sepiolidae; genus Sepiola; species Sepiola atlantica. The sequence continues at coordinate 169,153,364 of OY744519.1, forward strand.
AGGCGGAAAGTGACGGTGACTAAGTGGTTAACGAAAACGGATTGACGACCTGGGTGTCCCAAGTTCGAATCTAGTTGGTTCCACATAAACACTTTCATTTAAGATGTTGGCAACCTTCGGGTGGTACCTCTCGTAAGTACCCGATGTCTTTCTAGAAAAAAATCTAACTAGAAAGATATCGGGGAAACCAATGCAAATAACCGAATCACCTGCTCCATCTTAAAAAAGGGGGTATCTTTTACAATAATCCGCAGAGTCGCTAACGGGGTCCAAAAAACGAACAAGAACGGGGTAAAAAAATATATATATATAACAAATGAAGCTGACCTACGTTGAGAATAGATATTTTCCTACTTACCTATGAAATTTGTTTTATTTTTACGTACTATAAATGGGTTTTTATTAGATGTAAAAAAAAAAATTCTTGTTTTTTTTTTCACCGGTTTTTACTAAAAACAAAATGGCGTCTCGTCCTTACCTCCTTACCCCCCCCCCCAAATCGCCATTTTTTTGTGTGCAATGTTCGTGTGACAAAACTATTGATTTCTAATAAATAGCAGTTGGAACGGTTTAAAAATACAAACAAATGTCACAGATAAGTTGGAAAACAACTTGTATCAGCTACAGTTACTTTTATTTGTTGTATATTTGTTTTTTGAGCGTTTTCACTCTGCGGATTATTGTAAAAGATACCCAAAAAAAGTAATGAACAACGGTACAGTCAGATTGTTTAAAACTTCTTCTAAATATTAATTTTTAACGCAAATCAGTCACAAATAAGCGGCTAAAGCAAAATAAATAGTTTTTGACTAATTACCCAACGATATTTCCTTTAAAATAATTTATGTCGGTATTAGTAATGTTTACTAATTATTTTTACTGTTATTTACTTACTGATTGTTTTTTTCTGTTTTCTCTTTTTACTTGCAGTGCGTCATATGTCTCGGAGCGAAGGCAACAATGCAGACGTTCCCTTGCGGGCATCGCGTCGTATGTCGGAAGTGCTTCATAAAAACCATCCAGGTGGCAGTATCCCAGCGATGCTTGCCTCTAAGGTGTGTCATTTGTCGGACGCGGATCCTGAAGCTCCGACAAAATCCGAAGCCGCATTCGGAAAGACGGGAAGGGTCGAGCAGTAAACATGACAAAAGTGACAGCAAGTCGTCCTCGCATAAAGACAGGAAAAGTGGCAAGTCTGCCTTAGAGAAATCCATAAAATCTGAGATTAAGAGCAAATCTTAAAACACGAAATAACCGAGAGAATTAAAAACATAAAGAAGAAGAAGAACTTGAGATCTGTATTATGAAGACAAGTGCGAAATTATAGTAAAAACAAAACGGCCATTAAAAGAATATCAAGGAAGCTGCTATATTAAGAGTAATTGATATATTAACCAATCAGAACACGTTCTTAAAATTAAAAAAAATAATATAGCAGGTAGATCGTTTCATCAACTCAAAACGAAAACAAAAGAAATATTTTTACGAAAATAGGATACAAATTCAGAAATATTCTTCTACAAACGATGCAACTGACTAAATTTTAGGCCCATAAAAAAACGAAAAAAATATATAAAAAAACAAAAACTATAGAAAAGGGCTGTAGTAATGAATTTAATTCAAAGTGTAAAATAGAGAAAAAAAAGCATCGTCATTGTTGAAGAGTGTTGAATTTGAATTAAGAAGCATAAAAAGAGAAACAAATAAAAAACACAATTAGTTGAAAGGTTTGGCAGCCATTTTTCCTAACCAGAAAATGGCCATAAATCCTTTAACTTAATTATTTAGTCTTCCTGAAAAAAAATCAATTACAAAACAAATTGGTGGTTACAAGCAACGAGAAAATTGGAACTGAATTTATAGAAATCATCAAGTCTTTCTCCCATCGTATTGAAAATGTTGAACTTCTAAGAATGAGTGAACAAAAAAAAACCATGTCGGACGATATTCGATGGGGACGGAGAAACAAAGAAAATATCACATCAACAATAACAAAAAATCAAAGAAATAATACATTCCGTTTAGCAGCAAGCTACAAAATCCGAAGAAAGGTTTTATACCGATCTCAAAGATACAAGACAATTCATCTGAGTTACTTCCATTTGCTGCTAAAACCAGACGACATTAAAGTGATTGGTTAAAATTCGTTTACAAGATAAATACCATTGCTAATAATAATGGTTATAAAACACAGCAAAAAAAAAAAGTTGTTACCAAATGAAAAATGGCGCATTTAACCGATAACCAGTGAAAGATTTCCATTGTCTATAAATGTTTTAATTTTCAAGTAGAATTACATATTTTAAATATCTTTTTAGACACGAGTCTCTCGTGTAACGTAGTAACATTTAGTTTTTAAACGTTATTGAAAAAAATGCTGTTTTTTTAAGCATCAAAAATGAAAGAAAAATTATTAAAAAAAAATGAAAATGCAAAAAAAAAAGGATTTAGCAGTACGTAATGTTTTTAATAGAAGTAGAAGACTGGAAATCATCAAGATATTTATCGGCCATTGCTGGAAAGTTTCCTTTATTTAACTTAGAAAAATCGTTATGATTTACTGATTTTATTAATTCTAATTCCAAGTAAAATAAGCATCTTCTAAATGACATAACAAAGAATACATTTAAACATACAATCTAGCATGAAATATTAAGAGAACATTCAGCCATTTTGTTTTAAGATCTAATATTCCGCCATTTTGTTTTGAGTTTTAATATTCCGCCATTTTGATTTTAGTTCTAATATTCGAAAAATAAAACACAGACAAAAAAATACTTGTTAGAGTTTTGAAAGAGATCTCGATAAATCTCACGAGAATAATAACGTTTTGTTTAATCTACATTTTAAACCATGTTTTATATTCTTGCCGGTGAATGACTAACTTTCGTTATGAACATTTGTAGAGATATATGTATCACACGATAATAACACTGAAACAAATAGGAAGGCATTTGGGATACGTTTATTTCAGACGATTGTATCAGAGATCTTGTATAAAGGCCAACATTTAAAGATATTTCTTTCGGGTTGCAAATATAAATGTTATTATCAGATATCAGTAACATAACTTAAACAAAACATTATACACATTAAGGTTCATGTTTGGAAATAAAATATTTTGCTAATCTCAGATAAAAACACAAAAACCTCATTATATATATATGTATATATATATATATGTATATATATATATATATATATATATATATATATATATTATAAAGCATGCATATAGATAAACATTGAATGAATATGTGTATGTAGAATGTATATAGTATTATTAGATGCATATACATATCCATGTCTGTCTACGTTATAAATAATGAAAACTTAATATATAAAAACCTAATCATATATATATACATATTAAACTTTAGTCATATACAGCATATATATGTACATATATATATATGTATGTTTGTTTATTTACATTATTAAACAATGCCTCCTCAATATGAACGTTTAATTAACTGAACAATGAAATATATTTCCCAGAATATGTTATGTATCAACGATGCTTTGTTAGACATTCGTGTTTGGTTTATTAACATTTTTTTTTTTCAATTTATTACCAAAAATCTTCTGTAAATACAATATTATTTGATACTAAAATTAAAGATGTAATATAAATAGGATAAATCTATAAAGCATGTGTCCTTCCTGCGGTCTTATACTGGAATGGATGTGGAAGCAGAAGTAATATGTAGCAGTGGAAAATCTATAACGCATATGTCCTTCCTGTGGTTTTATACTGACTTGAATGTGTCCACCGGACTTTAAAATTGTGTAAGAAAGTAGAAAGTTTCCAACGCCACATCATGTGCTTCATTACTGATCATAAACTATCTGACTACATCAGTATTGCAGAGTTCAGATAACTCACTGGCATCTATTAATATCCTCTGTCAGCAAATGTAAAGTCTTGAGATTGTTTGGTCACGGTAAGCGTCCCAGTGTCGGGCTATGCAAAATATGCGTTGAAAGCATGATACGAGGAAGCCGGTCGAAATGTAAACAAAAGAAAAATAAGGACGGGCAATGTTCGTGAATGAACGAACATAAACATGAACTAAGCGAACATTTTGCCCCAAGATCGTAAAGCTTTGGGGGCACTCAGCCATGTTAGTGCACATTCTGCAGCTAGCGAAGAAAATCTTTAATAATAAATAGGATAGTTAGAGCATTCATTTATACTATATATAAATGTGGGTTGGTTAGAAAGACTACTTACCAACACGTTATTGATTGAATAATACATGAAACTGATTTTAATCTATCATTTTTTTGATTTTAACAGTATACTAAAAACTGAAACATCAATGTTGCCAATATAGACCAAAGAGTAAAGGTAATTGTGGAAAAACAGCCCAATCTTTATGACGAAGTATAGATATCTCTGAACAAATATAGAGGTGACTGAAATATGGCGAATTATCCATCTGGTCATAAAAAAGAACCATGTGCGCTAATCAGTTAAATGAAACGTTCAAATAAAATGCATACAGGATTTTTTTTTTCTGTTTGTGGACTATTCTATCTTTTAAGCCCTGTGGATAATTTAAGAGTTTCATTTAATAACTGCATTGCCTACACAAATATGAGGAGCATTATACGTACTATAGTGTCGGGAAAAGATTCTATTGTTTAATTAATTGTAAATTCACCGCAAAATCGTCGACGATACGTATTGAGGAGACATGATGTAATAATATAAATACATAAATATATATAATCCACAATATAGAATTAAATTATATATATATATATATATATATATATATATATATATCCACAATCAGACATACAACGCAGTACACACACACCAAGCCAGCCATCAACAGGAAATCCTAGTATCCTTCTGAAAGGACCAAATGATGACGAAACTCTTGTCTAAGACTTCCTGTTGGGGGCTGGTTTGGTGGGTGTGGGCTGCGTTGGGTGTCTGATTGTGAATGAATATATAATGTACGTATAATTATATATGTATATAATAGACTATTTTATGTAGATATTTTACAAACTCATCCAGTTCTCTGCTAAAAACAACGAGTACGTCACACTCAGCTGATAAACTGGTTGGGGCATTCTAATCTTAAACTTTTTATTTAATCGTAGAATGTAGGAATAAAAAGATCGTGCCACGTGCGTTTATTTAGTACCGAGTTTCAAAATTAATTGCATGAATTTCTTACATTTTGTTTATGTCAATATTTCATTATGGACTGACCATTTTAAAAAAAAAGATAACTTATTTTTATGGAACTATTAACACTTTAACGACTACCTTATTCTCTGTATATTAAATTAAAAACTTAGAAAATCGAATAAAAAATGAGTGAACAAAATCATTTCTCATCTGATTTTCTTAGTTTTTAATTTATTATTCTGACGTCTCCTCTAAGAGGGTCAGACGATAAGGCCTTAAGAAAATTTTTAACAATTTTCTTTTTTCTAATCTTCCTCCCTCCCTTCTTTTCATTTTATAACAATAAATAATGTTTTCTCTGGAATACATATATATATATATATATATATATATATATATATATATATATATATATATATAATGAAGAAAAAAGAGTCCGAGTTTTTTGTTTAAAACATTTTTTTAATTATTATATTTTTCTCGCTACGATCGTTTCCACCGTATTTTTCTTGCTAACGATGAAATCTAAGTATGTTTAACATGTGTCTTCGGTGGTTTTAATGCAGTCAAAAACCGTTATTACAACATTACACGTCATTATTCCTCGTAAATTTAAATAGGAGAGCTAACCCCTATATCAAAATATAACTCAACGACTAAAATATGGTTATCTGCCTCATCTAGTGTTTGGTAGTCCAAAAAATGATAATCATTTAAATGTGATTATTCTTCGGAAATTCTAATAGAGAATGTAACTCCTATATAAACACTTAAAATAGGGAAGGTAACTCCTATATTAAAACTTAAAGTAGGGGATGTAACACCTACACAAAAAATAAATATTTAAAAAAATGTGTTTCTTTATCTGAAAACGTACTGTTTATCTTCAAATCTAAGTAAATGAATTATAAATGTCTGCATTCGTTGTGCGGGAGTACGATGATCTTATATATATATATATATATATATATATATATATATATATATATAGGTAAATATATGAAATTAGGAAGATAAATTATTTGAACCAACAAATAATAAATTTAAATTTAAAAAACGCTACGTTTAGAATTGATATCTTAATGAATGGAAACTTCACTAGAAATAAACTTGAGTGTCAAATTCATGAGTTATTCCCCCTTGAAAACTTTTTAAAAGTTAAGCAAGTTTCGAAAGTAAAATCGTAGTTATATAAGTATTAAATAAGGAAAGAAAAGGGAGGTAATAATCCGGAAATAGAAATAATCATTCTTTGTTTTATTCCGACAAAATGGCGGCATGGATGATATGTGCTGCTCTAAGAAGAAAAATAGAACATGAATATTAATTCACTGTTTCTTGATGGCGTTCTTGCTTGAATTAAAACCGCTGAAGAAACCTGTTTATTTTAACGTAAACAAGATGAATGGAAACGATCGTATAGGGGGAAAATGTAATAAATAAAAAAAGTGCTTTAAATAAAAATAAAAATGTATCTGACTCAATTACTTCAAGATTATTCCATTTAGAGCTCAAGTGCTATAGGTATTAGAAAAATCTCAGTTTCTGTGTGACCTTAAGGAACTAAAAATAATATATATATATATATATATATATATATATATATATATATATATATATATATATATATATATATATATATATATATATATATAAGTTTAGATACAACCGACAAAAATATAGAGATCAATGTAAAAAGCGGATCAACCAAAACAATACAATCAAGTTAAATGATATGGTGACATTTTATAATATATCGTCTTTATTATCAGAAGACTTCACCTGAGAAATATATTTTCATAATAAAGACAGAATATTAAAAATCTCACCATATATTTTTTAATTGAATGAGTTTGGTCGATCAGAATTTCCATCAATCCTAGCATATATATATATATATATATATATATATATATATATATATATATATATATATATATATATATATATATATATATATATATATATATATATATATAGTACAATCATCATCATCAGTATAAAACTTTATACGTGTGAAGCAGAGAAACGATAAGGGAGATAAATATCTACTCTACACGAATAAAGTTATCTTGCTGTGATTACAATTTGACAAAGCAAATCGAAATAATGGGGCTCATTAGTGCTCCAAACACGTTCCTGTGTCAAACTTGTTAATTTACAGCCTATTCCGTATACCTACCATTTCATTTTTGTTCAAAATTTAATTTCCATTCCACAAATACTCTCTCTCTCTCTCTCTCTCTCTCTCTCTATATATATATATATATATATATATATATATATATATATATATAATTTAATAACGTAATTTTATGAATTAAAATGGATTTAACGTGTTTATAAAATTTAAGAGAACTTTATACACCCTAATCGGTCCTCACGCAGATACAAAATAAGTTAATATAATTCTAATTTTTTATAGGTTATATCATGATGGGCAGTGTAATTGTGCAGATTCGATTATGAAATTTGCGCCGTAAATCGTGTATATTCGATTATGATATCTGCGCAGTGAAATAATGTGGGTTCGATCATGATATCTGCGCAGTTAACTTTGTATGTTCGATCATGAAATTAGAGCAGTTAAATTGTGTATATTCGATTATGATATCTGCGCAGTGAAATTATGTGGGTTCGATCATGATATCTGCGCAGTTAACTTTGTATGTTCGATCATGAAATTTCAGCAGTTAAATTATGTAGGTTTGAGTATGATGTCTGCGCAGTTAAATTGGGTAAGCTTAATCATGAAATTAGCATAGTTAAATTATGTAAGTTCGATCATAAAATTTGCGCAGTTTAACTTATCTGGTGAAATCTGCTTAATTTATAGTTGATAATATACCCAATTTATAATGCCTACCCCCTGAATTTATTGTTGATTATCCCTAAATATATAGTGGATAGCCAATCTCAATTAATTCATAGTTCTTAAAACTCTCAATTTATTGTTAAAAACACCCTCAATTTTTTTTTATGTCAAAATTAATTATAACTTCAACGAACAGAAAATGGCTCACCCAGTGCTAGCTTGTTAAATTTTAATAAGGGAGGTAATTCCTATATAAAATTATAACTTCAACGACTAAAATATGGTTATCTGCCTGTCATAGAGTTAACTCCTGTATAAAAAATAAATAAAATGAAGCTTTATTTTGAAAGTAATTAATTATATATGTGTTTGTAGATGTGATTGGTTTAAATAAAAGTAAAATAAATCGAGTTTTCCTAATGTAATTAAGGTGTTATAAATTTCAAATTTATCTGAATTTAATACTTTTTAAGCCGAACGTAATTTAATTAGTTAATATTATTTGTTTTAAATAACTTTTTAAAAACTTATCTGAAGGTCAATTTTTAGAGTTAATACCTTAGTATTTTTTAAGTTACACAAACTAACTATCATGGACAATAACAATTCTGTATTTAAATGGGTAGTTGAAGAGATGATACAAAAAACAAATTAAAAATAAAAATAAAAACTTGTAAATGAGTTGGACATATATATATATATATATATATATATATATATATATATATATATATATATATAGTAACGGTTTAATTGTAAAAATAAAACAACAAGTTGTATGCGTTTCGTACTGTTTCGTACATCGTTAGAGACTTGAATGGTAAAAGTGTTATTGCGCTCAATAGAAAGAGTGATCTTCTAACGTAAAATTCTGGGCGGTTAAAGTGTGAACTCATATCATCTGTTAATACTACCTCTCCGTTCAAAATAGTTGCTTCAATTTTTTTCTATAAAACATTTTGATTGATTTAAAATATGTACTATTAATTGCTAAGTGGTTAACGACGTGAACTGAGGGTGTGGGTGTGCCGAGTTCGAATCCAGTCCAAACCACACGAACATTTTCATCAAAACCCACACCTGACCTTGTGTCTAACCTCCTGGAGAGGAGGTAAATACAACAATATCATATGAGACTCATTTCCATATGCTGTCGGTTACTGCTGCTGTATCTCGTGTTTTCTTTTTCATCTATCTACTAGCAGGGTTACCCGGCGTTGCCCTGGGCAAAAGTGAAACATATTTCTATTTAAACGTCTGTCTCTTTACCCCTCTAGATCTCTATCTATCTTTCTCCCCCCTCCACACTCCCATCTTTATCCACCACCCAGGTATTCTCTATGTACTTGCACACGTACATGCACACAGACAATTTTTTCTTATCTAGATTTATCGAGAAATGAGCCGGCATAAGAGAAGCAAATCCTTGATAAAAAATCAGAGTTACTTGCCTTTTAGTACAAAACTGTCCAAAAATAAAAACCGACCCCCTGATGAAACTTGCGCCAGTTTAGGGTCAAAGAATGAATATTTTTTCTAAATTCTAGATATTATTCAACCAGGGCAACGCTGATCAAGAGTATACCAACTTTGTGGGTTTTTGTTTTGTAGTATTTTACTTTTAGCTGGACATACACACAGAGCCACACATGCAGACAACTGCCCTTTATATAATAAATTTTGTCTCTATAATTTTCTCTTTGCCTCCCTTTTAATCCCATCACTCCTCGCTCTCTCTCTCTCTATCTCTCTCTCTCTCTCTCTCTCTCTCTCTCTCTCTCTCTATCTCTCTCTTTTCTCCCTTTCCTGTGATTTTCTTTTCCGTACATCTCAAACCTTACTACGCATATTTTCTGAGTTTATACTTTGACGTCCCCCCCCCTAGTTTTACGCTAAAAGCAAAGCAAATTGGTTTGACCTCTGTGACCGGCTTGCTTCTGTTGGTTACACTGATTACATCTAGAATCATGTACTTATAGGAAGGAACAACGTTAATGTTGTCAACACCGATAAGTGAAAGTGGTGGCATGGAACCGATTGGATTCGAACTTGGCACACCCAGGTCTTCAGTCCACGTCGTTATGCACTTCACTACCACCACCTCTTACTTTTACATTAAAAGATCACGTTTTGTATCTAGCTAAATAACATTCTTATGATTTGAACGTTTGATGCAGAAACTGCGTACCAATATTGTTTTGTTTTTACATGTATTCTTTATACTATAATATATCTCGTAGACATACTAATATATATATATATATATATATATATATATATATATATGTATATATATATGTATATGTATATGTATATGTATATATATATATATATATATATATATATATATATATATATATATATATATATATATATATATATATATATATATATATATATATATATATATATATATATATATATATATATATATATATATATAATTGCCTGTGACATTCATCTTGAGAATAAGAATGTTTGGATCAAATGAATTTGAGGCACCCCAGGATGATCAACAACCAAAGGGACACATTTTGCCTTAATACAGCTTTTTTGACTTTCGGTTGTATTATGAGCAAATAAAACAATACATCTAAGGTGAACGTTTGGAACTTTAATTTTAAAATATTTTACCAATAATACTTTTATTTACAAGCACATTTTGTTATCAACACATTTTAATTTAAAACAAAACAAAAAACAGTTTTATTTATAAAAAGTTTCGTTTTTGTAAACTTTGGAGATTTATAAAAAAAAATTAAAATGCATTTTTCTATATTAACATTTTTAATTTTTAAAAGAGTATTTTTAAATATTAGATTTTTCGCACAATTTTTTAAAATTTAACATAAGCGATGAAATTGGATGTCAAAAGTAAAAAATTGATGTTAAGACAAAATGTGTCCTTTTTGCTGTTATTCATTTTGGGGTGCCTCAAGTCTATTTGATCCATTTATTTTTTTTATTGATAAAATCAAGAGTGGTTTTAATAAAAGAATGTAAGAAAGATTGCTTGTAGAGAGAACAGAAAAAACATTCTGACTGTATAAAAAGATTATCAATTTTAGAAAAAAAAACAGAAAACAACAAAAATATGAAGGAAACGGTTGCACTTCTTGGATCGAAAGTCTGAGATGTTCTCGCTCTGATCAATCTCATTCTCAACTCAAAAAGAAAAGCGAGAATCTTTGGGTTTATAAAGAAAATGACATTAGTCCTTGTCAAATATAATATTTTACTCACCGAAGATGGAAATATCTTCATTCGGATCTCCTCATATTCCATTCATCAGGAAAACAAAACTTGGAGGAAACACAAAAAAAGCCAAATATCCTTTGATATTTAAAAAAAAAAACATCGATTGAAGAAATCCGATTTCAGTCGGAAATAAACTTTATAGATTTTTTTTCATTGGCAATAAATTCTAGATTGCACTGTACAGAGGTCTGCTTAGAATTCGTATATTCAAATGCACACGTACAAGCACATACATACACATAAGCACATCCATATTTATATATATATATATATATATATATATATATATATATATATATATATATATATATATATATATATATAATATTCATGGCATCAGGAAAATAAGAATGTTTTGTGAAAAAAAATTAATTTAAAAACTAATTTAATATTATTTATTCAAAAATAATTTTAAAAAGTAATTTAATATTATTTATTTAAACTTTATATATATATATATATATATATATATATATATATATATACAGACACGCATATATATATATATATATATATATATATATATATATATATATATATATATATATATATATATATATATATTTACTATACTATTACAGATTTCATATCAACATAGTACTAAAGGTTTAAGCAGGGGCATACTGTGTTTTCTTGCGTTTTAATTATAACCCGCTCCCTGGCTTTCGTCAGCCATATTTTGATCTTATGATTAAAACTCAAGAAACCCCAGTATTTTCCCATGAATCCACTATCCTGGCTTGAAACCTAAGGTACTATATTTACCTGAACATCTGTAACACTATGCATAAAGCTCTGTTAGATTCTTTTATATCCAACGAAATCAAGAATTGTATATATATTTATATATATATATATATATATATATATTATGTGTATAATGTATATAATGAGTGAAAACTTTTAGAATTCAAATAGGCTTCATTCAATATATGATGTTTCGATACAATATACCTTCTTCAGCCCTAAAAGGTAATGTTATTGAATTGTTGATGATATTCGAAATTAATTAAGAAAAGTATAGAGAGCTTGAGAAAAAGCAAATAGAAGAATTAACAACAGAACGATAAAACCAAAAGAAACAAAGAAACAAAGAAAGTAAGAACTATATATAACGTGCACTGAATAACGGAATGAACTTATTCCACTGAAGAGTTTCCAGATTATTTATATCGTAATATCGAATATATTATCCGTGTATTTCTCTATTTATTATATATATATATATATATATATATATATATATATATATATATATATATATATATATATATATATATATATATATATATATATATATTACTATTTCATGTATCCACATAAACTTTTATAAGGAGATATAATTTTTTATGTATCAATTTTCAGTATTTACTTCAACAGTGGCTCGATACGTAAGTAGAGCTAGGTAGTTAGCTATGAAAATATATTTATGGCAATTAAGCTACACCGAGGCTCCCTCGTTTCACCCCTGGGGGGGGGGAATCTTCAGGCTAAGATTCCCTCCAGGGATGAAACGCAGGAGCCTCTGTGTAGCTTAATTGCCATAAATATATTTTCATAACTTACTACTATATATATTATATATATATATGTGTGTGTGTGTGTGTATGTGTGTGTGTGTGTCGAGGTACTATTTTTTACTTTAAAATAAGATGAAAAACGACCTAGACGGTTTAAACTTCCTTAGAGCTATTTCTACCATCGTCACATCAGGAGAAATCGATGAACTATGAATTATTTGTAGGGAAAATAAAAATCAAATGGGTGGGCTTTGTATAAAAGGCCTAATAAGATGGCCAGTTCTTAATATAAAAGTATAATAGGCTTTACTTAGATCGGCGAGACGTGGTATAAAATGACAATTATGATAACCGGAACTAAGCATAAAAGGCCTACTTAGATGGGCGGGGCTTACTATAAAAGGCCTACTGAAAATGAAAGTAAGATAAACAGTGAAAATTGCCAAGACGATCAAAATATAATTAAATAAATGAATTTTCGCTATAAAACAATTAAAAGTCGGCAATTTATAATAAAAAAGAAACAAATATTTTGCCTAATTTTTTGTTATACCGAAAACTTGTAGTTTGTCTTAACTGCCCTATTCTCATTAATCATCCTCCCATCAAATCTTTCTGGGAGTTCATCCATTAGATCCATTGCTCTTTCTTCTTCTTGTAGAGTCGGTTCTCTCTATCGCTCCAAACCTTTCTCACGCCTGGGGATATTCTCTATTTCTACAAATCTGCTATCAGACCGTGTATGCAATATTGTTGGCATAATTTGCGCTGGTGAATCTCTGTCCCATTTGAGGATTCTTTATAAGGTTCAGAAGCGTATCGGTTATTTCGTTAGCTCTCACCCTTTCTTCTTTTCTCTACATCCTCTCTCTCTCTCTCTCTCTCTCTCTCTCTCTCTCTCTCTCTCTCTCTCTCTGGCTCTGTCTTAGTCTCTCTCCCCCCTCTCTCTCTCTCTCTCTCTCTCTCTGGCTCTGTCTTAGTCTCTCTTCCCCCCCCCTCTCTCTCTCTCTCTGGCTCTGTCTTAGTTTCTCTTTCCCCCCTCTCTCTCTCTCTCTCTCTCTCTCTCTCTTACAGAAATGATGTTGCTAGTCTCAGTCTTTTCTATAAATACTATTATGGTATATGTTCTTCAGAATTGTCTGATCTATTCCTGCTTCATTTGTTCCAGCTCGGTTGATTCGTTGGTCTAGTTGTCTTTACCAATTCGCTGTTTTTATACCTCGTTATAATACAGCTTCTTATTCCAGTAAGTTTTTCCAAGAACTGCAGGTTTGTGGAACTCTCTTCCTGCTGACTGTTTTTCTCCTACCTATAGCCTTGATCTTTTCAAGAAAGGCCAATAGGCATTTCCTGTCTTTACGATACTCATCTTTCATTCTTTTTAGCTCATTACATCAAGTGGCTTCCTGCTGTGTCTGGAGCGCTTTCCATAAAAACATATCTTAGCAAGCCATTATACTAATCTCAGTTCCATTTGCTATTTGTCTTCGCTGCAAAATAATTTATATTCCATCAATTACTCTCCTGGTGTGACGATGGCAGAAAGAGCTCTAGGGGAATCAACCCCGTTTCCTTTATTTTATTTTTAAAAGTATTATATATAATGATGCTAAATTACGAGACAGAAACACATATTCCCATGTATCATGATATTTATTTATGCTATTTTGTCACCTTTAGGTTCGTGTCCAATGGAATCTTCTGTAAGGAATAAATTTAGAATAATAACGGCCAGAATGGAATCCATTCTCCATCATAATTATAGTGTGCTGTAATAAGAAGACCATCTGATTCAAAAGATGAATAAACAGACAACATTGGAGTTTTAAATAGAAATCCATCTTATTTGGGCTGGGTTGAAAAGGAATTAAACAGCTAAGAGTCATTCTTTATAAAGGGCGTAAAAACGATTTGGTAGATTTTCCATATCGATGGCAATTTGGGGGAAACCAACGAAATACGTCTTGCCCAGACGATATACTTGCTCCAACTGGCGCACGCGGGAAACCAAAATGGAGATGCCGCTGTAAGAAGTAGTCCGACGATTCTTGTGTCTCTACGCGGGGCCTCTGATTGGCTGCTGGACCAATCAGGCACTGTCTATTTAGAGCTATGGAAAAAAAGTACATAAAAGTATGTGATTGCTACGAATGAATTGATTTCTCAGTAGCGTACCCCCCACCCTTTTTTCAAAGAAAACTTAGCGTTATTTTCAGTAAATGTAAAACGAAAAGTCATCTAACAGCAGACATAAACTAGTGTCCAAAAGTCAACATCAAAATAAATATATGCTGACATTTTTGGGAAATAATCCAACAAATATGTATTGACATGGACCGCATCACATCAACGATGACAAGTGATTTAAATAACAAATGTTGTCGGAAATTTAAGGCATCCTTCTAGCATAACTAAAAATAATAAGTCTATTTACTTCTATATCATCATCATTATTATTATTATTATTATTATTATTATTATTATCATCATTATCATAATTATTATTGTCATTATTATTATATAGAACTATTTCTTATTCTGTATTATTCTTATAGAGTAAAGAGACTTCTTATTTTGCCATTTAATTTACATACGTATTCGTAGCGTGCTCAGACACATGTACGTAAATTTGTTTACAACGTGAAAAAAGTCACTCTTTCTCTAAATTCTCACAGAAACATAAAGAAATATTGGAGAGTGGTTTAATCAATATAGAGTGAGAGGATAAGAGAAATAAAAAATATAAATAAGAGAGCGATCGGTTACTTGTTCAGTTACTTATAAATTACAGAAAATTAGGACGATAAAAACGGAAAACTCAATCCCAGAACTAAGGTATGTATATTTTAGCATGTATTTTGTTTTAGTAAAGTATATAGTAAAAAAAAACGCCTGAAGGAAACAAACGTTGATTAACTGATATTTTGTATAATAATAGATATTCCTATCAGAAGATTGCACGAAACATGAAACGAGTGTAACAGGTTAATATAATAAATAACATGTCATGATTATTTTGCTCTATTTCAAGATTTACCAATTCTAACTTGTATATATATATATATATATATATATATATATATATATATATATATATATATATATATATATATATATAAGGAAAACAAACTTTATTCAGAAGTCAGGTGTTAAACAGTGGGCGAAGGAGGAAGATAAAGTGAGAAGATGAGGCAGGTGGGAGTGGTAATATGTGTTGGTACTAGCAAGATATTGAGCAGAAAGGGATGAGAAAGATTAGTAAGCTTTATTCTCCCTTCCTTCTGCTTCACTTCCTTTACCCGCCTCCTTCGTCTTCTTTCATATCTGACCTACTCTTTCCCCTTCTTTTTCTTCTCACCAAAATTTATTACCGCTCCTCTTTATCGTCTTCCATCGTTATCTGTAGAAAACCTCAATCCATTTGAATAAAGTTTTCTTTTCATGACCATTCAAATCGAAATATCGGAGCCAATTAATATATATATATATAAATATATATATATATTAATATATACCTATACATATATGTATATATACATACATATATATACAGATATGTACATATATGTATATATACATACATATATATATACAGATATGTACATATATACATATATACATATATACATGTATATAAATATATATATTTGTATATATACATATACATGTATATAAATATATATATTTGTATATATACATATACATTCATATATATATACATACGTATATATACAGGTATATACATATATAGATATACATGTATATATATATTTATATATAAATTATATATATACATATACATACATACATATGTATATATATATGTATATATATACATACCTATATATACAAGTATATAAATATATATACATATATATATACATATATGTGTGTGTGTGTGTGTGTGTGTGGTTGTATATGTGTGTGTGAAATAACAAACAACTACTATACTTGATATACGATGATCAAGATCTGGCGGACGAACTGGATAAAAAACTGAAAAGACAAAAAAATGAAAATGCTCAAATGTAGGAAATCTCAAGTAGTAAAAAAAAATATATAAAAAAAATGAATTAAAAAAATAATAGAAAAGAATGAAGGAACAAGGTAGACACATATCAACGAACTTAAAGGGGAGCACAGACACTGTACGTCATCAGGATTGTGTGATAGTCAACAAGAAATTGAGGATGACGTCAGCGAAATGTGCGATGTTCTTTGTCGATTGACAAATGGCGCATGGTGTTGGGAAAGGACCCTTTCAATGACTGTTGTCTACACTTGACCTGACTTTAATCTTAAAATGTAGTAAATTTAGAATGTTTTTATTGAATTCATAGTTTACATATATGTCAATATATATACACACATATCTAATATATTTAACATACATATATAGGTCAATATATATGTAAATAAATAAAATATATATAAAATATTCGAATATTTATAATCCATAATACATATATATATATATATATATATATATATATATATATATATATATATACTTTTTTTTATCTCGTATCATACTATGCAATAATTATATCAGCTATCGATACCTTCGGTTTCACGGATACGAGAAATTTCCCCCGAGGAGCCGAAATTACTACGTGTATGCCGTTATCTGGATCAATAGCAAATTTCTTAGCAATTAACTGATGAATAGTGTATACGTGGTATTTTCAACCCAATAGGCAAAACTCATAAGTTATCTGTGAAACCGACAGTATCGATGGCTAATAGAATTATTGTATAGTATAGAAAAAGATATTGTGCTCGTACAAACGTAATGATCACTCTGGACTTAATGTTACAGAAGTTCAGATCAACACGATATCTTAGGTTTCCAGTTGGGAGAGAGGACTTAGGCAGAAAAATATTGGGTTTTCTTGAGTTTTAATTATAAACCGCTCACTGGCTTTTATCAGCCTGATTATGATCAAAATATGGCTGATAAACGCCGGATAAAAAAAATTGTCTGATAAACGCCAGTAGGCGGTTTATAATTTACACTTAAGAAAACCCTATATCTTTGCCAGGGTCCGCTCATCCAGCTTGAAACCTTAAGGTACCATGTTGATCCAAACTTCTGTAATATTATGAATAAATATGACGCATTTATTTAATAATCGAGCACTCTATTGGATTTCTTTCTACCCAACGAAACCAAGGATTATATATATATATATATATATATATATATATATATATATATATATATATATATATATATATATATATATATATATGCGTCATTATGGGTTATATATATCCGACATATATTATTTAATGAAGCGTTTTGAAATTAGATACATTTTCTTTAACAGGAAGTTACTATATATATATATATATATATATATATATATATATATATATATATATATATATACGTACGTACGTACGTACGTACACCACATGGAACAAAACACGAAGTGACATCGGGGTTCTGAATTTTCCCTTTACGTTGATTCGTGCGTGTTCTCATGTCGCTAATTGTATGTACATTAAATATATTAAATCTAAATGTATACATATATGAGTTTGTATAGACAAGAATAACGGAATAAAATCAGACTAAATAAAAGAGAAAAAGTTATTCTATGACAAAGTTTCCTAATTGAAACAAAATATCGAATCAACAAAGCATGACTCTGTGTTAATTTTCTTTGTTTTATTTAGTCTGTTCTCAGCTAATTACCTTGTTGCTTCCTATGCAAACACATTTATTTCCTTTAAACAAACCTTTTTCTATGCATACATGTGTACATTAAAAAGGTGCTTCCTGTTAAACACAATGTATTTAGTTTTAAGACGTTTCATAAAAGAAAAAAAATATAGTCTTTTTTTTAGTGCAGAAAATCTTTTTTTGATCGGGGTGTAAATTAATGACGTCACCCACATTTTTTTAGCCTTAAAACGAAGCAAAAACACAAAGAGAACATCTGGAGATACATACAACGCAATAGAACAAACAAAGCAGAAGAAAATGACTTTTAAATCGCACGGGATATTTTCAAAAATAAAGAAAAACTCGTCAGAAAATGATAAAATATTATTTCCAAAAAGAAAGAACAAAAAATGGTAAAAAAATAATTACAATTTTTTTCCGAAAATCAGATGCAAAATGTTCAAATTACACATTTTTACTCAAATTTAATGAAAAAAATTAGAAGTAAGTAAAAATATTTTCTGGTTTCTGATGTGTAAATTACATAATAATGGCTCAGTTTAGAGATATACAGGGTCTTAAAAATGGCATCATTTATTTTTTAATTTTAATGAAATCAAAACTGTATTTCTGATAACAACAAAACTTATACACAATGAACTATATTTTTAAAATGTATGTCATTCAACCGAATGTCCCCTACTTGCCACACATTTCTGCAAACAGCTCACATTTTCCTAAGTTTATGGAGTCATTCTCAAACTGTCTTCTTCAATAAATGGCTTCAATTGATTAATTGTTTGTGGTTTTCTTCTGAAATTTTTATGTTTTAAGAAAAATTAGGAGGGGCCATTTTGCTATAATGATAACTGTTTTAACACGCTTTTGTGTTTTATAAAAGCAAATCAAGATGGCGGTGAAGCTAAAACAAGATGGCGGTAAAGTTGAAACAAGATGACGTAAAACAAAATGGCGTAAAACAAATTGATGCAGTAATGCAGTAAAGCAAGATTTCATTTCTTTTTTAGTGTATAAGTTTTACTATTATCAGAAATATAGTTTTGATATTATTAACATTTTTTGATAGATGATGACTTTTTAAAGACTATATATATTTATAGAATAGATATGTCTAGACAACTTTTAGGTAGAGAAAATTGTGCACATAAAATAGACGATTGTTTTCTTTTGAAATTTGTACATTAATTTCATCGCCATATTGTCTAATCAACGTTGTGTGCGTGTCCTAATTAGATAGTCTACCAAGGAAGAGAAAAAAACGTCTTAATCCTCAGGAATTTTAACAAGAATTAATTAATTTAGACATTTTATTGAATAAGATAGATATAATATCTTACTACAAACTACAAATATATATATCACCGATTGAATCGTTAATGTTGTGAAGTAGTCCAACAGTAAAAAGAAGAAGTCAAGTCGAGGTTGGGTTAAATAACAAGTGTATTAACATAAAAGGTACAAAGGTAAGGAAACTGACTGGCACTCGGCTAGACAGTTACAATACTGTCCTTTTTCTATTTGGTGATTGTCTACTCGCACTATTTATAGTGAGAACCGGTGTAGTTTCTCTCCTGTTAGGACGACCGGTGTAACAGTTAATAAAATTCACAATCGTTTCTGCAATTCAACCATATTTCGTACAAAGACTCTTCACTCTATTCCTAACTTGTCAATCAAGATTCAGTCATGAATGTCCAAGAGCTATCGCAATCCAATGTTAAGCATACCTGGATTTGCAAAATTGTCAATTATTCTTACGCACTACTCTCTTAGCACTGTCCTGATTTTGGCTGTGATGGCCCTCTTCAGTTGAGGAATAGTCTGGGAATTGTTTTGATAGACATTATCTTTCAGATAACATCATAGATAAAAAGCTAGGTTGTTATTATCCGGTGAGTGTGAGACCCATTCAGGATCATACATCCTACAGAATGAGATGATCCTAAAATTTTCCCGCATATAATTGAACTGAAATGAAACAAAAACTGTTGAATATGTATGACTGAAAGTTGCGAATAAGTCAGGCATAAATATATTAGTTATACCCCTTTTATATAAATTAGTTATGACCCTTATATTTTGCGGTATGAAGGATAAAATATACGGAAAATAAAGATAAGTTCTCAATAAGAAACTACTATAAAAAAGACTACATAAGCAAATACGTCATAATCTCATTGGCGTTTTTTTATTAGATCACTGAAGTTAAGCGATATTCAACCTGGCTAGTACCAGATGGGTGACTGTCTGAGAATACCAGCCGCTGTATTTAGGAGGGCGTTGAAACCTCCATGGAAAATAAAATACAGCCTTCAAAGTAACCTGTAAATGTAGTGACACGGCAGAACAGCCGCGGGAATTCTGTTCTTAATCATGTCAGAAAGTATGCTCTAGTTAGAGAGAAACTACTGAGCCATTTAAAAATATTTAATAATTACAATAATAATGGAACAATCGAAAGATACCAAAGTATAAATTCAGAACTTCCTCTTATTCATTTCTTTCAAAAACGGTTGAAGAAAACTATTTTTTCTTTTTAAATATTTCTGTAGATATTCTTAAATTACCCAGAATTTGTTCTTTTTACATCGCCTTTTTAACACTTATTCCAGTTCTGCTGTCTTAAAAAAACATATTAATCGTGTCAATTCTGATCAAAAGTTACATGAATACCCTATCTTAATATTTTTTTTAGTCAGAAGCTTTTGGACTGTCGTTCAATCCTTATTAAAAAGGGTTCATTAGATCAGTGGTCGCCAACCGGTGGTCCGTGCAAAATCTTTGATGGTCCGCAGAAATATAAACAAAATTTTAATAAACTTTACATTTTCCATTTGTTTTTGTTTTTTTAAATAATTACACTATAACTATGTTCTCTCCATTTATATTAATAAAATGAAGGTTTTCCGATTATTATTATTATTATTATTATTATTATTATTATTATTATTATATATACATGTATTTACCTTTTGTTTTCTGAATTCATATTAGTTGTCTGCCATAATTTAAAGTATACATTTAGTGGCCCATGAAGTTTAAATGGTTGGCGACCGCTGCATTAGATTATCCCGACTAAAAGCTTTAAACTATTGTGTCTGCACAGATTGTAATGTTTTTAGAGACATTTCTCTATTTCAATGGGGGTACGATAAACACCCCCCAACACACACACTTTTTGCATAATTTTTATTCCTTTGCGATTGACGAAAAGTCCGTGTATAACCACATCACAAACAATCCTGTTCTTCCACTTTCGAACAGAATAAGACGAAAATTTGAAGAATAACGAAATGAGAAAAACAAAGGAGAGACTGTAATTGGATTCGGAACAGAGGAAATATTGGTGAAAGTAAAAAGAGATATTACTCGGTTTATATTGAAGTATCACTCAGTAAAATATTGAGATATCATTCAGTTAATATTGCGATATAACTCAGTTAATATTGATTTCATGTTTAGTTATAACCAGAGACGACAAAATAAACAAATAAAGATAGTGAGACGCCATGATAAGTCTCACGGGAATAAGATTGCAAATTGAATATAATTGATCTAACTTGAAGTTATATCAAATATATTTATAAAAAAAGTAAGCAAGAATTACCAAAAGTATCGTTCAACTTAAACTGGACTCTTTATATTATTATCTGTTTCAAATGGATTCAGGAAATTACCAGAAAAAATAGAAATAAATAAACAACAAATATGGATACTTAAAAATAATTGTTTAAAACATTAATACTTTTAAGAGAAAAATTGTTATTTTAAATGAAAATATTCGATTCAACCTTAGCCGTATACAAACAATAAAGCAATTATGACCTATATGAAGTTACGATTTATACTGGTCGTCAATATTTCTTTCATTGCAATCGCCATCTTGTAAATCGATGATCCATTCTCGTTTAATGAACATATCTGCATTATTTTAACATTGCGTGAAAGATATTCTTCATTATGATTAAGACCAGAATAAACATAGCTTTTAAAAGTTTAATTATTTCATCATGGTGTTATCAAACGGTTAATATTGATTCATTAGCTATACTATTATTGTGTCCGTATTAATCTACGTTAAACGGACATTTTCGAATTGTTCGTTTATTCTCGCTATCCGACAGTTCTTGGTATAGTTACGTCTGAACCTATATATATATATATATATATATATATATATATATATATATATATATATATATATATATATATATATATAATATGAATATATACTACATAAATATAAAATACACGATATATCATAAAGTGTAATATTGTTGAAGCAGAATGTATGACCGACAGATAGGAAGAACAATTAAGCAAAGGAATAAATAAAATCAAACGAAAGATTTGACCAGTTTCGTTCGTATCAACTTAATGAAAAAGTGATTCAAAATTTAAAATCTTCACTTTTTTTAAAGACGTTAATTGATCCAAACGAAACAGGTCAAATCTCTCGTTTGATTTTCATTTTTTCCTGTGTTTAATTTTTTTCTCTCTGTCATTCATACATATATATATTATATATATATATATTATATATATATATATATATATATTATATAATATCTATAATAGATATAAAGTATATAATAATTTACTGTATTATATGTATTATATAATATATTATATTATATATATCATACTCTATATAATATATTATATAATATATTATATAATATAATATATTAAATTATGTATTATATTATATAATATATATATAATATATATATAATTTATATATAACATATAGTATATTATATATATATAATATAGTACATCTAATAATTATAATTTATTTTACGATACATCACAAATAGTTAAACGAAATTATTTAAATCAAGAATTTTAAATATAATTAACGCAAAACTATTTTCGCTTGACAACCGGGTAAAGAAATATGTCAGAAACATTTGAAAAAAAAATATTTAAAAAGAAGAATAGAAATTTTCAAGTGACATTGAAGAGTTCGCCTCCATTTGTTTTTAATCTGACGTGTTCTTTTTTTCTTTTGAAAAGTTGTCATGTGAAAATAGGAATATATTTAATTTTAATTTTTGTTTTTACTGCAAAGTACTTCGTTACTTTGTGATATATTCGCATATGAACACAGATTTACAAATATTTTAGCACTAAATAACATACACACACACACATATATATATATATATAAATTGAAATAGTTTCTGATAAAAACAAAGTCTCGTATCAAGCAAAACTGGTTTTAATTAAAAATAACAGCTGCTGATTCATAGCTATATAATCAGAACATTGGTAATTACAAAGTGTAAATCCAATAGACGAAATGAATCCTCAGATATAGTAAAAGAAAATGACTTACTGTTGAACATTTCCACCAAAACATGCGGATGTCTTTGGTGAAATGTTTAATAGTAAGTAGTTTTTGTATATTTGAAGATTCTTTTGCATATAAAATTCACACTTTGCAATTACTACTGCTCTGATTGTATAGTTGTGAAGAAACGGCTATCATTTTTTAGATTAAAACTAAGTTTGCTTGATAAGAGACCTTGTTTTCGGCGGAAACTATTTCAATTCATAATTGCTCTTGAATTACATTTCAGAACATAAGAGTGTCCAGTATCCATTGAGCTTAAACTCTTGAGTTTGACTACACAAAAAATATATTTATAATATATATATATATATATATATATATATATATATATATATATATATATATATGTATATATATATGTGTGTGTGTGTTTGTGTATATTCAGTATATATATATTCATGATGTGTGTATATATATATGTATATGTATATTCAATATATATATATATTCATGATATATATATATATATATATATATATATATATATATATATATATATATATATATATATATATATATATTTGAAGAAAAGTTTAAGTTGAAGCACTCAAACTATTACTATATCTCAAGAGATTACTTAACACAAATTGTATAATTAAGTAAGCTATTATAAATCCACAGGATATATTACATACTGTAGATAGACTTAATCTCAATGGTTAACAAGTAATGTCAACTAGAGCTTATATATTATTCTAATTCAGTAGAATACAAAATGTATGACATAATTAATATTTTGTAATCCTGCTCCAAAAATCGCCACTGGACAATATTTCTCATTAATTATTTATTTTTGACGTATTATTATAAAGATAGTTATTATGTCATCCATTTTGTATTTTCCTGAATTAAATATAAATGTTAGTCAGATAAATTTCAAAACCAGTTTTCTAATTTAGTGTCCAAAGTTTTGGGACCTTGGTTTTTGTTTCGATGTATCCAATTTGTCACGTGACAAGGTCACGATTCACAACTCGTGTTAATATATTCCATATGAAAACTCTGTTATATCGTGT
The DNA here is from genome assembly GCA_963556195.1 of Sepiola atlantica. NCBI lineage: Eukaryota > Metazoa > Mollusca > Cephalopoda > Sepiida > Sepiolidae > Sepiola > Sepiola atlantica. The sequence goes on from OY744519.1 coordinate 169,178,173, forward strand.
GTTTTTGTTATCATTATAATCATTATTATTATTAATGATAATGATAATATTTGATCTAAATAATTTAAAATCTACATTATTTTATAACTATTATTGAAGATTAAATCCGTCTGGAATGGTTTTGCGATAGAATATATAAGGATTGACTTCATTTTCTTGAAAAACATCTCCCCTTGCTATTCTATCGCGTTGTTGAATTTCTTTTGATATTTATTTTGCCATTGTTATGGGATGAAATTATTCAAATTGCGACGAATGGGTGGGAATTTACGATGGGTTTATAAGTGGTGGAACCAGAGAAGTTATATGGAAATAATTAACAACTACATCGCAGAACACTTTTTAAATCGTTAACAACTTTAATTTAGACGTTTTTAATTTAACAACTTTAATTAGGAATGTATATTTCGTTTGAATTACATAATTAAAATACATTTTTCTCAGCTTATTTTAAAGCAGAGTATCAGCTATAAGCATATAAAACTGAATTATGTAAATTTTTCGGACTATTGTCTTTACCATCGTTTTCATGTTCATTGCATTTCAGTTGTGGCATTCCCCGGGCTTATACAAGTAATTTGACTAAACCAATTTTTTAATCTACTGAGATGGACTGCTCTCATTCCGCGCTCCGTGTTTATTGCGAGTTCAATCCATGATAAAGGCACGTCATAAAGTAAGACTAATATGCAATATGTATTAAAAAAAAATCTATGGGACGCGGAATGAGAGCAGTCGGAGCTTGCGTAGAAGAGCCCCACCCCCTAAATAAAATATTCCCGCCATCCTCAAAAACAGAAGAAATACTGGTTGTAGTATACAAAAGAAGAAATGGAGTCCATTTCCCTTATATTTTTGCCTTCACACAGATGGTTGTCCACCATTCCACAGTGGCGTTTGTTCTGTATTTTGTACGGCAAGAAATAAGGGTTTTAAGGGTCTCAACGTATAAATCTGGACCTTAACTCTAACACTAACCCAATGAATTTCTAAAGAGGACTCTCAGAAGTAGATCAAGGGGGGTGCGCGCACTGCGCATGACTTTTTTATTTTTGCAAAACTCATTTTTCCATTAATGGCGGGGCTTTTCTATCAAAGATCCGAGCAGTCTACTCTAGTAGATTTAATAAAGTGTTCAGTTCAAGATTGAAATAAGGTTATCAAAGCCCATGAAGAAGGCCAGAGAGTACATCGACTGAAAAGTTGTGAAAGTGCTAACAACAAAAATGAGGATAACAATCCGAAACATATGCATATTTTAAATAACACATGTATTAAGTATCAAATATAAATCAAAAAATTAATAATTAGAAATTGGGGAATGTTCTTGTTTAGAAGCATTGTTGATAAATAGAAAATTGAATGATTCGAAAATGATAAAACTGTTAGAAAGACATACAATGCAATTTTTTTTTATTATTTTGATAAATAAATAAAAAATGCATTCTATAACTTTCTAGCGATGTTATTATTTTTAAATAATTCAAATTTCCATTTAAATAATTACATTCTTGTTTTAATAAATAAAAGCGTGTTGAAGCATTATAAATAATTATCCGAGAGTTTGGGAAAAAAATTATTTTTTAAAAAATTATAAATATTTGTTAAATGATAATTTAAAAGTTTAACAAAAGGGATTTCTTTTAAACCAGAGACTTAAAAATCAGAATTTAGTGATATTGAAAATTCCTCTTTGAAATAAAGTAATTTAATTTAATTTTGTTTAATCTGTTCTTAGGTTTTTCAGATGAATAGACAGAGTATTATGTAGAAACTCAAATTTGCTATCGAACGTCGAATCAAAAACGAAAAATCCAATATGGCCTCTTCAATTCCATGTTACGAATGTTTTTTCTCAAAAACTCCACTTTCTTTGCTTAGAGGTTTGTAATAAAATTAGTTTTTTTTCGTTTTGTTGTTTTTATTTCTTTTTCTCCCTTTTTAACCAGTTTGTACAAAACCTGTATTGATATGTTGTTTATAACCGCTTACAAAAAGATAGCGTCCCTTATTTTTAAATTTCATGTTTACCAGCTATGCGCAGCCTTGATCTTTTTGCTGTATATAAATATAAATGAATGGATCGACCGTAATCGAGGGCGATCTGAAGTCTCCCTTTTTATTGGCTACTACTGTAGCATTCTCTGCTGACCTTCTCGTGTGTACCCGGGTTTCGTCTCCCCCGGCTGGTGTATCTTGTCTTCTTAACAATAACGAGTGGACGCTTGTCTTGTTTTAACAGTTTTATTTGACATAAAACAAAAGTCAGACTGAAGAGTTTGTACGATAGAGAGAGAGAGAGAGAGAGAGAGAGAGAGAGAGAGAGGGAGAGAAGAAATGGAGTTACGGGGAGAGATTTATTTGAACTCACTCTGGGATCGCAGCGCTCCACCCCTTCCGGTCCATGCCTACTGGCAGCGAACCGGCCGGTTCTCACACCTGCCTCGGCCGCCAGTAAGAACAAAAGAGATCGAAAAAGCCTCCCACTGACATGAAGTCACTTCCAACTTCCACTGCTATTCTTACCCCCTTTCAGGGCGTCCCCCGAATCTCTGCGCCCCTATTACCTAACACTACACCGAGGGGTAGAGGAGAGCGCAACTCCTTTCCCTATATTGTCCTAACCCTAACCCTAACACTTATCCCTCGATCCTTACCTTATTATGTTGAGTGTTCAGCAAGGGGTAATCAAGTACGATTTTTAAATCTTTAGTATGACTTGAATGAGATTTGAACACCGGTCTCCAGATTCATTAGCGAACAGTCTAACCAAAATCAAAATGGTCGTACAAGAACCGATATTGAGATGCATACAAGATTTTTCAAACTTAAGTGTGACAGGCAGACAGACATTGCATCTTACAGAAGGTGTCTGGTCGAATCGAAAATTCTACCCCTTAAGCCTGACATATAGACGGACCGACAGACAGAGCGGTAGAACTTCTTATAGAGATGCGTGGACGCATCGAGGATCTTTTGTAGATAATCCCTACCCTCAAAATACCTCCCCCTCACCCTTAAAAATGAGATGTAGTATAAAAAACGTGTTATTACCTACCAAATCAGGTGAAATCCATTCATGTCATTAAATATGTGCATAAAAGATCGTTTCCTTTATATTTCCTCCTCCATATAAACTCACACGGAAAGCTATTGACCATAGTGCGATGCTTTCAACAGTGATGTTTATACCGCAGATTGTACGGCAAGAAATGAGGGTTTCATCAATCTAAACATGAAGACCTGGACCCAAACGTTAACCAAACCCTAACTCTAAGCATTTTGTACGATTAAAAATGATCTCAATGTACAGATTTGAATCCTAAACTTAACCTTAAATCTAACCATAAGCTAACCCTAACCCTAACCTGACGCATGCCATGACATGACTTACAAAATAGCTCAAAGCCCTGTGCACATACTGCCTATGACTGGAAGGGCTATCTTTTTGCAAAACTATTATTCTATATATTATATAGTGGCAACTCCTTTCTACAAACGATCCAAAACATCGTGTATTACCATGTACCCTAACCCTAACCATGTACTCTTTTTCTCGTTTGACTGACGAAACAGCCTATATTTCCTGTTTCAACATTGATGTCTCATTCTTTTTATGTTCTATAATTTTGATGGTATTTAAACAAGAATATAATAGTTGAACTTTGACAAACATCTATCACTTCCGACTGAGAGTACAACATAATAGTGATAGCCAATCGGATTTATATGGACCTCGCGTGCAATCGTGTAGCCATATCGGGTGTCATTCCGCGTAGCTGGAAGCTGGTTAGGCGTGAGTAGAAGAACACGTACATGCTTAATATTCACGACATCAGTGGATAACTACTTTGTGTCGGCATATGCAAACAACAAACTCGACAGTAAATAGATCAAAAACAGAAACACTCATGGGTTACAAACGAAAGTGAAAAATGGTACGTAATGTTTAAAATTTAAAACAAAGAATTGTAAGGGACGTTTTGTTATGTATTTTCTAGGACGATTATGGGAAAGAAGATGTTTGTGTATTATTTGTCATCTAAATGTAAATTTTAGAAGGTCTTTTGTATTGCCCGTGTGCTTGCAGATAGACGTAGTGATTAATAAGAAGTGGAGAGACGGTGTAATACGAAAAAGTGATCCTAATTAGATTTCTACCGTATTTCTGTTACTGTGTTATGGGTTAAAGGATAAGGAGTTATTATTTTTGCGGGTGGTTATTAACTCTTACTCCTAACTGAAATTAGTAATCAAAAAGAAACCGGCTGATCGGATAAAATATAAACATCGTTGACTGAAAACGACTCTTTTTTACTTGTGTAAACACTTACTCATATTTAGCCTGAATCTCATACGAGGCAGAATTTAGATTAACTTATGTTTATAAAGCTATATAAGTCAATCAAAGAGTGTTTTATTTCAACTTTTTGCCATACATGCAGACAACCAAGTTGTCGCAATTGTTACAAAAGCATAAAAGTTCACGAATTCTATTCATACTTTGATTGCCGGAGGGTTTACTACCTGAAGTCAACGCTGCTTATTTAGATTTGGAAAAAGTGACCAGGTTAAGACAAAACTGTTGAAGACATGGGAGATTTATTCGCCTTATTCTAGTTTAAAATCAGTGAACAGTCGGACCGGGGAGAGAGAGAGGTCAATAATAACTGTTTAATCATATATTATCAGGACATTTTAAAAACAGATGTCGCACGTGTTGGCTTCCAATAGAACTAACGACTTTTTTCACTCACTCTCCCTTTGAGCCATGTGACGTCACCTCCATTTCTATCAATTCCCATAGTCGAGTCGATCTAAGCTCGATGTCATCAAGCTGACCCCGACTGAACTTCATTTTCTGTTATTTTCAACTAACTAAATGAAATACTAGTGGGTCTAGTCGACCAATATTTAACAATAGGAGGAAATCTAACTTTACTGTATGTATAAGATCCTCATGAATATACAAGATTAAATTATTCAGAAATGTCGGCTTGAGTGGTGGCTAAGCGAAATGAGTCGAAGGCGCTTTCAAAAATGGCATTCATCTGGGCTTTTCCGTTAAGAACTGATAACTCGACAATGAACATCCGTAATTCCTAAAGAATAAAACGGGTTCTTGTCAACGTCCATCGCATGGACACTTAAAGATGCAAAGTGAGTCACTCGAGCAGTGTTGTTCAGACAATAGGCTCGAGTTTAAGCGCTACGGCATCTTGATACACAACAAAGAAACACAATCATCATCATCATCATCATCATATATCATATTATTGAAATGTACGCCTTGAAAGTATGAGGTGTTGGTTTCATCGCTAGTTGCGTGATTTTAACATCATACACGCTACACCAAAAACCCAGTTGGACTAATCTGAATAAGTTAATCATTTAGTCTAATTCGTGTCGTAGTCAAGTTGGTTATATCTACTTTTTTTTCTAAATAACATTATCGATAATTACTAATGTCAGATTGCATTCCGTATCGCTTTAATCTTTGGTCTCTAATTGCTTATCTAGCTTGAAAATGTGCGTACGAAGGAAAACATAGTTTGAATTCTTGGGATACTAACTTAATCCGCATATTGCAGACTTGTATGAGCTGATGTCACCACTGGAAAATTCACAAAGTATTAAAGAGGGCCCATCTAAATGGCAAATAAGCAGGGGAACTAACTCTCTCTCTCTCTATATATATATATATATATATATATATATATATATATATATATATATATATATATATATATTCTGATGTTCCATGTGAGACCAAAATAGACGTAGATCTGAAAAACTAATATTTTATTCTGACTAGCAATGTCTTCTTTTTTATTCTTGCAGCATGTTCTTTACACCATTATAAGCGTAATTCGCTTTTGTGTTTTTCCAAAAATAAGTATTCCGGCAATGAAGACTATTACAATGAAGACATTTTTTAATTACCTAACAATCTCAAAATGTAAGAGAGATAATTCTTTTTCTAAAGCCAAACGCAAAAATACGAGCTATCTCCCTTACATTTTGAGCTTTTATTTTCATTTATTACTTACTCACACATTATTATGTTATGTAATTTTAACTAACATTACATTAACGAACCCCAGGGGGTGCCAGGTAGAGTTAAAGTTAGGGTTAGCATTATGTACAGCTAGTATATATATATATATATATATATATATATATATATATATATATATATATATAAGATAAAAATGGAACTAATATTCAAACGTAATGGAAAATGAAAAAATGAAAACCAAAATATTATTCATGTATTCATAAACGTTTTGTTTTTATTTCAAGACGTCCCCAGGATGATTGGTCTAAAGAAATAACACACAAGTACAAATATATGTAACAGTGAATGACGGCTTGTAGCCAGAAACACGTGTCTATGTCTTCCTTTTGTGCACGCAAAAAATAATATATAAATTAATTTAAAATATCTATATATACAAAAATTAGTTTATTAATTTATTAATTAAATAAATTAAAATGAATAAATATATATATATATATATATATATATATATATATATATATATATATATATATATATAGTCATGCGCAGACAGATAGTTCGTTGTATTACGATTCTTTAGTGTAGTTAGACGTGGCAAGTATAGTTATGCTAAGATTCGAAACTTGAACCCTAAATGTGATCAGCATTTACAGGGTGTCAACACAGTCGCCACTGGCAGTAGAAGAGTTTATAGCGCCATATGTATTTTCGTTTGTTTACACATTTTCTTTCAACGCTACCGGTAATTGCTTTAATGACAGAGATTAAATTATCTTTTACAAATATATTGTTTATCGTTTTTACGTACTTTGAGAGAAATGGGGATGTGGAATGGATAGCTCGCGTGTTTGTTTCTAACCACGTGGGACACGTGTGATTAGTGGACTGTGGATAGCGAATCTGCTCGCCCCGTCTTTTCCCCCGCTTTTTTGGTGCTGTTTGCTCGCCAATGCCATCTGCACGCGTTTCAAGATTGTATCAGACTTCTTTTTAAAAACATGTATTTGGGACTTAACAGGTATCAGCTTTCATTGTAAGAGAGTATCACACCTGACTACAGATTCTTTTCATATTCACATTGATTATAAAACAGTAGCTCATTCACATGCCTCAGCCATCATATGAAATCGATAGTCATCAATTTACTTTAAAATATAAAAGAAATCGATAAATTAAGATAGATATATAAATAAAAGTCGGAATAAAACATTAAAAAAAAATTAAAAATAAAATTTTAAAATGCCAAAAAAAATCCCGTTATTTCTTTAATTGTACATTTTATTTTTATGTGCGTTTCTTATGTAAATATTGATGCTTGACAAAACTGTTAAACGTCGAAAAAAACTGATAAGAAGAAAAAGTCCTGAATATATATCAGTATAAAACTGTTTAAACTGTTGACCCTTCACTGATTGAAATTGAAGATCACTGTCAAATCACTGATTAATGAAATCTGCACCATAATTTTCTATTTCCGGGTTGCTCAACCTTTTTCCAGTCGTGGCTCCCTTCAATCCAATACGACTTCTTTCTGCCTCTTCATTCAACTTGAGTTATTATCCCCATGCATATAATTGTGTCTATATTTTTGAGTATGCACACATGTGGGTTTATATATATATATATATATATATATATATATATATATATATATATATATATATATATATATACATAGTGGATAAACATGGTAACAACTAATTAGTTTAAATAATAGCACAAACACATGTTTAAAGCACCTATATTTTGGTAGTCAAGTCAGATATTATTCATGGTTTACTTAAGAGTTGACTTAAAGATTGACATATCAGTGCTCTAAAAATGTGTGTGTGTCATTATTTTAATTATTGTATTTTTATGCCTATCCACTCGTTCTATATATTAACAATTTTACACACACCCACACACACACACATATATATATATATATATATATATATATATATATATATATATATATATATATATATATATATATATATATATACGAATCCCTCAATTTTTCCTACGTACATAATGATCAGAACGCAGTAATAATACTGAAATAAAATAAATATATTTAAATAAAAGTATATATATATACACACATACACACACATACACACGCATATATATATATATATATATATATATATATATATATATATATATATATATATATATGTGGGGGGGTATGTGTGTGTGTGTGCGTGTGTGTACAAAATTTGGATACCATTATTTGCGGCTCGTATGTTATGGAGAAAAGCTCAGAATTATGTCTACTCTATAACAGTATTAGTGACGTATAGATCCATACAATTATTTCAATCATATTTACAAATATTATCGATCACTCATATCGATGACGTTTAAAATCTACAACCTAAAATATGCTAATGCTTATATTTAATACCACATAATTCATTGATTATTTTGAACACTTATATTATACATAAATGATTAATTACCTCATGAAGCTTTATCGCCCTCATTTATTAATAAGTAATGAATCACTTTTAAAAATATCATATATTCATTGGACTATAATTTTTATAGTTCGGGTAATATAGCTGAGCTGTTTAGCTCCACAATGATTTGTAAGTATTTTATTTCCGCTCCTTGAGCAGTGTTGGTACAGTACATGGTTATGTCATTTTCTATCTTTACCTTGCTCTTACCCCTTTATAACTAGTTCGAAGAAAAATATTTGTGAAATTTCGTGGAAAAAAATCTGTTACTTAGTATTTGATTGAGAGAGTAAGTAACTACAATGAATGTATTTAAGTATTGTTTTCATTGGCAAAAAAAACATTTAAAATTATGGTTTGAAGCAAAAATAATTCGATTTGAACTAATGTCAGAAAACTTTTTATGTCTATTTTTTTTTAGAAATATCCAAAAAAAATATCCATTAGTTAAAAAAATATATTTATTGTATATTTTTTTATGTAATTATGTTGTGTTATGTTTCTTCAAATTTAGAAAATACATATCTATTTGAAAACTATACTTTAAACTTGTGAGATACGAACTCGGGTATAGACTTCATAGACACTACTGCCTTAGTAATGTATATTCTGCCTATTCCTTTTTTTGTCAACCAATCATATGTTTCTATTTTCATGCCAACTGACAAACTCTAAAAAAAAATAACCTTTTAATAGTATATAGATTCATAAAATTCTCAATTGTAATATATGTTAGAGAATATCAGATGTGTATATATGTATATATATATATATATATATATATATATATATATATATATAACAACGTGCAAACACCGGTAATTTAATATTCAATGGAATAGAGCTGAATACATTTATTTTTATATTTAAGTCATTTTCATATAATTTCGAAATAAGAGCATACGCAAAGGTTTTATAGTTGTTTACAGCTGTCAGCTGTTTCAAAGCAATGTTTATTTTAAGGAAACCATATTTTTCAAACAGCAGATCTTGATCAGAACACAATTTTCGTAAGTACCCCGCAACAAAAAAACAAATCATCTACAATGTCTCCAAATGTTTAATTTAAACCAAAGTCAAAGCAATTAATCTATACATATTTGCTATTTGGGAAAAAAAAGATCAAAACAAGTCTGAAAAACATATTACTTTCATATTTAATTATGTTAGCTACGAACGTTACAGAAATATTAATGTTCCAGTTATAGTTGAAGACAAGATGGCGATTAAAACAAAACGTTCATAATACTCAAAACAACTAGTGTCACCACTGAACATAAAACGATTGTGAAGTAATCCAGTAGAATCCAGTTCGTTTGAAAATTATATTGATTAAATTTCTAATTTAAAGGTCAATAGTGTGAAATGCTCCTAAAATCGCTGTTCTCTTTTGTTTTTCAATTATATATCTTAGTATTTTCATATATAGAATGTGACTATAGCCAACCTAAAATAGTTTACTTTATATTCTATCGTATGATTATTATAAGTGCTAACTATTAATTACTGAACTCTCTCTCTCTCTTTCTCTCTCTCTCTCTCTCTCTATATATATATATATATATATATATATATATATAGAGAGAGAGAGAGAGAGAGAGAGAAAGAGAGAGATGGAAATATATATATATATATATATATATATATATATATATATATATATATATATATATGTAAAAATAAAAATGGAATAAAGGATAAGCAAATCAACAACTAGCAAAAATAAACTCAAAAACACATATTGAATAGTTCTACCAAAATATTTCAATTGTTAAAATGCAACAATCATCAGTTGGTAGCAAAACTTTAATTAAAAACAGAAAAGTTTTCAAATTTATACAAAGAACGCAATTTGGGAAAAAATAGTCACGTGTAATAAACAGTAGAAAGGGAGAAAGAAAGAAAGAAATGTTACAAAAGAAAAAGAAAAAGAAAAAGAAAGAAAAAAATCAACCGTTAGCATGTAAAAGCCGATATATATATATATATATATATATATATATATATATATATATATATATATATATATATATATATATATACAAAGCACTTCGTAAAACGAATAGAGCCCTCTTCAGTATTTGACAGTATTTATATAAACTTTGAGATCTTGTTTATTCGTAGCTACTGTCTAACGGCCGAATGGCTTACATCGCCAACTCTCAACTTTACTGTCAAGTTTCGATTCCAGCTTAGAGCACACGGATGTCTAGCTACAAAGACGAGCTGTGATACAGCGAAACAGTCGATGACTATATATATTAAATTCTTTACCCAGTGATCATGAATATAGTAAGAGTAGATGCGACGAATGGGATACAAACTCCGCCGACTTTCTCTAAATATGATCCGCCAAAAAGACAATTATTGATCAGAATTATATATTTATAGTGAAATCTATAAAATCCATTGAAAGTAATACAAATTGTAGTTAAAACACGGACCAATTATTGACTTAAATTACGCTGGAAACAGATTTGTATCTAGTTTTTGTTAGGAAAGTTATTCCAGCCAAAGATAGAGGGAACTTCTCGTCTTTACTCGTGAGAGTATCTAGATGCTCACGTGTATGCATAATCGACATAATCACGGCATAATTACGTTGACAAACCGGCTCTCGTTGGATCAGCGGTTAAGCGACGTTGAGCCTGGACAGTACTAAAATGGGTGATCATTTTGGAATACTAGGTATTGTTTGTGAGAGACGCTCTCTGCTTATCTCGGCATTGTTTCAAGCTCCCCATGACTTCTCCTTGCTTCTGGATACACACAATGCCACCTCAGGAGATGTGTAGGTGAGGATTGTGCAACCCTTGATTCACAATATATACCTTGCACAGGTACCGTTACTGGAGCATCCATTGTCTATCAAAACCGAACGCACGCCTAAGACATACATATTAATCTCTCTTTTTTAAAAATTTTACTTCAGTGTAAATTCTTAAAAATCAAGGGGGACCTCCATATGAGATACATAGATATTCGAGTGTTCCATTAAAGTTCTCATTTTGAGTTAGTAGAGATGTGAAGAACATTAATTTTCCTCTCCCCAATTGACCAGTAAACTATGTTATAGTATATCTTTCTTGTGATCTCTTGGTTTTACCGGATTTCAGGACAAAAATTCATCTAGTCTGGTGGAGTATTCAGCTTAGTGCTGTGACTAGAAGCAACATCACTTGGAAAAGTTGCACCATTCCTCGTATGAGTCAGTGTGTAGCCATGCCGAGGGGATCTTATTTGGGCTTTAAATACTATGTTATTTTGAATATTCAGTCAGGGTTTACCTGTAGGGGAAGTATGCTCATGCCAGGTTGTCCTGACAAACCTCTGTACAGGACAGTGTCTAGTAGACATTCAAAGCTTCCTATAGCACCGTAGATGCTGTATAAACGGTCATGTTATATTTAATTACAAAATAAGTTTGTATACAAAAGTTAATCCCTTATTTTCCAAGGTTGAACTCTAAATAATGTTTAAGTTGAACATCAAAAGACATTCATTAAACGTACAAACACACACATGCATACAAAAAAACACAAACACACTCGTGCATATATAACATACAAACACGTGCATACAAAACACGAGAGAGCGGATGGCATACTTACATACACATTTAGGATACATACTTACATACACATTTAGACATACTCACACACTGCAGAATCAAATCCCTTTAAATCGGATTATAAGCGACAGAATAATTTTTAGAGATAATCCTCCTGTTAAAGTAACTGTTTTTTTTTTGTTATTTTTAGAAAATCACATACATCGAATCGAAATAAATCCTTGTCTATGTTAAAATAATTTACAATAGTTGGAATAAAATCAATGACGTTGATTCTTCTCAACCTGACACAATAACTTCCAAAAGTATCCAATGGAATTTTCAATCCCTGGATAACACCAATTAATTTAAGTGCTGCTCTCATTGTTAGTTTTTAGGGGTATATATATATATATATATATATATATATATATATATATATATATATATATAGGAAATGAAAAAGGAAAAACCGAAAGATGTTTTTTTTATGTATTCATCAACGTTTCGTCTTTATTTGTAAGGCTTCCTCAGGATGATAATTTTAAGAAAAATGTCATGCAAGTACATGAAAATATTGGGTTGACATGATGGGTTAATGAGAAGAAGTAGTAGCCACTACTGGGAGCGTAGGACCGAGGTCCGGGCTGAAAGAAGTCAGTGGCAGGGAATTAAATTAATGTGGATGGCTGTGAGTGAAAAGGGGGAGGGTGGGAGTGAATTAACTTAATGTAGATGGCTGTGAGTGAAAAAGTGGAGGGGGGGCTACTACTTCTTCTCATTAACCCATCATGTCAACCCAATATTTTCATGTACTTGCATGACATTTTTCTTAAATTTATCACCCTGAGGAAGTCTTACAAATAAAGACGAAACGTTGATGAATACATAAAAAAACATCTTTTGGTTTTTCCTTTTTCATTCCCCATTACGTCGGATTACCCTCATCCTTCCTTTCTTATATATATATATATATATATATATATATATATATATATATATATATATATATATATATATATATATATATATATATATACAAAGTATGTCATCCGCAGAAAGCTGTTTCGTCGTCGTCAAGACTCTTTAGTTTGGCTTAGAGACAAACAGCATATCAAAGAATCGAAACCGGATCAACGAGTATCATAGCCTGACAACTTTCCCCTGATCAGTGGCCGTTTCGTAGTAGGATAAACATTAACACCTTTAAGCATTTTTCCTTTTGTTTACATTTCTACGCTAGTGATAAGCTTACGTAGAAAAGCGCCGCCAGAGTGCTCGATCTGCCTGTAGTAGAGGGGTTATACATATATAAAAAAAATATAGGGCTGTTTCATCGTCGATAGGACGCTTCAGTGTGTCTTCGACACAAGCAGCACAATGACGCTGAGAATCGAAACCGATGCAACAAGTATTGTAGTCCAAATTATTTGGTTTGAGTTTTTTCTTCTAAACTTTATATATATATATATATATATATATATATATATATATATATATATATATATATATATCACGCTGCTTTTTTGTTAAAACTCGTGTAGTTTCTTTATGCATTGTGTTAGAGTAGTGTAAACGCAGCAACTGCAGGACAGCGATTTAGATCGTATTCTCGACTGTCTGACGATCGCTCTAGCGTGAAACCATTATTAATGACCTATTTAAAGAAAACACGTAACTTATTCAATTTTATATATATATATATATATATATATATATGTGTGTGTGTGTGTGTGTGTGTGTGTGTGTGTGTGTGTGTGTGTGGATGTCTTTTTGTGAGTGCGTCTGTGTTTGTGGGTAACATATATAATCATATCTGAATAAAACTATATAATTATTTTCTTAGCAACCAGTACTAACGACTACTGACTAATTGCTTGCCTATCTGGATACTTAACTTGTATTTACGTAATTAATTAACTTATTTTACGTGTTTGTTTTTCTTGTTAGTGTTAATGCAATGATATTAATACAATTACTGTCTTATCGTAAGTATTTTTCATTAGTTGTTTATTCTGCTTCTAGTTTAATGCAAGGCTGTGACATTTGAGTGTATTATCTTATTTTTGAAACGAAGGAAATAGGATGAAAATGGGGGTGCATGACTGACGTAATCATGATCAATAATTCACTGCCGGTGTCGGAGTGGTTTTGTTCCCGCTAATCAATTGCAACGTTCTAACAAGCAATTTGCTAGACCAATCGCGTATTATGCGCTATGATTTGTTATTTGTGTGTATAATTTGAGTATAAATGCATCATTGTTTGGGCAGCCATTTTCCCCTGTAAACATATATTTTCCTGTTTGGATGGAGCGTAATATTCTGTTAGCGGGGGGCGTTCTTTCTCATAATCATCAAAGCAAGGGTTTTTAGATGAGAGACAATGATGTTGAAACACTCGAAACACTTGATAGAGCTGCGTTATAATATGTCTTTTTGTGTTTAATTTGTGTATAAATAAACCATTGTTTCAGTTGCCGTTTTCCCATGTTAACATATTTTCCTTTTTGGAGAAGCATAATAGAGAGACAAGCTTGGGTGTTTATACGACAAGGGTTTAGGGTTGGAGTTAGGGTTAGGGTTAGTGTTAAGGTTACAACACTGGAAACCATATTAAAGTAGGTTGGTACGTAAGTAGGTTGTATCAATTGTTTTAATATTAAAATACTGAATGATCAAAATTAACATTTTATAAAAAGATTCCCCTTGGTTATTATACATAATGTATAATATATACTATTATTACATATATACACATATAATATCAAAAGTAAATATGATATATTATGTATAGATTTTCAGTAATTCCTTTAACAGTGCTCAATACGTGAGTAGAGCTAGGTAGTAAAGTATGAAAATATATGTATGGCAAGTAAGCTACACAAATGGGTGGACGCCTCTGTGTAGCTTAATTGGCATAAATATATTTCATACCTTACTATCTACCTATCTATAAGTGTATATATATATATATAGAGAGAGAGAGAGAGAGAGAAAGAGAGAGAGGGGGAGGGAGATAGATAGATAGATAGATAGATAGATAGATAGATAGATAGATAGATAGATAGATAGTAAGGAATGACGATTCTGTGTAGCTTAATTGATATAAATATATTTTTATAACTTTCTATTTATCTATAAATATTTATTTATATATATATGTGTGTGTGTGTGTGTGTGTGTGTGTGTGTGTGTGTGTGTGTGTGTGTGTGTGTGTGTGTGTGTGTGTGTGTGTGTGTGAAAAATGACAAACGGAAAACAGGTTAAAGTGCAGGAGAAAAACAAAAACAGGAGATTTGACCGGTTTCGTTCATGTTAGCGAACGTTTTCAGAAAAAGTGAAGATTTGGAAATAATTTTATTTTTGAGAGGCACACACATGGGAGAAGGAAAAGATCATCCGATTGGACCATATGAGAAGAATTTTAGTGACATTGAAATATGACAAGTGGGTGACACATTCTTCTTTATTTCTTATTCTACTTTTTATATTTTTATTTATTTTCTTTTTCACTTTCACACCTACTGATCTAGTATAGGGGAGGCGAAGGGGTAAAGGCGATAAGAGGGAAAAAGACAGATGAACTAGCTAGGATAAACACACATAGGAGTGGGCATGAGATTGTGTAAACGTAATTATGCCGTATAAATGCTATGGTATAGACACACACACACATATACGGCATAATTACGTTTACACACAGGTTCTCACTGGATTACCGGTTAAGCGATGATGAGCCTGGCCAGTACAAGATGGGTGAGCATTTTGGAATGCAAAGCACTGTACGTGGGAGAACGGCGACACCGCCCTGCAAAACACCTTAGCCCCGAAGATGACTTTACCAAATACTTCCATATAACCTGCTTGAAACAATACATGTTATAACACAACAGAACAATCGACCTCTTGGCAGAGTTCTGTTTCTAAGCATGTGGCGAATCTCTTCGGGGCGTGCACATAGATAGATGGATGAATTTAAGAGAACGGCCTTCATATATTTTATATGGTTTTGATAATCCCTTGCACCATTATTTTTCGTGTTTTCATTTACCCTCTTAATCGTCGTCGTCGTCGTCGTCATCATCATCATCATCATCATCATCATCATCATCATCATCATCATCATCACAACTTTTACGACGGTATGTTCTTCTGGTCTTTACGAGGCTCACCGGGTGTTTTACGTGAACCGTCGATTAACAAAACCGATGTCTTCTGTGATCCAGTCTTTACTTGGCCAGACACAAAAAAAACATGAATTTGTATATTTTCAAGAATAAAGCAAGAAATCAGAAAAACAAAAAACTGTTTCAACAGGTAAGTCCGAAACACCAAGCACCTCGTCTTCGCGGTTGCATTATTAAACTATTACAATAATTGAAAAGATCCTTGTGTACAGCTATTTAAACTATCAAAACCAGAGCTTTAATCACTAATATGTATATGTATCGATTGAAAATGTGCGTGTGTGTATTAAATGACAGATCATGGTTATATCATACTATGATTGTTTCGGAGCAAAATCTTACACGTGTTTCTATATCGCTGTGGACGATTCTGATATTTATTTGAAAGCCCTTTTTCCTGGATCCTTTAGCTTGAAGGTATGAAGTTGTGTTTATATGATAGCTCGGATTTTATCCAAGTATGCTGTGAATTTTTTTTCCGGAAACACGTGTAATATTATTTGACTCCGAAACTTAAATGAAATCATACCATGCTATAACTCTGATCTGTCAATTTATTTATTTCTAGCTCTGTTGGCAATTTTTCATGAAAATAAAATCTAACACTTTAAAAGTTTGAATGTTCGAATATTGAGCTTTATTTTGCTTTGGAAATTGAATTTTTAAAACTCTAATCATGGTGTTATCTTGCTTGATTGTCACCGTGCACACTTTCTCATCTGGATGTTTTGGATGGGGGAGGAAGAAGGAATGACGTAAATAAAGATAACAAATGATAAGAGAAGCGGTGAGAGAAAGTGAATGATGGCAATAAGCAAAAGATTGATAGGAAAGAGTAGAAGGAAGGAGAAGAAAGAGGGGAGAAACACACACACAGAGAAAGGGATAGTTTAATAAATGTTTGGAAATTCCAAAACTGTTCATAAATATTTGGAATTTGCTTATACCAAAATCTTGTTCGAATCGTAAAATACAGTTTGATTTGAGTATATTTGATGTGAGTTTGAATATATTTCATGTGGCGTATTAATTGAAGATCAACGGCATCATATTGTATAAGATCTCAACCTGGCTCAATATAAAAGCATTAGTAGTAGTAGTAGTAGTAGTAGTGGTAGTAGTAGTAGTAGTAGTAGTAGTAGTAGTAGTAGTAGTATAAAGATTTCATTTCTCTGACGCCATATTGAAAAGGCACAAGGTGTAAACTTGAGTGATTTTCTTATGTAATTCTAACACAACATAATGGAGCAATTCTGAAAAAATAAATACGCTTGGTATCATTTAGTTCCGAGTTAAATTCTGATACTCCTGATTATTACAAATCGGCTTTCGCCATTTTCATGAATTTCGGCCTTTCACAGTCCGGATAAATAGAGTAATTCGTGGTGGCTTGAATCTAATATCATCATTGTCGTCCATTTTTGTTTCATTTTCTTATTAGCACGCGTGCAAAGGTTGAATTAATACGGGGTGTCCATAAAGTCCGTGTGCACTTTTAAAAATTTATGACCTTATTTGTATTTGCGATAGAAATAATCTGTAAAAAGGATTTCAAAAAAGTAAATCGATATTTTTTAAGGTTTTATTGAAATTTTATTTAAGTTTTCACATGCCCTTCTTCATTAGCAATACAAAAGGTAATACGATTTTGCAGTTCACGGAAAACATTTGCCAACTGATTTACATCACATTAGTTATTTTAGCTTTCAAATCTTCTAATGAACAAGGTTTGGTTGCATACACAATTGTTTTCACATGTCCCTATAAAAAAATCTAATGTAGTCAAATCTGTCGAACGCATAGGCCAATAAAATAGACCACCCCTTCCGATCCATCTGTTAATAAATTCCTGATTTAGAAAAATGTGTTTACTTATCTAAACATTGTTGCAAATTTTGTATTAATGCATTATTCAAAAACTATACTTAAAACTAGGCACATGAAACTATAACATTTTTACAGATTTTTTTCTATCGCAAATACATTTTTTTTAAATGCCAACGGACTTTACGGACACCGTGTATAAATATGCTTCCACTACATGTATGACACTTTTTAGAGAATTTAGTGACAATATAGTAGAGGCTCGCCACTAAAAACACCACTCATGGAATCGTTAATAACATTCACAATCCTTTCTATAATATAACCATATTTGGTACAAAGAAACTTCAGTCTACGTCTGACTTATTCACCAAGTTACCGTCATGGATGTCCAATAGTCTTTGTTTTACTAAAGAAAGTAAAGCCTGGTAGAATGGACGTTCTACGTATCTGGATATCACATGTAAACTTGTTAAAACTCAGACACCGTTGTTTTATTGCACGGCGTTGGTGTTGGCTGTGAATAGTCTGAGGATTGTTTTGATACACTTGATCTCTGAGATAATCCTGCAGGTTACGGTTCGGTGACTGTGAAGCCTATTCAGAGTTACACCCTCTACTGATGAAACAATCGCCAAAGTGTCCTCGCATATTATTGATCGGCGATAAAATAATGACTGTTAAAAATGTATGACTGAAACTTGGTGAACAAATTAGGCAAAGACTGAAATTGATTTGTCTCAAATATGGTTGGATTACATAAATAGGTAAAAGTACAGAATCGATAATAATAAAAAAAACACATACTGTATATCAAACGCATTAGAATGAAATTTATAACACTTTTTATTTCACGCTTCTATGAAATATGTCTTCTCGACAATCGAGCTGTAATGGTGGCCACAAAATGTCTATTACCGGTCGATTGTTGAAAAGACAGAGTTTATAGAAGTGTGAAATAAAAAGTGTTATAAACGTTAACATTTGGCCGGTTAGGTAAATAATTTTATTCTAATGCGTTTGATATAAATTATGCATTGTTTTTACAAGTTCTCGAGTGTTAACTATTCCGGACTTTTATCTAGAAAGGATTTTGAATTTTATTAACGATTCTATCGGTGACGTTTCTAGGGGGGAACCCTGTAGAACAATCGTTTTGTTGGGCTTGCGTCTTGTGAAGGGATCTTAATCTTATTTTAAATTCTACGAATATATATTTTTCTTGATTTTGGAATTCTTGCATCTTCGAGATTCTGAATTGTATTGAAGTTGGTGCTATTGAACTTTCTTGACTAAAGCAATTTCGTTTCGGTTATTCTCCTTTTTGTATTGTCTCCTCTTACCGATATTAAGCTATTTTTTACCCTATATTAACAGTTGTTTTTTTTAGGTGAAGGGGGAATATGTCGCGTAACCTGTTATGGCCTTAAAGCGCAAACATGAAATAAGACAACAAGGAGGCAGAGTTAACAAGAGTTTTTATTTAGAGAAAATACAGAAGTAATGTGTTGTCAGAGACTGTTTCTTGCTTGGTCATAGTGAATGTCTTTCTCTGTTAACCCCACTATCACTATTCGGAAGAGTCCATTTAGTGACACAATAGGGTAGATAATCATAGCATATATATATATATATATATATATATATATATATATATATATATATATATATATATATATATTTATCTTTGAAAAACCATGGTTTAAGGATTAGTGTAACTCCTTGCATGTGAACTTTCGATGTAATAAAATTTGTATCAATTTTATGTAAACGCTAGAATAGACTGAAAATGGGGGGGGGTCATTTTAAGTAAGATTTATATACCAAACTGATCTCACACTCTGAATTCTAAAATGATAAAATAAAATATCGCCTAAAAAAAGTAGAATCCCATTTTCAGAGGGATGGATTTTAGCAGAAATATTAACTGCCTAAAACTCTATAATGGACCGGAAATGAGGGACCATTTTACGTGAAATCTATATACAGAACTGATCCCTTGCTCTAAATTCTAAATTAATAAAATAAAATATCGCCTAAAAAATAGAATCTCATTTTTTTTTTCAGCGGAGGGTGTTAATCTACAAATGTACAAAAACATTTCTCGTTACGGTCTAACATTTTATGGTAAACAAAATAAAGTAACTCAATTGTAATAGGCAATACAAAAACGCAAACCAACCGAAACGAAATTGCTCCAGTCGAGAAAATTCAAAAGTGTCTTGAAGTTTGGTTCGAACTGAAATCTGGTAAACGTAATTTGAGCCGATATATAATTCTGTATTCAGATCATATTATTTTAGCAATTAGTTACTAACCATGGCTGATGTCTAAATAAGAAAAACACATAAATTCCTATGAATCAGTCAGGTACGACTTTTTTGATCGGCTTGATTTTCCTGTTGACGTTGGTTTCTTCGATTTTTTCTGCTAATACTGATCAAATAAAAGCTTGCGAACAAGTGGCAAGCAACAGAATATTGCTACATCTTAACGATATTAAATAATAACCGACAATGCGGTACGTATATATCTATATGGGTAAACGGCTAATCTAATTCATCATTAAGACATTACATAAATATATTACTACACCTCCCAGGCTTTACCTGCTTCCCGAGAAAGGGGTTAGTTTTTTGCTGATCGTCTTAGGCGTTCCACCTCGAAATACCGACAGCGGTTACTAAGGCATTTTTATAGGGCAGGGTGGAGTTCAACTAGTGCTTTTCTTTAACCTCACCTTACAATGTGCCAAACCTGAAGAGGATATAAATAACACTTACAGTTTTATTGTATACATTCTGAATACATGGCTCCATATCAAATCAGTATTACGACAAACGTTGGTTCAAGAGAAAACGTTAAATGAACGTAATAACAACCAAACAAATATAACTTGATCTCAACGATCAACGTTCATAACTTGTTACCTCGGCCTTTTGGCAAAGGTCAAAGTGTAGTATCTGTTCCGATGGATACTGCACCCCATAGACCGGTATTGTCTTGGCCTTCTGGGCTTGATTTACGCCAGTCTATGGGTCTGTCCTGTGCAGTTCTAGGAGGTCCACCCTCCCAGGCTTTGCTTTCTCACCCTTTGGGGAGGAGTAAGTTTATTGCTTACTGCCTGAGGCGCCCCTACCGGAGAATGCTGACGGGGCTGCCCAGGCACTTTTTGTATGCCAGAGTGCTCACCTTCTCGGGCGCTGGCTTTTCAAATCCCACTTTCCCGACCTTGTGTCACATCTTACCTTGTGGGAGGAAGATAAATAAAATGATCTAATGTAGTTCAATTCCCTAATCTAAGTGTATAGCGATACGTGTGCGTGCACAGTTGCATTGCATAAGACCTGAACACGTGACTCAATATCAAATATGTATTACCACAAAGCTCGGTTTAATATAAAACAACGTTGATTTAAGATAATAACAACAAAACAAATTTAACTTGATCTCAAGATCAACGTTCAGGAATTCTCGCTTGAGATGATCTAATGTGGTTTAATTACCTAATCTGAGCGTATAGACATCCGTTTATATCCATAAATGCATTGAATAAGATCTGAATGCGCGGCTCAATATTAAATCAGTATTACGAAAGAACTCGGCTCAAGCAAAGACTAAATAAATTCAACTTGATCTCAAAGATCAACGTTCAAAATGTCTCGCTTCAGATGATCTAACGTGCATGAATTCCCTAATCTGAGTGTATAGACATCCGTATGTATGCACACGTGTATGGAGCCATCGATTAATGTATCCACACATGTGTGGCAACGTGCATACCTTTGTCAATACACGCATAGTAACATACGTACACGTATGTGTACACGTACAGAACCATTCTTGTGGATGCTTCTATATGAGTATGCGTATAGAAATGTACGTAACTGTACGTCTACATATATGGAAACTGGCAGACTGGCTTGCTTCTCTAGATGTGCGTACATCATTATATAAATATTCATACATAGTACGCACGTATTACGGTGGTCGATTTAATATTGTCTGCCTATGTGTAGGTACGTAGCAGCTGATATATGTATGGGTATGTATATATATATATATAAATATATTTGCATTTTATGCTTAATCGTGCCTATTCAAACATATCTTTATATTTGTACGCATGAATAAATTGATCCCAGTTATTTGTTCGTATATATATATATATATATATATATATATATATATATATATATATATATATATATATATATATATATATATATATATACGTGTGTGTGTCTATATGCCGGTATCATATATTTTATTTAATTAGTATTCTTAAACGCAGTCATTTTATTCCACACAAAGTTCCCCCACACATACATACACACATACACATAAAGATATATATATATATACATATTTGTTTTTCCCCCACAATCTTTATTTTACTTTTTCAAATTTTAAATCTTGGCCTTTGCCAACTTATGTATCCCAGCAATTTCCTCTGATGATAAGATTTTGATCTTTGAAAAGTCTGGCTTAAGGAAAAAAATAATTGAATAAATTGCTTTTTTGCGGAATATACCTTGCTTTGAACAACTGATTTGAAAAAAGATTAGCGTCCTTCGCTTTTCTAATTCCTTTTCATCTTTCTACTTATATATATATATATATATATATATATATATATATATATATATATATATATATATATATATATATATATGTGTGTGTGTGTGTGTGTGTGTGTGTTGACAGTCGTTATTTATTTGTAAAAAAAAACACAATAACTCAAGTCTTCCTAAAAATAAACACCTACACTTCATGACAACCACGAAGACCAAAAGCGTTCGAGTGATGGCCGAATCGAGAACACTAGGAAACGTATTATACTAGCAACCAGCGGAGACCAGAAAACTTGCTCGATGCATCGAGAATATCACCAAAAAATCACCAAACGCGAAAATTATGAAAGATAGAAAGAAAAAAACAACTAAACAAGGGTAGAAATAGAAATCAAACGAGATATTTGACCGGTTTCGTTCGGTCTTCAGAAAAAGTTGTTCGGTGATCCGATCTGAACGGAATATTCGTTGATCATAAAGTTCGGTAAAATGTCTGGTTCGATTTTTATTTCTTCCTTTGCTTAATTGCTTTACCTTGCTGTCCCTACTATCTGTCTCTACGACATTTAATTTTTATGATATATCGTCTATTTTATCCTCATATATATATATATATATATATATATATATATATATATATATATATATATATATATATATACATATATATATATATGTGTATGTATGTGATTTTTTAAGGCTTACGAAAGCATTCCGTTCAGGAGCCCAATCAACACCACAAAATATTTTTTAATTAAAAAATTATTTATTTATCATTTTTCAAATTAAAGAGTTTTTTACCTACACGTGTTTCACTACCAAGCAGGTACTTGCTTGGTAGATCATCAGGGAAAATTAAGTACCTTTAATAAGAATTACAATAACCGGCAATACACAATGTGGTGTTGCTTTAATTATGGTCACTTAATAAAGGAAGAAATAAATAAATAATATAAAAATAAAAAGATAAAAAGGAAAAAATAAAGAATGTCTTAGAAAAATATCTCGCACGATTTTCACAACATTGTTGCTACTAGGCGAAACAGCAAATTAGTC
The DNA here is from genome assembly GCA_963556195.1 of Sepiola atlantica. Classification (NCBI taxonomy): domain Eukaryota; kingdom Metazoa; phylum Mollusca; class Cephalopoda; order Sepiida; family Sepiolidae; genus Sepiola; species Sepiola atlantica. The sequence goes on from OY744519.1 coordinate 169,201,835, forward strand.
CCAAACCAGCAAAAGCAGCAAAAAAAATTAGTTCCATATATATATATATATATATAATGTTACATTTTGCTTCAGTCGAAGTTCTCAGATGTTAAGGGGCCCCTTCCTGAGCCTAACACTTGATCTCTATCTGAGATACATAGATATTCGAATATTCTATTAAAGTTCTCCCTTATTACTCAAACGTTAAGTTAGTAAAGAAGTTAAGAACATAATTTTCCTCGCTCGAATTGACCTGTTAACTATGTTATAGTATATCTTTCTTGTCGTCTATTGGTCTTACCGGACTCCAGGACTCCAGGACAAGAATTAATTTAGTCTGGTGGAGTATCCAGCTACGTGGTGTTACATGATGTAACATCATTAGGAGAAGGTGCACTATCCCTCGTATGAGCAAGTGTATAGCCGTGCTGAGGGGATCTTATTCGTGTTGTGAATACTATGTTATTTTGAATATTTGGTCAGGTTTTATTTGTACGGGTGAAGTATCTTCATGCCAGATTGTCCTGACAAACTCTTATACAGAGACACGAAGACACTCGACGATGGTGTCTAGAAGGTAGTTCAAACTCCCCAATAGGTAATTCAAACTCGTGTATAGGTCATTCAAACTCACATGTATATATATATATATAAATATATATATATGTGTGTGTGTGTGTCTCTCTGTGTGTGCGTATATAACATGAAAATCAACTTTTCAAGATTGAGTCGAATAAAGAACAAAACAGAACGAGGCTCGATATCCTTTCTGTTGAAGTATTATAATGAATGTAGACGTTTTTATTAATTATTATCGTTTGACCGATCCTATATATATATATATATATATATATATATATATATATATATATATATATATATATATATATAAAGTGAAAAATGTTAGACGCACTGACATTATTATCTATAGTGAGGATTTTTTTTTATGATGTATATTATAAAAGAGGAATAAAGAAACACGAGAAGGGGAACAAAGATGAATCACTCCGTAACTTTTTTCTTTCTCTAGATAATAATCTCAGTGCTTCTAACATTATTTCACTGTTTATTAAAACTTTGTACCTACAAACAAATATATATGTGTGTGTGTGTGTGTGTGTGTGTGTATGTGTGTGTGAATAAAAATGAGAAGTGATTATTAATGATTATAAAAATGTACTTAGCCTAACACTGAAGCTGCAGTAAAGTGTTAATCCAATTACATTGTTTCATAATTTATTTCTGATATGGCTTAAAGGATAACGATCCCTATTGTCTTAATTCGGTTCGGTTCCGATTCTGAGTTTTGTTTCCTTTCTTGTTTCTTGTGATTGTTTGCTCTTCGTTTAATTTATTGTTCCATTATATAATACTTAATTTACATAAGTTTTATCAATTAGTTATTAACAATTCTCGACCTAGCCTGTGTAGACAAAAGATTTTGAAGAACCAGTTGGAGATCTTTAATGATTCAAAGCCACCATAACGTTGAGAGATTTACTTCTTTTTTCTCAATCGTTTTCTCCAACTGAAACAATTTTTTCTCCTCATATCTCATTCGATTTTCTTATTTTTTAATTTATCATTCTGACGTTTCCTCTTAGAGGGTCAGACGATAAGGCCGTAAGGAAAATTTTTGCAATTTTCTTCTTTTTTTTCACCCGCCCGTTTTATTGATCAAAAAAATGTTTCCTCTGAAATTTATCCTACGATTTTGTTGTACGCGAAATTTACTTACATATATATATATATATATATATATATATATATATATATATATATATATATATATATATATAGTGTATGGTTATTTTTACACTGATTATTCCGCAAGGAAGAAACGTATACGTATTTAGATAATATGTAAATATGAATATAAGTGCGCTGGTCAGGACACGTTTCCCGCATGAGTGAGGAGAGAATCCCGAAACAAGTCATGTTCGGTGAGCACAGCCGCGGCAAACGAAACGTTGGCCGACCTAAAAAGAGGTACAAGGATAACCTGAAGGAAACGCTAACTAGCATCGAAATAGATCACCGAACGTGCGAAGAGACTGCCTCAAGTTTAACTGGTTGGAGGCCAGTAATCAAAAGAGGTGCTGCGCTCGCCGAAGCCTCTCGAGCAACAAGGGCTCGTGAGAAGAGAATGAAGCGCTAAGCCAAACAGACAGACACCATGACGTACTCGATCTTCTGTCGTCGTCGTTGAAAACATTTGGTCAGCTTCGCGCTTGCGATGAGACGAACAACAACAACATATGTATATAATTATATATATACATATATATCCTTATTAAGTTATTTATGTTTATGTATTTGTGTGTATATGTGTGTGTATATATCCGATGGCAGGACAAGATCCATGATACTGAGGTTCTGTCCAGAGCCGGAATGTTCAGCGTACACACCCTCCTGCGCCAAGCCCAACTGCGCTGGACAGGCCATGTTTCCCGCATGAGCGAGGAGTGAATCCCGAAACAAGTCATGTTCGGTGAGCTCAGCCGTGGCAAACGAAACGTTGGCCGACCTAAAAAGAGGTACAAGGATAGCCTGAAGGAAACTCTTACTAGCTTCGAAATTAACAACCGAACGTGCGAAGAGACTGCCTCAAGTTTAACTGGTTGGAGGCCAGTAATCAAAAAAGGTGCTGCGCTCGCCGAAGCCTCTCGAGCAACAAAGGCTCGTGAGAAGAGAATGAAGCGCAAAGCCAAACAGACAGACACCATGACGTACTCGATCTTCTGTCGTCGTCGTTGAAACCATTTGGTCAGCTTCGCGCTTGCGATGAGACGAACAACAAATATTAATTATTAAAAGAAGTTCGTGGAAAGTTGCGCTACCAAGTGCAATTCGGATCAAGTAAAATCTAAAAGATTGCTCGTTCTCGTACATACAACAAAGCAAAAAGTCAGGTAATAAAACTGTGAGCAATTGCCTACCGGGATAGAGTTGTGCAAGGTCTCAGGTTCAAGGACAAAAATAAGACGAGAACAAGGTAATTGTGCGTACTTTTATCATTTCTTATATATATATATATATATAGAGAGAGAGAGAGAGAGAGAGAGAGAGAGAGAGAGAGAAAGAGAGAGAGAGAGCGAGTTTAATTAATTTATTTATAAATTATTTTTTGCTTACATCAAAGGAGGATATGGACACATCGGTTCACTATCGCCAGTAAAAACAGTAACAAAAAATCAGCGTATATATATATATATATATATATATATATATATATATATATATATATATATATATGTGTGTGTGTGTGTGTGTGTGTGTGTGTGTGTGTGTGTGTAAATATAGATAGTAAAATGAGGTACTCTTATAGATGACGCACCATGTGTTCGTGACTTAGCGTGGTCAACGTTCGGACAGATCTCGGAAGCGCCCGAGACGAAAACGAGGCGAAAAC
>OY744519.1:169210228-169222728 GCA_963556195.1 Sepiola atlantica
TCTAACTCACTTAACGAAATGTTTTAAAAAGACAAAGTTCTAAGGCTGTAATTAATTTAATTAAAAATTCCTCCCAAATCTAAGCAGACTAAAATGATTGGGGACTGTTTTTTGATAAACACCGTTTGTTCAATTTCCGATTTGAATACCGGAAGCCGTTGCCAAGTTGACTCTTTGTATTTAATCGCAACAGTTTAACGTTAAAGAATGAGAACAACTTCTTGATCGAATAAGTTGTGTGTCTATTCGCTGCATGTTACGCACAGACAGTTCAAGTACGAACATCAGACAAGTTTTACTTCTAACCCTAGCGATTCTCAACTCAACCACCGGTTCAAATCAAGACACTGTTTGGTGGACCATACCCTTTTTTATTAAGGGTAAAGTAAGATTACATATTGGAGCAGAAAGGTCGTACTGATTCTAAATTTTTTTACTTACCTCTTTCACACCGCGGGAAGGTGTGACTCAAGGTCGGAAGGTGGAGCTTGAAAAGTCAGTGCAATGTAGCCGAGAAAAAAATTTCTACTGCTTTATATCGAGTAAAAAGAAAGATATTTGTTAAATTTCGTAGATGCAGTAAAGTAATTTTAGTTTATAATTCTAATTTGTTTACACATTTTTAAACTTATACAGAAAAAGAAAAAAAGATTTAGTTGTAAAGTAGATAACTCCTATTATATTCTTCAATTTAAAATATAAGCTATCCCTTTATGTTAATTGGGTCAGGCATAGAAATGAAGACGCCAATTACGAATTATCTCCCACGTGACCTTTTCGACGTTGACATTTTAAAAATTTCAGAAATGATCTACTTCTTTTTGTGATTTTTAACAGTTATTTAGTATTATTAAACGAAAGAGTGTATTATTATTAATATAGTGTTAGAATTGCGAAATTTGCTGCTGACAAAATATATGCTTCCATCTGTAATTGACATTTGTTGCAGAAAAGAAAAATGTCTCTCCTGTGAAAATATTCCGAGCAGGAATAATTGTATTTGCTAAGAAATTAAAGCGAATTACATTGTTTTCTTTTTAACAACATGAACCACCGCTAAAGAAAAGGAAATTGCTATGCAAAATTAAATAGTTATATTTTAAGACGGGAGCAATTTAAGTCTGAGGTTGAAAATCTGGACTTAATTTTATATATTAGAATACAGTGGTCCATTCAAAATTAATCATAGACCTATAGTGGTCCATGGACCAGCAGTTGAGAATCGCTGTTTGAGGGGGATGGGGTACGGCTTGTCTTGACTATATATTTAACTAACACGTGTTAACATTATTATATCAATTTGTTAACAAAAGATTTTTACACTTATTAATATACTCGTTTTATTTTTCTCATAATAATTACTTACCTTTTATCTGAATTTTTAGGGACAGCAATTATAATTACTTATATTTGTATTCTTCGGGTTCTTGTCTAAATCAACTTTTACATTTGTACTACGTTTTTGCCGATGTGTCATCCTATCTTCTTAGAATGTATTGTGTATGTTAGTATAGTGATCTTTTGCCCGTATTTGAATATGTTTGATGTTGGATATTTGTGTACGTTGATATTTCTAACGAATTAAACCGATGATTTGCGTGATGTAAGAAACTATGGGGATTGTGACGCGCGTTGTGTATCGCTGTTGCGCTTAAAAGAATGTTGAGCACTTATATATGTTATATAGTGGTATATATTTATTGTTCGGTTACGTAAACATCCGGTTGCTATTCTTCTCGTCAGTTGACGTGTGTCTGTGTACACAGCCGAATGTCATTCTTCCGGCCTGTTGGGGTGTCTCTGTGTCAACAGCCGGATCTTATCCTTCCGGTCTGGTGGGGTGTCTCTGTGTCAACAGCCGGATCTTATCCTTCCGGTCTGGTGGGGTGTCTCTGTGTCAACAGCCGGATCTTATTCTTCCGGTCTGGTAGGGTGTCTCTGTGTCAACAGCCGGATCTTATCCTTCCGGTCTGGTGGGGTGTCTCTGTGTCAACAGCCGGATCTTATTCTTCCGGCCTTGTGAGGAGCCTCTATGTCAACAGCCAGATGTTATACTTCCGGCCTAGTGAGATGTCTCTTTGTCAAAAGCCGGATGATATTCTTCCGGTCTGGTAAGGTGCTCATGTGACAACAGCAGGATGTTACCCTTCCGACCAGTTTACGCATAACTGGGTCAACATCCAAATGTTATTTATCCAGTCAGTGTTTCTGTGTCAACAGCCAAATGTTATTGTTCCGGTTAGGTGAGGTGATTCTGCGTCAGCAGTCGGATGCTATTATTCCGACTAGGATATTCAACACATGAACGCCTTATAAAACTTTGCATTTAGATATTACATTTTGAAAACTTTTACTAAAACTAATCATAAACAAACCGCGCGTGCGTGGTCCCCCTCTGTATGTGACTCGATGTGTAAAATGCAATAAATTTGGGCAATTTGGGGCATTTTGACCCCCCTTTGACCCCCTGGGGGCGCGAACCAAAATTTTTCTGAGGTCAAGGATGCTCATTTTATATCCAGAACAATTGCCTCTACATTTTGGCCAAGTTTCAGAAAAATTGAATGGATGGATCAAACGTTATGGGAGAAAAAGGTCATTTTTTGCCATTTGGGGGGATTTTGACCCCCTGAGAGCGCGAACCAGATTTTTTCCAAGGTCAGCGATACTTATTTTCTATTAGGAACAATTGCCTCCATATTTTGGCCAAGTTTCAGAGAAATTGAATAGATGGATGAAAAGTTATGGGGCAAAAAATGTCATTTTTTGCCATTTCGGAGTCTTTTGACACCGGGGGGGGGGCTAACCAGACTTTTTTCAAAAATCGGAGAATGTCACTTTCTAACCTGACCCAAGTTACAACTTAATGCAAAATTTCAGAGAAATTCAATGGATGGTTGCGGAGAAAAATCCGGACGGACGGACGGACGGACGGACGCACATGCCTCAAAACATAAGTCCCCCGATGGTCGGGGAACCAATAATAAAAGAAGTCTAAATACAACTTCTTATAAAAAAACATTCATGTCAAGCTCTACTTGATTGCTTATGTTACAATGTCTTGTCTTGAGTCATCCATCAATTGACGGTGAAACTATTTTTTATCTAATGGTATCTGATTGTATATGCGAAAGCTAAACCGATAATACAACTTTTTGTGCTATTCGCTCAGCGTCGGGCATCCCGCCTTCCATTGAAAGTGGTAGCTTATGGGCAATAGAAATTCAGATGCGGTTCTCAGTCAGCATGTATCTCCTGGTTAGAGAAGATGACATACAGCGGCTAGTATTTCTAAATAGTCACTCATTTTGTACTGACCAGGTTCAACGTCGTTTACCTACGGTGATCCACTCACTGAAGCAGTTATGTCTTTCCATTGTCAAATATATATGATATGCTGTTCTCAGAATGATATCATCAGTGTAACAGATACTACAGTTACCCGTGGAGTAGCAGGATTTGTGCTCGCTGTTTAATCCTCTAGATCCGCCGTATTATGTCTATGCCCGTACATATTAACAAGGTAACATCGAGAATGATGTTGCTCCTCACCGTGCATAGACGGCAATTCACTCGTAAGAGGCTATATTTTGCACCTCACATAGTTCGTGGCTGCATAGACACCAGTCGAAGACACCCCTTCAGGCCAACCGATGTAAATGAGTGTTCGTTTAATATCAGCGTAAATTAAGAAGGCCGAACTGATCATCGGTCGAAACGTAGTAATAATACAAATACAAATGGAGATGAGGGAAGTTGTTCGATGAAAAGTAATGTAAATACTTATATATATATATATATATATATATATATATATATATATATATATATATATTGTATCAGTATTTACTTCGACAGTGCTCCATACGTTAGTAGAGCTAAGTAGTAGTATGAAAATATATTTATGGTAAGTAAGCTACACAAAAATGTGTATATTTCATTCCCGTGGGAAATCATCATGCTAATTGCGTGGATGTATGGTTTGCAATTAGTTTTATACTTGAGTGGTATTTATTCTAGTTAACTACCCAGTCGAATTCGTTGGTTTAATTATCCTTGTCCAAGTTATTTATTTTATCCCCCAATGGGTGTCTAGCCCTTTGTTTAAGAGCATTTGGGCGCACCTCACTTTTTAAGTGGGTCAAATTAACAAAGTAAAATCAACTTGAATATAAAAGCAATTGTAAACTATACATCCACGCAATCAGCCTGGTGATTTCCCCTTCGAGAATGAAACATACACATTTTTGTGTATCCTACTAGCCATGAATATATTTCCATACTATATATATATATATATATATATGTATATATATATATATATATATATATATATATATATATATATATATATATATATATATATATATATATATATATATATATATATATATATATACTAAACTTGTACATAAACCAACGGTGTCATACTAAACGTATCATACTGTGGCTTGCCATAAAACTGTATAAACCCATAATTGTGGCTTTAAAGAAACTGAATCGCATATATCTTGCGATCTGTATTTTATCTCTTGTATATTTTCAACGGACGCTTTTCTATCTCCCCATATAATTTTGGAAATATCTGTATATTTGTATTTACTCAATCCATTTCTACTTTTCTCAACGGATCTCGATCGTTATTTTGTATGTAAAAAAATTATCGGAGCAAAGAATGAAATACATAACATCATTTCACTCACCCCGCTGGACGAATCGAATGTATAATTTGTACAGGGTGACTTTATGCTACGCGATGTGTTTATCTGCTGCTCCCAATCTTTGTAAATGGCGACTTCCTGAACTACAGTAATCTCTTATCTCTTCTTCTATCTCTTCTATTCGCCCTCTATATAATTCCAAAAATGTATGTACCTAATGCATTTTCACATTCCTCAATAAATGTCGGCCATTTTTCTCGGCTCAAACGATGACATACCTGACATCATTTCACACACCCAGCTTGCAAATATAAATCGATAATTGCGCAAGCAAATTTTCTACTTCGTAGATTTTTTTTTTAAATCCTCAACAAATCACTATGTATAAAAAGACTGAAAGTTTTTTTAACCTAAATCAATCCAATAATTTTATAAATAGAGATTAAAACATTACCATAACAAAATAAGTCATAGTTTATAAAAATGTGTTTCAATTAATAATTTAAATTATACCATGAGTAAAATAAACTTTTAAAATCCTACTTAGCTAAATTGGTAAAGGAAAAAAGACACGAAACATGAAAGTAAAAAAAAAACTCCCGGGTAACGCCGGGTAGCGACTGCTAGTACATAATATGTCTTTATTAGTAAACCAGTCGGAATACCGATTAAAGGATGGTTTTACAATGATGAGATTAACTTAGAATATTTAATAAACTCTCCAAAGTAAAAAAGATTAAATCATTCACAACGTAATGAAACACAGTATAAAACCTACAAACTTAGTATTATTTAAGGAGTATTAACTTAGCAAGAGTGAGGCTCAATTTTTGAATAAAAGTAGAACTGGGGACGTTTGGACATTTATATATATATATATATATATATATATATATATATATATATATATATATATATATATATATATATATATGAAGCAATCCAACAAAAGATATAAGCGTCAACTAATATCTTATAATTAGTGAAACATCCGGATACAAACTGAAGCTCAATATACTGGATAGAGCATTACTATTATAATATAAAATGAAGTAATAAAATAAGGTGTCAATCAAATTTTATTAGAATTCAAAGTTCAAGCAAAGTATCTTAAAGTCCTTAGCTCATGAGTTTTCAAAGATAATTCTTCTCTTCAGAGGACCATTACCGCAGTTATACTACTACAGGTAATAAAACTAAACTTTGAAAATATATAAAAATATATACACAAATACATAAAAATACATAACATCAAATATATCAACCCCAAAACATACTTTTTTGTTGAATCTATACAATACATCCAGGTCATACAATTTGAAAAACATAAACAAAGTTATCCAGTCGCGAAATGTGTCAATTAACACATTTCGCGACTAGATAACTTTGTCAGCTCCTTCAATTTCTCGTATTTGGACTGCTATTTTTAACTTGGATTAATCTTCAGTCAACCATCTGGATGTCTTTCCTGATGATGTTTTTCAAATTGTATGACTTTGATGTATTGTATAGATTCAACAAAAAAGTATGTTTTGGGGTTGATATATTTGATGTTATGTATTTTTATGTATTTGTGTATATATTTTTATATATTTTCAAAGTTTAATTTTATTACCAGTAGTGTTATAACTACGATAATGGTCCTCTGAAGAGAAGAATTATCTTTGAAAACTCATGAATTAAGGACTTTAAGATACTTTGCTTGAACATTGAATTCTAATAAAATTGGATTGACACCTTATTTTATTACTTCATTTTATATTATAATATATATATATATATATATATATATATATATATATATATATATATATATATATATATATATATATATATATATTCAAGTAACGCTATTGACCTCTAACTCTGAAAGTAATGTGTTATTTTTGTATTTTCATCTATTTCTTTATTTATGGAATATTTTGTCATTCTCAAAAATACATATGACTATATTCACGAGGAACAAATGTAGTAAACTATTATGCTATACCTAAATCCATATGTATAAATGTTTTTAATAGAAGTTAACAATTATGTGAAAAGCGCACCAATTAAGGCTGGCAATTCAAGTTAGAGTTATATGTAACGCACTAATACAAGTGGTTATTTGACAGATAGTGAATATAGTTTGTTACTTAACTGCAAATGCTTTTTTAGAATCGGGTGTCCATGGAAGTGCAAGCGTTCCTTGCTGCCCATGAGTTACCCGATAAATATTACAAAATAACTCACAAACTCTACTGTCCACTTTAAGTCCTTGATTTAATCATTGATTTGACCACTACCATTTTAAATCCAAAATTATGTACTGTCATCAGATAGCGTACTCGAAGTTTATTTAAAAGACCAAGTTCAGTTCCACCCTGATTTTTCATTCTCCGAAACAACTTATGTGCTGTTGGAATAAAATTATCAAATATAAAAAATGTATATGTATATGTATATATATGTATATATGTATATGTATATATACATATATATATAAATATATATATGTATATATATACATATATACATATATATAAATATATATCTCTGTATATATATGTATATATATGTATATATATGTATATGTATACATATATATACATATATATATGTATATGTATATGTATATGTATATATATGTATATATATATCTATATATATGTATATACATATATATATATATACATATATATGTATATATGTATGTATATATGTATATGTATATATACATATATATATATATAAATATATATACATATATACATATATATACATATATATATGTATATGTATATATATATATATGTGTATGTATACATATATATACATATATACATGTATATGTATATGTATATGTCTATGTCTATGTCTATGTCTATGTATATATATATATATTTATATATATATATATATATATATATATATATATATATATATATATATATATATATATGGTTTAAGCAAAGAAAAAATTCATGAATTAAGAAAAACGTTTTTTTTATATAATCCTTGTTTTGAACAAATTGATTATTTAATAAATATTGCAGTTTGTCCAATTTTTATTCTCATCACTTACTTTCTCATTTATTGATCCATCTCGTATATCGATCTTTGACTATTCAAGATAGGATATAATTTAAAGATATAATTCTACTTCTATCTTTTATCTTTTTACATATATATGTGTGTGTGTGTATTTACTTTTCGAGTTTGTTAATAAAAAGTGTTATTACAGAGAAGTGCGTTAGTGGGTGTGAATGCCTTTGTATACCGCTTAATGGGTTTAGCATGGATGTGTGAAGGTGTTAATGCGATTATTTCCGAGTTGGTTACATGAGTGTAAAAACGGGCTTCAATATAACGGGTGGCGATAGCCTTCATCGACAAAACTAGGAGGGAACTGATACGGGTGAGAAAACCTGCGTGTAAGAACGTGCCTATATCTTCAAGGTCAGCGGAGATATGTTTATTTCTTATTGCAAAGAACAACTTTTTAAAAGTAATTGCTTTGAAACTATATAGTCACACACACATTTATGTATAAATATATATATATATATATATATATATATATATAAATTCCCGAAACAGTTTTCCATGGTAAACAACTGATGATCCCTTAAATAATGTTAGAAGCAAACTAATATAATAACTGTAAAAACTAAATTGACTTACATGAGTGATTTTCCACTGAACGACTTGGGACTTCAGTTTTTTTTTCAGTTTTTTTTTTTAGTTTTAGTTTTAATGGTTGAGAAACTTCCGAGACTATATATATATATATATATATATATATATATATATATATATAGAGAGAGAGAGAGAGAGAGAGAGAGAGAGAGAGAGAGAGAGAGAGAGGGAGAGAAAGAGAGGGAGATGGAGAGAGGGAGAGAGTAAGAGAGAGAGAGGAGAGATGTGAGAAAATATTGGCTTATGCATATACTTTTTATTTTTTATAGACCAACCTTTTCAAGGAAAAAGCTCGATGATTGCTAACATTTAACAACAGAGCATATATATATATATATAGAAACAATATTAGGCTAAATTCTAGTGGCCAAGATTTTATTCATTTTACTGCGTGTTTAAGCACTCTTTTATCTCGGAACATTTGAATCCTGCTGCTGACTTTAAATGTATGTTGATTCCAGTAATATATGTGGCGATTTCCGTTTGTCTAATGGATTAGGACTTAGAATCGTGCTTCTCTTCTGAATCTACGAACTGCGTTCGAACCCATCTGACCGCCTGAAATCGCCACTTCCTGCACTTATGAGGACGTAAGTCCGAAACAACGTTGTCTGTAGGTAAATACATTTTAATATTTAATAAATAATACTCGTAATATATATATATATATATATATATATATATATATATATATATATATATATATATATATATATATATATATATACACGTTTCACTATATACCTATCTGACACCAGCGCAATCTGAAAGCTTATTATTCTTATCGACGCTCTCAACTTCGAAAAAGTATGGTAGCCGATACAACTATATTAGGATTCGAAACTAACAAACTAAGACTACAGATATTAGAAGATCTACACATGAAAACTAAAAAGCCATTCATTAACAAAATAAATTTCGATAAAAGTTAAAAAATCATAAAATGCTTGTAATACTAACACTTTATTAATACGAAAAGAAACAATCACACGATCCCCGCGAAAACCATTACTAGACATTTTAAAAATACATGTTCTTAACCCAATGGCTCCTAAAGGAACCGAAAATACTAGGGTACATAACGAGTACGGCAAATTCATCTGCCAGTTCCAGCTTTAAACTAAAAAAATAAATCAGGAATCTAGAAAAGATCAAGTAAAAAAGATGCAGGTGCATACACATATGTTATTATAGAATGATTAACTGTATTACTTATATATATATGTTTCAGTATTTACTACAACAGTGCTCAACACGTGAGTATACCTTAAGGGTTGTATGGAAATATACTTATGGCAAGTAAGTTATTGATAGCACGCTTGTGAACATGAATTCACACGCGTGCTATCACGCAACTTACAGACGTGTTCCCCATGGATACATATTGTACAAGTAAGATGAATGTTCATTCATGTCTACGTATATATGTTTTGTCAATATTTGTTATAATATATATATATATACAGACATATATATATATATATATATATATATATATATATATATATATATATATATATATGTATATATATATATATATATATATATATATATATATATATATATATATATATATAAACATATATATTATTATTATTATTATTATTATTAATATTATTATTATTATTATAAAAGGTTCATCAAATACGTTTGTTGTCGCAAACTCCCGGTGTATGTATATAGTAAAAGAGACAACAATATTTACTACAGTATATATAACATATAGTATTTTTCAGAATCTTTAAGTAGTTTTTAATCATTTCATCATATATATATATATATATATATATATATATATATATATATATATATATATATAGTGAATGCTTTTATTCGAACATGTACAAGGTCTGCTACACTGGCATGTCGATGTTATCGATCTACAGCAATCAAGAGCTGAGGTCTCATCAGGCAGAAAGTTTTTTTGTGATCCGACCAAGTCGGTGAAGTTCAGGTCGGATCACAAAAAACTTTCTGCCTGATGAGACGTCAGCTCTTGATAGCTGTAGATCGATAACATCGACACGCCAGTGTAGCAGACCTTGTACATGTTCGAATAAAAGCATTCACAATACAGCTCTATATCTTTTTTAGCACTCTTTTATAAGCCCGGTTTGGGTCCCTTTTGGATTTCTACCCCGTGGATTTTTACTCTACCTGGATTACTATATATATATATATATATATATATATATATATATATATATATATATATATATATATATATAATGAAAAAGTTTTCTTGCTACAAACGGAGCATGTCTACACATTTAAAAACATATTTCAGACGCAGTTATAATTAGATTGAATTCCTAAGGGCAAAAAATGGTCAATTCTTTACGTCTACATATTGTAATGTCACTATTGTAGAGTCACTATTGTACACTATTGTACACTCTACAATATGAAGACATAAAGAACGAACTATTTTGGGGAGCCTGACGAAGCCGAGCTAATTATAGTTACGCTTGAAACATGTTCCGAAATATGTAGCCACGTTTTGTTTGTATGAATAAAAGTATTTACTATAAATAAATAGCTTTATTTATTATTGAGCACTATTATATAAACACAGTACATATTCTCGGGATTTTTTCCCTGTGGATACAAACCTTACCTGGATTATTATTATTATTATTATTATTATTATTATTATTATTATTATTATTATTATTATTATTATTATTATTATTATTATTATTATATATCTGCATGTATCATTAATTCATATATCTATCTATACAATAGGCATATGAAGAATTATATATATAAATATATATATATATATTATACATATGCACATGTATATATCTGTATGCACTTGTACATAAATATTTATTCTATATAAATATGTCTAAGTTTTTTTCTCATATGTACAAATGTATATATGTATGTTTTAATGTTATAGCTTAAGTAAAATTGAATACATTGTTAAAATCTAAAATGTGAGATATAAGAACGCTTACATGATCATATACTTTAATGGTTAATGAGTATATTCACTGAATTAGTTTCGTCGTGATCCACTTATATTGGTTACCAACAACATAACCAGCCCATATCTGACGTTAGTATCTATTTAATTTCGTGCAAAGAATGCTATATAACTATACGAGCTAAAAAGAGCCATTAAGTAAATAATTGCCAAACGCAATTTTCTCCTACATGTTAGATTTTAACCGCAAAGTGAATTACATTCATGTTACACCAATCAAACATAATCATAATACAAGTCTTCGCGAGTTCCCTGAATTCACCACTATTTTACAATATAAAAACACGTGTACTTACCCGACGTTGCACGGGTGCAGTGAAATTATTTTAGTTTTAAATTTGTATTTGTATGCACATTTTTAAACTTTTGCAAATAAAATGTTGGTTGTAAGGTAGACAACTCCTATCATATTCTTCAATTTTAAAAGATGCTGATTTTCATTTTCAGGTGATTATTTTAAAAGTGTTTCATATTACTAGTCGTGAAGACCGGACTAATTAATTTTATAAATACATTGCAGTCAAGTAGGTTATTATATTGCTAATAACAACAACAAAGTAAGATTAGATATTCACAAGCAAAGTTTGATTTGTAAGCTTAAATGCTATTTAGGTATGACTTTAAAAATCCAATAAGATAACTTTATATATATATATATATATATATATATATATATATATATATATATATATATATATATATATATATAATTTTATTATTTCATGTATATACACATATAATATTATAAGGATATATTGTGGCTTGCTTTAATTGGAAATAATTGTAGTCGTGTCCCTATTCTTTCTGAGATACTTATGCATAGCTCTGCTCTTGAGGAGAAATCGACTCTTAAACTTATTGATCTTTTTTCGCATTAAACCTTTCTTTGAGTTCATACATTAGATCCATTGCTCTTTCTGCTTTTTTTTTTCGTAAAGTCGGTTCTCTCTATCGCTCCAAACACTTTCTCACATTTGAGGCTATTCTCTATATCTACAAATCTACAATCATACCATGTATGGAGTACTCTTGTCATTTGAGTTGGTGAATTTGTCTCATTTGAGGGTTATTGATAAGGTTTAGAAGAGTATCTGTAATTTGGTTGGTCCTAACCTTTCTTTTTCTCTCTACCTTCTCTCCTACTGACGTGATGTTGCTAGTCTTAG
>OY744519.1:169230228-169302728 GCA_963556195.1 Sepiola atlantica
GATTATTCTGAAAATATTAATTTACTAGCTGTATCTGCCTGGCGTTACCCATGATTACACAGTACAATAATATTAAGTAATAAACTTTCCAAAAAAAAGAGGTGAAAATGCAGATGACGAGGGCCGAGATCGAAAACGCGACCATAAGATTTTCAGTCTGATCGACTACCATAATAGCTATATACAAAGATTGCTTATGTGATAAAGGTAATATGTTGTTGTTTCTATCATTTTGTCAGTTATATTGAAATATGTTACCAGCGTAAAATAATTTCGAGTAGGATACAATTTTATTTGACATAAATTTATTAGAACTACTTTTTTGTTGTAAAGAACATGGGCCAAGTTTTTACAAAGCAAACTGAAGAATCCGAATAAAATGTTGAGTTTGTAGGCCATATGCTATCGATGACAATATACGCGAAATAGACAGGATCTTCAATAGTATAGAGATCAGTAGAACAATCTAATTGTGTGTGAGCTTTAGTTTTTGAAGACTTTTTGACAATAAATTTCTAATAAAAATACGTCCCATAATTATTATGAAGGTCTTAATTGCATCTGTTTAATTATTTTACTACTGCAATGATTACTCATTAAAACCTTAATAAAGTTTGAATTATACCATATATTACTGATTACCGAGTTGTCATACGTGTGTGTGGTTTCATCTGAAGATCGGCTCCGTTAGCTACAATCAAAAGCCGCTTGACATGTGATACTATCATGGCCCGTGGAATGTATCTTTGTGTGTTTACGCAATATAGCTCACCATAGTAAGAACTTCATCGTCCTAGTCACGGCTACAAAAGCTTCTGGGAGCACGAAAGTCAACTTCCCTGTTTTGAGCAGCGGTTGGTCATTGTTTTCTTTGAGCCCACGCTGTTTAGATCGCTAAAACGCTGTGGCTCGCTGCCTGGTCGAACGGGTGAAAAGATATTCTCACAAGAGAATTAATTATCTACGCTTCAGAAAAAGGATTATAGTCGCTGAATATTGAACACCTGGCAAAAATAAACAACAACGCATTCTATATAAAAAATATAGTTGTTATTTGTTCTGCATTCCGAAAAACATAAAACTTGAATCAACAAGCTGGACAGACACGCGTCCTGTCTGTGTGACGAAGTCTCATCAACTGCTGTGTTTCTCTCTCGTGGTGACTGCAAATTTAATCAATACTATCTTAGAAGGTAAATCATTTATTCGTCCATAATCGTAGACTCAAAAGCGGGGGAGGGATAGAGAGACACAGTCAATTACATAAGTTTTAAGCTCATTACTTAAGTATATTCTCGTTAGATTAACAGAATAATTTGCAACCGTGTACTATTGAAAACCCCATCAAGACTTAATTTGTTAGACCATATTAAACGCGTCTTAGTTTTGTCGAGAATTTCGCCTATTACAGTCTCTGTCATATATCTAATGTCATATCCGACTATTATTTTTACTTCCTTTCTCACGATCTCTAGTTTATACAAGAAGGATAAAACGTCTGAACCTTCTGTGACCTCCTGTCGGAATACGCCAGTTTTATCTAGGCAAATATATTTTAATTAATATTTATACACGCGAACGTACCCACCAATAATAAGAATTCGTCTCTGTAGTAAAGTAGTTAAACCTAATGTGTCTAGCTTATTTTTATAATCTTGTTGTTTTATTGTTTATGTTAGGTATATATGAGTTAATCATCATTTTATTTGCAGCTGGTGACCTATGCTTTGTTAGAATTAGGAATTGCACGATGCTTTGGTTACACACGGTCTTTTCAAAATTGCTACAAAGAAGACAGTTTTGTCGTTGGATGATTCATCAAAGGAAATTATTGAGAAGCGCAGAATCAGCAATGTTACTGCTACATCATTCATTACTTACATACTTATCATCATCATCCTCATGTTTGAAATATGAGAGTTCATTTAAATAAATTCATATTTAGAAGTTCTGCCATTTCTTTTGTGTTTTTATTTAACACGATTCACTACATCTGCATGTAACATACATACATTTTCTTCCTCTCTCTCTCTCTCTCTCTCTCTCTATATATATATATATATATATATATATATATATATATATATATATATATATATATATATATATATATATATTTCTTGGTCTTGTTGTGTAGAAAGAAATCCAACAATTTTTTCGATTATTTAATAATTAGAGCATGATATTTATTTATTAATAATGTTACAGAAGATCAAATCGACATGGTGCCATAGGTTCAAACCTGACTCAGATTTAAAATATTATGTGTTTTTTAGTTTATTTATATTTATAAACAAATCGCTCCCGGAAAATTGCAGCCATATTTGATTTCATAATAATTTCCTCTGGGATCAAATATTGCTGAAGATAGCCGGGAGCGATTTGTTTATAAATATAATTAAACTAAAAAGAAATATTAATTTTCTGTCCGAGTCCGCTCCAAGCTTGTAACCTATAGTACAGTGTTGATTTTATCTGATCTCTCTCTCTCTCTCTCTCTCTATATATATATATATATATATATATGTATGTATATATATATATATATATATATATATATATATATATATATATGGGAAATGAAAAAGGAAAAACCAAAAGATGTTGTTTTTATGTATTCATCAACGTTTCGTCTTTATTTGTAAGACTTATTCAGGATGATAATTTAAAGAAAAATGTCATGCAAGTTCATAGAAATGTGGGTTGCCATGATGGGTTGATGAGAAGAAGTAGTAGCCACTACTGGGGCGCAGGGCCAAGGTCCGGGATGAGAGAAGTCGGTGGCAGGGAGTGAAATGAATGTGGATATTTGTGAGTGAAAAGGGGGAAGGGTGGGAGTGTTAGTGAATCTTTGATCAAAGGGAAGTAATTCACAAATTTATTGTGTACTTATCTCCCTTTGAATTTTTATCAATCAGGGTATATAATTAATTTGATCAGAGAGGGGGATGTTTTTAAGCTTACAATTTGGTTATATAATTGTTTTAATTAGTATTTTTAATTAAATCTATTTTCACGCATTTTGTATTGATATTTGTATGTTTGAAACTGTTAATTATTAAATTTGATTATGGGTAGGTTATATTTGACATTTATTTTGTTAAAGGGTGAGGTTTTAGTGCAAAAAACTTATATATTATTTTTAATATTTGTGTGTTGAACACTTTTAAATGGCTGAGACGATAAATACTTCTATGCTTGAGGTAAAGTTAAGAAACTGGATGTATGTTCATATGTGTATTTATGTAAATGGAATTTTCTTAAAAAAGAATGTTAGCCAAACGGATACTAAGGAAAATAGTAAATATATATATTTATGTATATAATGAAGAAGAATGGAAAGGAATTAGAGAAGCAAAAGCCAAATCATAATTCAATTCAGTTGCTCAGAGCAAGGTATATTCCGCAAAAAAGGCAATTTATTCAAGTTAAATTTTCCTTAAGCCAGGCTTTTCAAAGATCAAAATCTTATCATCAGAGGAAGTCGCTGGGATAGATAAGTTGGCAAAGGCCAAGATTTAAAATTTGAAAAAATAAAATAAAAGTTGTAGGGGAAGAAACACAGGGCAAAATTCTGCCCGAATGCAAGCAAATGTCTGATTGCTAAAAAGTCCGGTGTCGAAAAGTCCAGCGGAGAGAATGAGATGTAGATAGGTAGGTCGTTAAAAGGCCCGAAAGGTTGTGAGAGAGGATTCAAAGTTAAATTCCAAGAAGCCACAACTTCAGGTGCGGCGAAAATAGAAAATCCAAAGGGTAAAATGTCCAATAAGAGGTACGCTCGTGGATGCAGGCAGGCAGGCTCAGAAGAGAGTGAGGTGGAAAATATTCGCCATTAACAATACTTCCTGGGCAGAGATGTCAAAGAAAATGCTTTAAAATGGGAAAAAAAAGGCAGCGAAAATATTTTAAAGTTAGCCCGAAGAGAAAGCCGGCTTGTAAACTTTTTTGCGGAATATACCTTGCTCTGAGCAATTGAATTGAATTATGATTTGGCTTTTGCTTCTCTAATTCCTTTCCATTCTTCTTCATTCTACCTGCTCTATCCTGGATATTGAGCTGTATACTCTTCACAATAGGTTTTACTTTTCCTAAAAGTTCGCTTTTAGTACACCACTTTATTTATGTATATATATATATATAGATATATATATTTTAAAAAATTAATTTTGAACTTTTAAATATAATTTTTTATTACACAAAGGTTTTGTAATATCTCGATATGTAGAAACAAGAGCTGCAGTAAAAATTATTTTAATATTATGAAACCACAGCAAATGTAGGGAACACATTTTCATAAATTCACTAAAAAATAAGTTTTTCTACGCATACAATTGTTTCGGACTAGCACAATCACATATGTCCTCATGATATGCATAATGTTCGAAACGCGTAAAAGAGTGAAAATAAATTAGTAAGGCCTAGGAGAACAAAAAACGGTCAAGACCAACACACTAACGGTTAGTTAAAACATTAATCTTTTATTTGGGTGAATTTTGAGCAGAAATCTTCATCGATGGCTAACGATTAAAGTAATTACGCTGGACAGATAACGCACATCGTACGGAGATACTACGATTCGTTTGGTCGGATGTAAACTTTTAATTGAATAATATAATCGGAAGAATAAATGACAAACAAAATAGTGTATTGCAATAATATATAGTGAAACAAAAAATATACAAAATTAATGAACCCTGAATGCAATTTACTTTTTTCCAGCTTGGATGGTTAATTTTTTAGGAGTACTGAGAATAACCTCTCAAAGTAAAATGGATGCTTTATGCATTTCGAACATAATATATATCATGGGGAGATATGTGATTGAGGTAGGCGGAAATAATTGTATGCGAATAAAAACTGTTTTATTTTGTGAATTTGTGAAAATGTGTTCCCTACATTTGCTGTGGTTTTCATTATATTAAAATAGTTTTACTACAGCTCAGAAAATACATAATATTACAATATACATACATATATATATATATATATATATATATATATATATATATATATATATATATATATATATATATATATATATATATACAAGAGATGAAAGATGAGAATAAAAATTGTATAGATACAATATTTATTAAAATATCAGAAGTTCAAAGCAATCTCAGAAGTTCAAAGCAAGGAGTTTCGTATCCTTAAGCCATGAATTTTCAAAGACAAACTCTTTTCATCAGAGGATAAAAACCGGTAATGTAACTGTAAATATTATCGGCAACATTTAACTTTGAAAGATTTATACACAAAAAAAAACCAAAAGATAAAGAACTTTTGGTTGAGAAGAAACGTCAAGTTAGTATAGTTACCGGCAAAAACAAAACAGTTGTTATAGTGGAAATAAATGTTTGAAAATAAATACTCAAAGTATTTAAGAGTCCAAATGTTGTTGTTAAGAAGCTGATTATTATTATTATTAAGTATTTCATTTACCTCTTCAAGGAGGTTAGACACAAGGTCAAGTGTGATTTTTGATGACAGTGTTTCTGGATTTGAACCTGTCACACCAGGGTTTCAGTCCGCGTCGTTAACCACTTAATCACCGTGCTCATCCCATAATTGTTAAGTATAAGTATATAACTTTTAATATCGTTGGAAACTGGTTTACTGCAACTGGACTATTAGCGAAACATTCATGAAGAAGGCTTATATTTCTAGAATTGGCACAGGCCGATCGAGGTCGTTTTCTTTTGTATAACGAGATCAAAGATGCGTCTATCAAGTCCTTGGGTACAGGGACACCCATCCATATGGTAAATACTAAACAGTCGATCCTGTCTCTCCAAAACGGATAACATCACCAGAGATGCCATCAAAGCCAGGTGCCTTCCCGTTATTAGTTTCCTTGATTGTATTATGAATCTCAAAGAGGGTGGGGTGGCCCATCATCACATGGTTAATAGACTCATGTGGCAGAGTGTTGATGACATCATCAACTACTGACGGATTATAGAATAGATATGTGAAATGCTCAGTCCACTGTTTCATGATATCATCGGGACTTTTATGGAGTAGAGAACCATCTTCGGATCTGAATGATATCATAGATGAGTATCGTGGTCGGAAGACATACCTTTGATATATCTCCTATCATAGACCTTATGTGTTTTCTTCAATAATATCCAGCCATCATTTTTCTTTATTTTATGAATATTACACTGAAATACCGACTGCACTTCAGTGCAATATTCTTGAAATCTTTCTGTCACGGTCTTTTTCGGGTGAGATGAAGTATCACTAGTACAGCCTGCTTTTCTCTTCCAGAAGCTTGTTTATCTGGGAGCCATTGTCATCGAATCAGTAATGGTGATTCTGCTTCTTAAGACCAAGAACCTCGACGCTGGCTTTGTAGGTCACAGTCCTTAAATGGTTCCATGTACCATCAAACTCTATATTGTTGGACGCGTCTTGAAGATCGTCACGTGCACTCGTGTTTTGGGAACTTTTACTCATTGAGAGCTAGATTTACGCATAATATGGAGCTTCATTTTACCACGCACAAGCTTGTGCTCTTAACCACACTCTGAGCCCCGCATAACCCGTACAGTGCACACATCTGGAAGGTCTCGCCTTCGAGTAATAATATAATCGAGAATTTGCCCATGCTTTGACCGTGGGTGGATCCAAGTTGCCTTATTGTCAGCTTTCTGATGCGAGGTGTTGCAGATGACGAGACCAAATTCAGTGCAGAACTGAATAAGTCAATATCATTATAATTCACGTTCACCACTCCATATTTACGTAATGCAGTCCATGTTTCATGATCTGTCCGCATTCGGGTGTTGAGGTCTCATGGAAGAATTATTTTGTCAGCTTTTGAGATTGAGATTAGTACCGTCCTGAGATCTTGGTATCCCCCTTGTCGCTGATAAGTTGGAGCATAAACCGAAATGACAACATAAAGCGATTGCAGTCCAATGGTACACGAAGGTGCATAATCCTATCAGTAAAGCTATGGGGCTGCTCAATTCTATTGACTCACTCTGTGCGAACAGCAAAGCTCACTCCAACTTTTTCCCCTCCGGTCTACCCTTCCAGAAGTACGTATACCCAGCTCCCACATCTGTCAATTGATCCTAATCGCTGAACATGGATTCCGCCAGTGCAGCAATGACGATCCTATACCTACATAGTTCCTTTGCAACTATACCAGTACTTCGCTTAGAATTCTTAGACTCAAATCGCGATCTAGAATTGTCCAAATATTCCAGGTGGCTAAAAACAGCTTGTTATTTTTCTTTGTGTTTTTTTTTTATTTCGTCTTGCTAGTATAAACAGCTGCACATGTCATTTCTTTATCGCTGTGGATCATGTACTATATATATATATATATATATATATATATATATATATATATATATATATATATATATATATATATATATATACACTTTTATTCACCCCAAACTAGGTACATCGCCACTGAAACGTAAAGGGGCTACTGTAAATAAGGGGTCATATTTTGGGGGCATACGTAGAGATTTTTTTTCACATTACATTTACACTTCTGCATGTTGATACAGCCAGGGAAACAGGTAGCGGGTAGGGAATTACAAAAACTAGCAGATCGGGCAAACGGGACCTCTACAGTGAAGGGGTGGTATTTTGCTGGTTGTGGTGTTTGTCGGGGGTATTTACGTCGACGGCGTACAAGTGTAGTACGTTCGTCAGAACACATTACATTAAAGTAATTGTAAAACAAGCACATGGATGCTACATTGCGGAGAATAGACAGGAGATGGGCATTGATAGACAGTGTGAAACCTATTAAATTAGAGGATTGTTTTTGGACCCTGTCTAAGAGTGATATAGTGGTTGGTGCACATGCCAAGGTGTGCCAACAACACTCCATGCATGGGTGAATGGTGGCTTTGCAGAGATGTTTTCTAACACGGTAGAGGGAGCCCACTTTCCTTGCAGGAGCCTTGGCAGTGTATTTTATGTATTTGTTCTAATTCATGTTACCTGCGAATGTTAAATCGAGGAGGTTGAATGTTGGATTCTCGGGTAGCGTGCTGTTTGCCATAGCAATCAGTGGTTGAAAAGGTTTCTTATAATTGTTAAAGGAAAGGATCTTTATCTTAGTAGCATCAAATGTTACCATCTATTTTTGTCCCCATTAAACTACAAGCTGGAAGTCATTTTCTAAAAATTCAGTCATTGCATTGGATGTTTGTGCGTTCGTTTTACCCAAATGTCTATGATAGGGCATAGTGTCATCAGCAAATATATCCATCTCGGACACAATTACATCAGGGAGGTAGTTTATAGAAAAATTAGGAATAATTAGGGTCCAAGGGTCGACTCCTGAGGCATACCCGCATTAATCATGTTTACATGTACAGCTACCGATGACAACCTGGATCTTTTGGGGGGACTAAGAAGCATCCGATTATATTAAATATTCTTCCATTAATACCGTACGAATTATTTTCATGGGAAGACCATCAAGTTAGACTTTTGACATATCAAGCGCTACAGCCCTACTTTCACTTCCTTGCCCAATGTATATATATATATATATATATATATATATATATATATATATATATATATATATATATATATATATACTAGTGTTGGGACGATTAATCGTAATCGAAAAAATCGGAACTTTTTTTCGTATCGGACTCGGTATTGGAATCTGAAAAATTTTAGTCTTACTCCCGATTCTAAAAACGATTCCTTTCACTGTTATGTTTGTTTGTTTCGTTTAAAACAAAATTTTCCATTACTGGTACTGATTTTAAAATGATAAATATTTATTGATTTTCAACTACCAGTAAAACTAAAACCTCCCACAATTGTATATATTACATGGGTTTTTAAGGTAATACGAAAATTTAAACATTTTTAAAAAACAACTCTATCGCTTAATATTTAGATATTTATAAAGAATCGGAATCGGTAATTGTATCGGAATTGGAAATTTAGAACGGAATCGGTAATTGTATCGAAATCGGGAAAAATATTAGAATTGTCCCGTACCTAATATATGCACACATGTATGGAGATATAATAATAAATATTTTAATATCAACATACATAAATGTCTAGTCTTAACGAAGACTCATCAGTGTGGCTATGTATATCTGTTCATCAAGTCGCATTATTCGAACTTCGGATTGAAGTCACCGTTATCACAACGGCCGTTATACCAGCGACATAAAATAAATCCTAATATATAGTACTTAAAAGTATTATGTGTTTTTGATATGCCATAACAACAGTTTCACATACTCTCGGGATCGTCAGATGGCGTAATGTACTAATTTGGGTGTCAAGTTTAGGCTTTTTTGTGAGTCTTCGGTACTCATATCCGAGTGGTCATTCTGCAATAGAACTGTGTGCGGTTTTGCTATATTTTCTTCTCAATCCTCTAAAAATAATTACGTGTATGACATATTTTTTTTTAAAAGTACATAATGCTGTATTATGAAATTTTCTGAGAAGGGATCGAGCACCAGCGTAATCATCATCAGCAACAGTACAAGCATCATCAGCATCAGCAACAGCAGCATCCCATCAACAGCAGCAGGATCATAATCATCAACAGCAACAAGAGCATCATCCGCATCAGCATCAGCATCAGTATCGGCAGCAGCAGCAGCAGCAGCATCCCATCAACAGCAGCACTATAATCATCAACAGCCGCAGGAGCATCATCCGCATCAGAATCAGCGTCAGCATCAGCATCAGCATCAGCATCGGCAGCAGCAGCAACAGCAGCATCCCATCAACAGCAGCATCATAATCATCAACAGCAGCAAGAGCATCATCCGCATCAGCATCAGCATCGGCAGCATCAGCAGCAACAGCAGCATCCTATCAACAGCAGCATCATAATCATCAACAGCAGCAAGAGCATCATCAGCATCAGCATCAGCATCAGCATCAGCATCAGCAGCATCGGCATCAGCAGCAGCGACAGCAGCATCCCATCAACAACAGCAGCATCATAATCATCAACAGCAGCAGGGGCATCATCCGCATCAGCCTCAGCATCACCAGCATCGGCAGCAGCAGCATAAGCAGCATTAGCAGCAGCAGCATCACGGTATTCGAAACCCCTCTTTGGTTTCCTTTCTCCTTGTATTGTCCCTGGCTAGGCGTAACCATGTAGGACCCAGTTGGCTGTCGAGGTCGTCTCTCCACCGTTTTTTTTTTGTTGTTTTTTTTTTTTGCTTTTTCCCTTGATCTTTTCCATTTCCCCGGGGTCCATTCTGTCGCTCTAGGTGTCCACCTGTTGTCTGTACATCTCGAAAGGTCTAGAGCACTATATACACAAGTGATAATGGAAAATTGTGAACCGGACCAAAAAGCCGATACACAGTCAGAAGTCGAAAGTAAATAACAGGTAATAAAGAAGTGTTGTCCGTTTCCCAGAAGAGCAATGTTGTTCGACTGCACGAGGAAAAAAATGTGTGCTATCGTTTCACAAATAAACAGATACACAATCAGATGTCAAGATCGATACCCGAACACAACTAATCAATACAGTAACACAATAAATATTACAGGCTTCATGCAGAAATCAAAAGGCATGTTATCATGCACAGAAAAATGCAGGTATTAATATTTCATACTAATAACAATTTAATATATTTACCCTTTGATGTTTTCCTTCGTATGGTGAGCAATACAAAAATGAAACCTGGAATCATATTTCATATTAATAATAAAACATTCGCTCGAATAAGTAGAAAATATGAGTTCCAAAATCGGACCGAGTTTCCATCGGCATGAATTAAGAAGACGGGAAACATGCAGTTTAGTTAACAGCCGAGAAATCGAAAAATAAACAAAATATACAACAAAAAACTCTTACCAAACGCATTGTGGGTGCGTGTGTGAGTGTGTGTGTGAAATCTTGACAATGAAAACAAAGAAAAAAGGAAAAAAACATCACAGTAATCACTAAAGAAGACTTGTTTATAACGAAATATTTGATTTAAATAAAAAAAATAATAAATGTTTCATCTATTGAAAAATAATCTCGCATCGCTTACGTAGTTTTTAATCTGATTAAATATTTTAACTTGTCAATGCTACTGAAGTAGCCCTATCAGATGTCTCATATATATATATATATATATATATATATATATATATATATATATATATATATATATATATATATATATATATATATATATATATGTATATAGTACTAGATAAAGTGAAAGAATAAAATAAGGTGCGAATCAAATTTTATTAGCATTCAATGTTCAAACAAAGTACTTTAAAGTCCTTAACTCATGAGTTTTCAAAGAAAATCTTCTCCTCAGAGGACCATTACCGTAATGACATTACTGCAGGTAATAAAATTAAACTTTGAAAATATATTTTTTTAAAACACATAAAAATACATAAAAGTATATAAAACATCAAATATATCGGCCCAAACCATACTTTTTTGCTAAACTTTTACAGTCCATCCAAGTCATAAAGTTCAAAACAGCTTCATGAAAGATATCAAAGAGGTTGATTAAAAAACAATCCAGGTGGTGAATGGTATTCCAAAAACGAAAAAGTTATCCAGGCGGGAAAGTTCTGATTAAAGAACCTAACAACAGATAAAAATCGCGAAGAACAAAAGCACTTGAGATGGTTAAATGAACTAGCGAAGACATACTCCACAAATTACCACCGGAGACCTGAATACTTGTCATAAAAGTAATTTAAAACATTGCGAAACGCGAAAATTCCGTAGTCTGTTATCAATTAGACTTGTATCAAAATCAACTTGCTGCCTAAATAGATATATATATATATATATATATATATATATATATATATATACATATAAATATATATATACATATATATATACATATATATATACATATATATATATACATATATATATATACATATATACATATATATATATACATATATATATATACATATATATATATATATATATATATACATATATATATATACATATATATATACATATATATATACATATATATATATATATATATATATATATATATATATATATATATATATAAAGTAAAGATTTTCCGCAAAAAAACATTATGGAAGAAACTGGTTGGAGCCACGTTACCATCATTGATTAGTGCAATTTTGGGGGGAGGCATACACGCAATTTTTGGACATAAACGCTCTAAGATTGGGGGTATTTCAGATAATGGAACTCCGATAGAAGTGGAAATAGACGAAAGCAAGTTCTACCATCGGGAATACCTAAGAAAACACTGGATGTTTGGCGCGGTCAAGAGACAATCGGGTTGCTGTTGCTTGAGGGAGTGGATATTGCCTGGCAGTAGAATAATTAGCGATTGTTGGTCTGCATATGCCAATTTATCACAGGTAGACAGTGGCGTATACGACCACGATGTACTGGTCCATGAGAGAAATTTCGTGAATCCTAATGATTCTACAGTCCATACACAATTAATTGATAATACGTGAATGAGGGCCAAACGCAAACTTCGCCGACAGTTTGGTTCCTCAGATACGCTCTTTAGTTCATATTTGTCAGAATTTATTTGGACAGGCAGAGTCGGCCAGAACAAATTCAGCGAGATGCTCTGTTGCATTAATTTTATTTATTTTTTCTAAAAAAATGTTTTTGCGAAATAGTTTATTTTTATCAGTAACTACAAGTTACTTATTAAAACATTTCGATCAGAAGAAAATCAGCGAGATACTGTGTTGCATTATTTTTTAATTTAATGTTTAATGCTGGTTTCATTTCAGTTTACCTAAGTAATACAAAATACAAAAAAATCATGTCAAATATTTATTGTTTTAAATAAATGATAAAAAAGTCTTCTGAATGAAATATCTTTTATAATATATTTTTTAAATGCAAAACGAAACTTGTGAAATACTTTTTTATAATAAATCAAAAAAATAAAACACAAAAAAATCTTGTGAAATTAATACGGATAAAAAAAAGTTGTTGTGTCATTTTGGCCATCCGTACACGATATTTTCTACCGATAATGAATTGGACGCAACCCTTTAGCTTAACCCGGTTTTGTGCAAGACAGAAGCACCTCGGATGCTATTTTCATTTCCCGCCAACTTCAGGAAAGTACATCGCATCCAGGAAACCTCTCTACTTTGCATTCGTTGATCGTCTGCTTAGGAAAGTGCTCTGGTAGGCAGTATAGAGCCTTGGTGTGTAAGAGTGGGTTGTCCGTGTTGTCCAAGTTATGTATGCAAATGTTTGTAGTCATACTCGTATTAACGGCCACGACAGCGATAAGCTTGGAGTGAATGTTAGGGTCTAACAGGGCTCGGTACTCAGCCCATTTCTCTTCATCATGGTTCTGGAGGCATTGTCGGGTGATTTCCGTGTGGGTATCATATGGGATATCTTGTATGCAGACGAGCTTATAGTTATCGCGGATTTCTTAGAGGACTGCAAATCGAGGTTGCTGACTTGGAAGACAGACATGGAGAGCAAAGGACTGACGGTCAACATAAACAAGACAAAATGTCTTATCTCTGGCGTTGGTCTCGTCCTCCTGCAGGACCCTGCTATGTTACCCCTCGCTCCATTGAATTCTCCCAGTGCAAACTATGGGTCCACAAGAAGTATAGTGGTCTTGCTGAGAGGTTGGTTGTTGACCCTGATTATGTTTACCGCAGATGTGTGGGTGTTGCCCACCCAATAGATGGTAGAACGGTGACACTTATGGATGTCGATGGCATCTCATTTGATGTTGAAACTATCTGCTGCTATCGTAGCGACATGTTAAATGCGTATTGCATGGCAGTGAGACATGAGCCCCAAGCGCTTCTGACTTGCAACGGCTTGAGTGTAATGATCAGATGGATGTACGGAAGCAAATTAGAAGTTAGAATCCTTTCAGCCATGCTTTATCAGAAGCTTGGTATTGGTGGGATTTGGGATGCCTTTTGCGCTCGGCGTCTCGGGTGGTTTGGCCATGTACAACGTGCCACCTCTTTCAGGAATCGTTATTGAGATGATCAAAGCTTTTCGTAACAGTGAGATGGCAAAAGACTAGGAGCTTACCTAAATCTCAATAACACGCATGGATACTCCAGGCACAAGGGTGTGTGGAAGACCAAGGACACCCTGGCTTGAGTGCGTACGAAGTGACTAGAGTGCTTGCAGCATGACTGATATCAACCCTATGGATTAGACCGCATAGAGAGCAGAGGTGAGACGTTGCCTGGTGTTGCCCACCCGGGAGTCCGAAACACCTGCAGCACTAATAATACCAAAACCGGATTGTAATGATTCCTCAGCACAGAAACATCTGCACTTTCCGAAGTGTGACCAAATATTCCGAAATCTGTAAAACTGTAGCTTTGTGCACTTTGTGCACTTTGCTAATTCATAAAAAAGAAATTCCACTGATGGTAGGGAATTACATATGAACATTTTTCAAAAGTAGGCGGTATTAGGGACGTTTATTTTCTGTAAAAGGAAAGAGCGTTTGCGTTTTTTGTTTTGTTTTTAGAAGGGGCTATTTCTACCGAAATGTCAAAATATTTTCCTCCATCCCAGATTTTATTAACAGTAAGTTAAAAATTTACTGAAAAAAATTGATAAGTTTTTGAAGAAAAATATTATCTCATATATTGTCTCTAATTATTTGTTTTTGTTCATCTCTTTCACCGTTCCGGTTTTTTCCACCTTGTAAACAGCATTATTAAATACCTATATACTTATGTACCAGCAATCTTTCAAGCAAACTACCATACCCTTTTAAAACATATACATTTTAGATTTTACAGTAGGGGATCACTTTCGCATATAGATTTAACGTAAAACGATCACCCACTTCTGGGCCTAAGGGCGTTTTAAGAACATGTATTTAAAAATGGTATCTGATCCGGAAGTGGAAAGAGAGTGGTCGAGGGGTTGAAAAGCTGTTAGGCGCATTATGTTTGTATACTTAATACTGAAAAAGAAAAAGAAACGATCCCCGAAAAAATTGCAAAACCCCAAATGATTTTGTGGATTCATTAATTACAATCGCTATTGTCAATTGGTGGTGTTGTTGCTAAGCGATTCTGAGCTCTGCATAGAGTTCACGTACATCGTTCCTCGGGGTTGTCTAGTCAGCAAGGCTCCACGATTACGTCCAAAGTTGGTGAAAGTTTAATCCGGAACACACAAACAAATGATGTCACTCTCAATACATTGCTTTGAGATTCCGCGTTTGAGACGTCTTTTCTTGTCACGCGCAGATGTAGACAAGCAGAGGACGACGGATCATGAGGCCGACTCCTCATGGATCCCTGAAAATCGGATTACAGCCTTAATATCTCTTGGTGCCAAACCTAACCGCCATGGGCCGCTCTGTCAGGAACCGAAGTTCTAGATGGCATAGCTTTGACACTCCCACGTCTCACCGCCCCTACCATGGTAAGGAAGTGTTGGAATTTAGGAGAGAGGGTGCTGCTGTTGATCAACACGCACCACGACAGAACAACTATGAAAAAGAAGAGGAAGAGAACGAACTGACTCTCCGTGTCATCAAATCAACAAAACTCAAGCTATCTGCGCGATGATCCACCGTTTGGATAATCTACTGAAATCAAAGAATTGATCCCCGTAGTGCTACAGTGGTATTTTCCATGTGAGAACAGATTAGTGTAAAATTACATTAGAAGTGCAAAATTATCGCGTCAGACACGTAGAGGATAAGCTGAGAAAATCTTCATCTTTTCCTGAACCGCGCACGAGATGTGGGGGAACCTCTACTATTATCTCAGCGGGTTGGGGGTACTATGTATGTATACACGTATGTTGGAAAAGAAAAAAGTTAGAGTTAATGTTAAGGGTCAGGATATTGCGTCATAACAGAAAGTCCGTACTCACACGTACCGGATAAGCTGATGAGATCTTTGTCTTTTTTTGGTCGGTAAGAGAAAGAGAGAGTATTCGTTTTTTTGTGGGAGCTGTTCTCGTTTCCTATTGAGTATGGGTTTGGAGTATTATGTGTACTCTATACTAACAGAGAAAAGGAGGAGTGAACGGACTGCTGCTACGTGTCATCAAAGCCGACCGACCGATAAACATACGGACAATGCCTCTCATAAAATTACAAAAACGCATTTAAGCAATTTTTTTAAAATTTTATACTAAACAAGAAGAATACCGGTTCCAAAACGAGTAAAATTGATTTTCTTTTTTTTTCTTTTTTTTACTTATGAGTCACCGCTTATCAAGGCCCGGGGGCACTCGAGGATAACGGTTAAAGAGATCGTCGGTTAGACGGTGAGCACCACCACACAAAGATTGGAAAAAAACGGAGAGATGGGCATAAGATTTCTTGTGAGGAATTGTTTATCCAAGAGGACGGTTCAACAAGTATTTGTTTACATTAGACTTGAAGACGACCATGTTATTGTCGGCTGGAAAAGAACTTCGCAATATTTTGTTCTCATACGAAAATTAAAATCAAGATATAATGATAATAAACCTTGTGTCTAGAATCGTTATTCTCTTGGCAGACCGCGTGTGTTCATCAGCTGGCAAATTTGGGCACTGGATACGCGCAGATCAGCGAACCGTCAGAAAAGGAAGATGGGATGCGCTGGTAAGAGCTAAAATAGAAAACTTGCTAAAAACACTAACGTAAATTCCATGCTAAATGCCAAATTGAACAAAGTTTATAAAGTATTCCATGAAAAAAGCCAGTATACTGAAATCATATGCCCTTAATAGGGTTAAGATGAAAATTCATATACACTAAATGTACAAAAGCAAGGAAATTCCCAAATTTTTACACTTTTATGGCTTTTGTACATTTAGTGTATATGAATTTTCATCTTAACCCTATTAAGGGCATATGATTTCAGTATACTGGCATTTATCATGTAATGTCAATACTTTTGTAAAGGCTATGCCTCAATACAATGGTCATTTTTAAGTTTTTTGGGAATTTTCTGGAAAACTAAGGTATATGGTAAACTGAAATTAAAATTCCATCAACTAGACCCTAGAACCTCTATCTCTGCCAAAAATCAGCTGAATCCATCAAATAGTTGATGAGATACAGGGTGGCACATACGTACGTACGTACGTACGTACGTACGTACGTACGTACGTACAGATAACATGATTTCATGATTGAACTTTCTGGATCTCTGGGTTGCCTTGACTAATGATGCTGAAATTCTACACACTTATAAAACCTATCAAATAAAAATTTTGTGCAAAGTTTTAACTAATTTGGTTTATTGGTTTTTGAGTTATGATTGATCAAAGAAATGAGATTTCCAGCATAGGCCATTCGTGTAGTCTATTAAGGGATAGAGCGCTCTCGCGCCTCCCTTGATTTCCAACAAACCAAAATCGACTTCATTTCCTTCGCACGATAAAAATAAACGGAACGAATCGAATCTGAAGACGCGTCTTTTTAATCTGGAGAGGAGAATGTAATGGACCTGCTTACAGTTGTATCTAACTGGAAGAATACTTAATTAATTATCCGAACAGAACAGTTTTGCACCACTTTTATGTCCACTTACGAAGATTAAATTAAAATATAATGATACTAAACCTTATGTATAATCCTTATTCCAATTTTGATCAAAATCCATTACATGATTTTGATCCTAGAAAATGTCTCAAATTTAAGGCTTAAGCTTAAGGGGCCTTAAACCGAAACTGAAATTCATAGAATCTTGATTAATTGGTGTCTAACGGTATAATCACGTTGACAAACTGGTTCTCGTTAGATCAACAAAGTTAAGCGACGTTGAGCCTTGTCAGTATCAGATGGGTGAACATTTGGGAATACCAGGTGCTGTATTTGCTACCCGCTTATCTCGGCATTCTTTCCAATCGTCCTCGACTTCTACTTGCCATTGGAATCAGGCAGTGCCGATTCAGGAGATTGGTAGTTGCTGATTGCGCAACTCTTGCTTCACAATTACACGCGCAATCACCCTTACAGAGAGCATTCATTGTCTCTCGAAACTGAACGGATGCCATGGTAAGAGAGCATAAATGACTATTGAGCAAACTTAATGCAAATCTGAAATATTTGAATTTTAAAATTGGAGGTTATGCCCCTATTATTCCCCCTAACAACAATTAAAAATAACCCAAATAAACTGTAATTTCGAGAATATTTATTAATTGACGTCTAATACCTATAGTTAAAATTTCACAAAAATCATAGATATCAAAATTTTCACCCCTTCTAAATAAGCTAAATATAGCCCACATTACCTACTCTTGCACTTAACAGCTATATTCTAAAATTCATGAGGATCGTTCAATTAATGTAGGAATGAATCCTGTACATACAAATAAATAAACACTAGCTGAAGTACCCGTCAACACTAGCTAAAGTACCCGTCAACACTAACTGAAGTACCCGTCAACACTAGCTGAAGTACCCGTCAACACTAGCTGAAGTACCCGTCAACACTAACTGAAGTACCCGTCAACACTAACTGAAGTACCCGTCAACACTAGCTGAAGTACCCGTCAACACTAACTGAAGTACCCGTCAACACTAGCTGAAGTACCCGTCAACACTAGCTGAAGTACCCGTCAACACTAGCTGAAGTACCCGTCAACACTAACTGAAGTACCTGTCAACACTAGCTGAAGTACCCGTCAACACTAGCTGAAGTACCCGTCAACACTAACTGAAGTACCCGTCAACACTAGCTGAAGTACCCGTCAACACTAGCTGAAGTACCCGTCAACACTAGCTGAAGTACCCGTCAACACTAACTGAAGCACCCGTCAACACTAGCTGAAGTACCCGTCAACACTAACTGAAGTACCAGTCAACACTAACTGAAGTACCCGTCAACACTAGCTGAAGTACCCGTCAACACTAGCTGAAGTACCCGTCAACACTAGCTGAAGTACCCGTCAACACTAACTGAAGTACCCGTCAACACTAGCTGAAGTACCCGTCAACACTAGCTGAAGTACCCGTCAACACTAACTGAAGTACCAGTCAACACTAACTGAAGTACCCGTCAACACTAGCTGAAGTACCCGTCAACACTAGCTGAAGTACCCGTCAACACTAGCTGAAGTACCCGTCAACACTAACTGAAGTACCCGTCAACACTAGCTGAAGTACCCGTCAACACTAGCTGAAGTACCCGTCAACACTAACTGAAGTACCCGTCAACACTAGCTGAAGTACCCGTCAACACTAGCTGAAGTACCCGTCAACACTAACTGAAGTACCCGTCAACACTAGCTGAAGTACCCGTCAACACTAGCTGAAGTACCCGTCAACACTAGGTTTCTAAAACCTTTCTCTGGTGCACGTTAGTTCTCTAAAAAGTTGTTTTTTTTCTTAAATCGCATTAAAATAGTTTTAAAAGGTACTTTTTAATTATTAGAATAAAAACGATTGTAAATAAGCAAGTAGATTATCTAGTGTGAGATTCGAACCCTGAAAGATGGCATAAAATACTGGAACTGAAATCAAACGCTTTATCCACAGACACACCAATCAAACGAAAATAGTTTGTCTTTTTAACCTACTTAAACAGTTTATAAGTTCAGCATAGAAATACAAAATTAAAAATCTGTTTTTTCTCTCCGCATAGATCTAGAATAGTTCGATTGTTTATATAAAGTTCCATTTTTTTATTCAAAACAAAAGGTTGTTAAATGCGATGAGTTGACTAAAAACAATCTTGACTGATTTTCATATGTTTATTTATTTGGCGCTTTATCGTTATTCATCACAACCACCACCATCATTTTCACTTTTTACGGACCAATTTTTTTCTGTGGACAATTAGCGAATTCACTGCATGACATTACTTTTTTGTGTGATTTGGAAACTCTCGTCCTCTGAATGTGTGCGCTACGTTCGGGAACCGGCAGAAACGATGCCCAAATAAACCCCAAATGCAGTAGTTTGCCCATGCAACAGAAACTGGCGAACAACTGCAGCTCGGTATTGCCTTCATCTGACTTTTATAGCCTCTACGGGCAATACCTCAATTTTTTAAAGAAAATGCACTAAAGCGAAGTGTACAGAGAAAACATTGGTTAACTTGGTGATAGTCAGAAAATGGATAATCATTTTACGTTAAATGTATATAGGAAGGTGATCTTCACTATAAAATCTGAACGAATTTCTTTTTCAAAAGATTCGCGAATTTTACCCAATTTGTTAATTTACCAGTGTAAAAATAAAGTTTGTTAATTGTGACCCTTGTAAAAAAAAGATAAAAATTATTTTTTACATTTGGTTACACTTTTTCTTTTTTATGCAAAAAAAATGGAGATTGTCATAAAGTGAATGATCAATTTAGGTCAACTTTATATAGTAAACAGATACCTTCTCTAAAATATTTTTTTTTTAATTTGGTACCCTTATAGCTAACGCGTCAGATTTCCGTGACTTCGCGTCAGCAACGATCGGGCAGGTCTAGGAAGCGCCCGACAGCTGACGAAGTATTAACCAATCAGGTTGCAGCATTCATTTGCCACGCAGGCTATAGCAAGCAGCCGACAATATTTCGAAGAAAACAATAATAGGGTTCTATCGCAACAACAATGAATTATTATCAGCCGGAAGGACTAATTCAAAAGCATAAGATTTTCATTTCTTTCTTTGTTTTATGTTAAAAAAAACATTGACAAAATTTTACCCCCCCCCCCCAAAAAAAAATATATATTTTCACAAACAAATCAAAAGATTTACATCTACACATTTGATTGACAATGGTTCATTTGGTCCACCAAAAAAAAATATATTTATTTACAGTTCTTCAGCTACGGTTTGTTCGTTTTTTTTTCTTTTTATCTATGTATTTTTTCTTTGAAAGTCTTCCATTAAGCGCTTGGCAGTTTCAGCCTCGTTTTCGTCTCGTCTCGCCAGCTCTCGGGCGCTTCCGCGACTTGTTCGATCATTGCCGACGCTAAGTCACAGAAATCTGGCGCGTCAGCTATAAGAGTACCAAAAATGTTTTCACCGTGGAATTCTCTAGCGACATTTTATTTACCGTGGAATTTTCTAGCGACATGATAAGTAATTGTACACAGAAAAATGTAAAATAAGTGGCGGGGGTAAATAACGAATAAGCGCCATTTATTTATTTTTCTTATTGGTATTGAAAAGGTTCAGACCATTATAGGTATGTTGTTCGGTTTGCTAATAATAGAAAATATTAAACTGGAAAGGGAACGCTAAAATGCCGGAACATTTGTTTCTAATTTGTTTCTAATGTTATTGTTATGTACTTTTAATTTTGAATAATGAGTTTTAAAAAACAAGGTTTAAAAACTTTTCACATCAACAAGGACATCGGATCGATATATATATATATATATATATATATATATATATATATATATATATATATATATATATATATATATATATATAATAAAATATGAAACTAAAGGTATACTTTTAGAGAATAGAACCTATAGCGAAATGGTGTAGGCTCAATATACGAGATAGAGCAATTATGAAGATAAATGAAGGAAGAGAGATAAAGATATACGAATGACAAATCTATTTCAACTTCGATTGTTCAATGCAAGGTGTACTCGGTAAAAACATGTTTGTTTTCTTTCCTTTGCCAAGGCTTTTCAAAGATTAAAATCACATCATCAGAGGAATTACATAGATGGATAGGTTCGCAGTGGAAAAGCCAAAAT
Organism: Sepiola atlantica; assembly: GCA_963556195.1. Lineage (NCBI taxonomy): Eukaryota > Metazoa > Mollusca > Cephalopoda > Sepiida > Sepiolidae > Sepiola > Sepiola atlantica. Next base: position 169,251,863 of record OY744519.1, read on the forward strand.
TAAAAATTAAAAAAATATAAAGTAATGGAGAGTAAGAGTATGCGTGTAAAAAAAATATGGAGTCGGTCCAGTTGGTGAATGTCCGTTTTTTCAAATTTTGAATTTTGGCTTTTCCACTGCCAACTTATTTTTTAATCGTGTGCAGTTGCAGTACCTATTTTAATCGTAATTTCCGTACTTTAATTTTTAAACGTATAACATTCGCAATCTGAAATTTAATCAAAACTTTCGCATTGTTGCATAATTTTTAAAAAAAACTTATTCCTTTAAACGAACGCAATTAGGTTTTAATCATGATCAGTTATATTCACCTTTTAAATCGAGGATTGACTTCTTGTAAAAATAGGAAACCTAATTTATTTTTGCACTTTGATTTTACATATTTTTATACTCCGTTAATGCCACCACCCTAATTTATTAATTAACATAATCACCCCTTCCCATCCCTTCTATATTATAGAGATCAATCAATAAATAGAATATCATTGAAATTCTTTTTATTTTTCTACTTTTTATTTTTTATTTTATTCTTTATTTTTACTTTGTTTTAAAATATATAAAGGTGTTAAAATTCTTCCATATGGGGTTGAATCGTGATTGGAAACACATCCGAGGAGACCTAGTTATGGTCGAAATAACTTATAATGTGTACAATCCGAATGTATATTTAGTTTTTTTAAACCTCATAACTTATTCATGCTCTGTTTGAACGGACATAGAGCTCTCTGATTCGAAATCCTATCGAAAATAATCGAACCTGAAAACTATATATATATATATATATATATATATATATATATATATGTGTGTGTGTGTGTGTGTGTGTGTGTGTGTGTGTGTGTGTGTGTGTTATAATGGAATAATTCCAGGAAGAATCCGGGTATGAGAGCTCAATGTGGTAAACAGAGCAAGAATAACATGAAATATAATAACAATTTTTTCAATTGATTTGAACTATTTGATAGTATCCGAAGAATCCTTCCAAAGGTTGAATTTAGTAGCCTCCAGAGTTACTTTAATAATATTCTTGAGAAACTCCCTAGATACATGGCCGAGTTCTGATTTCGTAAAGTTGATCAGTCTAGATTGTTTCTTAATGTGGACATTTTTCTTATGGTCCTTGATGAGTATGTATGCGTTTCTTTTATCCATTTTCCCCACTCTGTCCTCGATGTCCAGCCTGGATGCAAATTCCTTGGTTTCCTCATTAATTATCTTTTCAGTGTCGTGGGTATCCTTTCTGTAATTATTACCAATATCTCATAATCCGAGAGACATCTATGTTTGTAACGGTGAAGATACCAAATAGATTATTTACGGTAAACCCCCAATAAGTATTTATAATAATATCTGTTATGGACACGTAATTACTGACTTGGTGATATTCATTATAGGTGTTTTGGGATGTATGCATATATAATTGTACTTTAAGTTATTTGTTTATTCTGATTATTTACTTAAAATAAGATAGCTTTAAGAATTTTTCTGTTGATAATACACTAATCATTGAATTAATTTAAGTATAAGTGTCTAATATTATCACTAGACATTGTTAGATTGGAATTAGGTTATAATTATAGGTTTCCATAGATTATAAAATTAATATAAGATGAATTTTTAGAACTCAGATTATTAATGTATTACAATTAGAATATAGAATGTTTATGTAAATGTTTTGTATATAGATGCATATTGGCATCTGTGTGTGTATGTAACTGCATGCGTATAATATTTATTTCAAATAGATTCAAATATAATGTTAAATAATTTTTATTTTTCAAATATATCCTATCTCTCGGATCTAGACAGAATGAAAACCTGTCAAATGTAAACCTTCCACAGTTTGGCAGTCGGTCGATGACACGCAAACGTCTGCCTGTTTCTCTTCTTTTCTTTCTTCCTTTTTTTTCCTATCAGGTTGAGAACACAAGTCTAGCCGAATTTATATGCCCCCCAAAAATATTGCTGCGTGTGTGCGTGATCGTAGGATGTGTATATATGTGCGTGTGTGTAGAGGCGTCTATACGTTTTATATCACCAAGTCGTAAGTGTCAAAAGAATATGTGCTTTTAACACAGCCGTTATTATTTAAAAAAAAACAATAAGATCCCTTTCGATCGCCTTAGTTAAATATAAGTTTCTAATTCCTCCTCGCTCTGTAAGAGGTGTTCAGATTGGTTGCTATCACCACTCTCTCTGGTTGTATTTGAATTGTTGAAGGTGAATTCAGTTTTCTGTCAGTCTCAAGAATGTAATCGTCTAGTTTGATGCTTGAGGAAACCACAAGGTTGAAATAAATTATTGCATCGACAATTATGTAATTTCGTGTTATTATATTTTATGTTATATATATATATATATATATATATATATATATATATATATATATATATATATATATATATATATATATGTAGAATTATTATTTAATTTAATAAATAAGAGGAAAATAGACTTTTTCCCGTTTTACTGGTATTAACCACTGAAAGGTGTATTGTTCGTCAAGACTATCGAACGATCAATACCCCGTGATCGCTTTATATATATATATATATATATATATATATATATATATATATATATATATATATATATATATATATATATATATATATATATATATCGATTCGTTAAAGTTACTTGCCGTTTTACGGCTGTCTGTGAGTAACGCATTGTGACAAGTATGTTTTTTAGCAAAAAACACCGTGCTAATAATCTTTTTAATTACTTGACCCTATATTTAAAATGTTATTTTGAACGTTCATTTCAAGGCAAAAAATTGTAAACATATTAGAAATTATTTCAGACCAGCAATATATCTCTACACGGACAACGCCACGTGAATATCGCTATTTATTGAATGTTTTCTTAGATTTTACTCTTGATCAATACTATCTAGAAGTCAAATTTAATAAACTATAAAAGACAAAAGTCTATGAAAATGTCAAAGTTCCATATTAGGTAAATGTCAGAAAACGCAACATTTGACCTTTAATACGAAATCAATTCGCTGGCAATTAGCCAGCACAACATGGATTCTTTACAGGTGCTGTTCGGAACAAAAAAAGACACGCTTGTTTGTTTTTTAGTCAGTGTCACTTGACTCTTTGTATTTGTTTCCTCATTAGGTTTTACTGCATATCGACCCTTTTAAAGGCATTAATGCTAAATCAGTCATTTTAGTAAAAGTTTTTATGCTTCAATTTCTTAATCTATATAATAAAAGTGATTGTACGTGTGTCCGGTTTGCTTCAATAATAACGTATGCAAATGTATTTTTTATGAGCAAAGAAGGGAGGCTAAATCTTAATAATAACTTATAATAGTAAAAGAAAAGGAAAATATTCACGTATGCACATTTCAATTTTATAAGCAAAGAAGGAGAGGCTTAATCGAAATAATAGTAGGGGTTCACCACAATCGTCGGTTTTGTGTCGTATGATAGACAGATTATATTTTACCTATAAATAGGACCCTAACAGATAAAAAACTTCCGGTCAGGCCGGACCTGTAAGTAACGAAATGGCGGCTCTATACTGCTCAAATCTCTTAAAATCGAATGCAGCTTGTATAATGTTATCCGGGGTATCCCTCACTCTATAATAAAAAGCAATGCGTATTTATTTGTATATATATATATATATATATATATATATATATATATATATATATATGTGTGTGTGTGTGTGTGTGTGTGTGTGTGTGTGTTTGGTGATTTAAGCCTGTTCAAATTTGAAAGCATGATCGTGCTCTAATACATGGGAGAAAAGTGCACTGAGAGAGTTATTGTTGTTTATGTCCCTTAAAAGATTGAGCGAACACAAAAGGGACATAAAACAATAACTCTCTCAGTGCACTTTTCTCCCATGTATTAGAGCACGATCATGCTTTCATATATATATATATATATATATATATATATATATATATATATATATGTGTGTGTGGGGGGGGTGTTTCGCCACACAACATTTAGCGTAAATCTGCCGGACAAATCCATGTAAAGTGTTTATACGAGTTGAAAAAAATAGCAAGTCAGACCACCCCCTCCTTCAATATATTTCCGAAATGAGCCGTTTTCTCTCATTTTTGTTCTTTCTACTTTCTATATCGATCTATGCGGTTTTTTGCCTTTCCTTTCCTTTTCTCTTTCAAACATTCTCGTTTGAGATGTTTCCTTTCTTTCTTATTTCGTTTTTTTTTTGTTTTACTTCACCGATTCGAACGTTGTTTTATATAAATATGAATATTAGTGCAAACACTGGCGAAGAATGATTTTTTCATCAATTTCTACGCAGTCTGTACACTCGTCTTATAATAACTGTAAGTGAACAATACAATATGTAATTACAAGTTGGGTAACTTCGAGCGGTGATGATGCAGTATCTGGATATGTCAATTTTCATCTTTACATAGCTTCTGCCGTCTTATAGCTATTACGAACAAAACTATTTGTGAAAGAATAAAAAATATTATTGTTAGAGGAATAAAAATGTGGAAATAACATAAAATATTAAACTAGGTAACTTCTTAGATGTAACATTTAACTTAAACAAAGAAACGTACGAACTCTCTACTAAAGATAATGCTAATCCAATTTATGTGCATATACTTTCCAATCACCCTAAAACAATAATTAACACATTCCCAAATCAATTGAAAAGAGAATTAACAACAACTCGTCTAATGAAGCAGTTTTTACAATGAAGCAGTAAAAGAGAGCAGATACAATAACACCCAAATTAAATATATTAAACCTACAGTGTCCAACAATAAACCTTAAAATGGAAGAAGTGGGAAGATTATTTGGTTTACTCCCCCATTTCATCACATGGTTAAAACTAAACTTGGTAAAAGATTCCTAGATTTAATTAACCTACACTTCACTCCTAATAATATACTACATAAAATCTTAAATTAAAACACCCTTAAATTCAGTTACACTTGTGGTGAAAACTTTTTTTAAATAATTAAAACATAACAATAAAATATTAAACAGCAATAAAAAATACTGAATCAAATGACAAAAAACAACAAAAATTAAGACTTGCAAATGCATACATAAAACAGAATGTCCCCTGCATCAAAATTGCCTTATAACCCAAATAGTCTACCAGGCCACAATTTCAACTAAAGAAAACCCGAACCCAAAAAAATACTACATTGGCATGGCTGGTAATATTTTCAAGGAAAGATATACAGGCCATAAATGCTCATTAACAATTCTCACTATTCAAAAAAACATTCACTCTTAATATACCACTGGCAACTAACCAATAATAACCAATCGCCAACAGTTAAATGGAACACTATTAGAAAGACCAGTACCTATAGTTCCCTAAATTCATCCTGTTACCTATGCCAAAGTGAAAAACTTGAGATAGTTAAATTCAGTGATAGATGTAAACTTCTAAATAAAAACAAGTAACCTCAATTAACTATTGGCACAATAGATTACACCTTCTTAGTAATTTACATATAACCTTTGGAACCAATGTCAGCATTAGTAAATAAAATAAAAGCAAAAATATTAACTTTAACCAAACCCATCATTTGATAGTCTCTACTAATTTCCATAGAATGAATTAACCCCCATGCAATACTGACCCCCTAAAACACGGCAATACCAGTGTCCCTATAATTGAAAAAACAGAGGACTTATTTATCTACTAACTAAAAATTAATAACATAGTTATCCATTTCTTATATATATATATATATATATATATATATATATATATATATACATATATATATGTGTGTGTGTGCATGTATGTTTATATGTATTTATATATATTTATATATATATATATGCATATATATGTATATATATATATTCATATCACATATTATAGTCGATATGATTATTACAGTTAATTATTATATTATTATTTAAATTATAATTACAATGCATTATTAATGTGGTTACTAATACCATTAATATTATTACCAATTGTGGATGTATATTAATTGTATAGTTACTTTTATTATTATTATCATTATTAACATTATAATTATTATTATTATTTGTACTCACTAAGAGTTATCACACAGGTCATCGTCAGTGATTGCTCAACGACAATTTTTATTATTATTATTATTATTATTATTATTATTATTATTATTATTATTATTATTATTATTATTTCCGCCACTAGGATTTTTTATCATTATTAATTATGTCAACTTTTCATGTGTACCTTTATTCCGCCTTCATCTATTTATTACAACTATAATCTGATCTTCATGATTATAAATACTACTATTATTACCATTATGATTATTATGATTATTATTATTATCATTATTATTATTATTATTATTATTACCATCCTTACATTATATCAGTAACCTTCAGTAAATTTAGTTAAGTTTACTTTATTTTCGTAATGTTGTCATTATTATTACTTTATTGCCGTCAAATTAATAATAAAATATAAAATTTAAAATAGGATAAAGAATTATAAAAACAATATATATTAAAAAGTAAAAACTAAAACAAATAAAAAAAATGAAAAGAAAAAACAACACGATTAGATCTAAATGACTTAACATTTCTCATCCAATACACCCAGAATCAAGGTCAGACTGATGACTGCGTCTTCCTTCCCACTCTCATATCGCGCATAATATTCACATGCTAAAGCATCTCTTAATTCATACCCAGACATTAATCTGCCGTTAAAATGTGCCACGGATAGTTGACACCCCTTTCTCCCTCCCATCAAAAACATGAGTTTATTAGATATTTGATTTTCGACAGTTTCAAATCTGACCACGTGACCTTCCAATCTTAAATTTTGAATTTCGCTTTCTTTTCTTTTCAGCTTCATTCTTTCCAAATATGACCTAAGGGAAGGATCAGATTTTCATTCTGCTTGATGAGATCTCAGTTTCTAAAAGCTGTTGATCGATAACATCGATATGCCAGTGTCGCAAATTATGTATATGTCTGTATAAATAAAAATAATCACACGCACACACACACACACATATATATATATATATATATATATATATATATATATATATATATATATATATATATACATTTTTTTTTCATTTTACTTCAGTCGAAGTTTTCAAAAATCAAAGGTCCCATTCATGGGGCTAACGCTTGATCTCCATATGAGATACATAAATATCTGAATATTTCATTAAAGTGTTCCTATACCTCTCAAATGCCGAGTAAAAGAAGTTAAGAAATCAATTTTCCTCTCCCCAATTGATCAGTTAACTATGTTATAGTATATATTTCTTGTGGTCTCTTGGTCTTACCGCATTCCAGGTTAACAATTAATTTAGTCAGGTGGAGTATCCAGCTAAGTGCTGTTATTTGAGATAACATTACTTGGAGAAGGTGCACCATTCCTCGTATGAACCACTGTATCGCCGTGTAGAGTGAGTCTTATTTGGGCTTCGAATACTATGTAATTTTGAATATTTGGTCAGGGTTTAATTGTAGGGTGAAGTATCCTCATGCCAAGTTGTCCTGGCAAACACTTATACAGAGAGACTGAAGACAGTAAGACTGAAGATAGTATGTAATTCAAACTCTCATATATATATATATATATATATATATATATATATATATATATATATATATATATGTATATATATATATATATATATATATATATATATATATATATATAGTAACCCAGCTTTGTATGAATAAAACAAACTTTATTATAAGCACACACACAAAGAGGGGTTTAAATTACCTAAAGGAGAGTTTGAATTACCTACACGACACTATTCTCAATTGTCTTTGATCTTTCTGTACCTGGTTTTGTCATACCAACCTGAGATGAGGATACTTCACCCTACTAGTAAACCTTGACAAAATATACAAAATAAGATAGTATTCGAGGCCCAAATAAGATCCCTTCGACATGGCTATACACTGGCTCATACGAGGAATGGTGCACCTCCTCTTGTTGCATAGCCCTCTTACTTAGGGCCGCGGCTTTTCTCGTTTCGTATACTCGTCCCTGAAAGTGTCGTGGCAGTTCACATTGAATACTCGTCATTTTTAAAACGTCATAAATCACATAGTTCATACATTGTTTGCATACCTTTAAGTTTTTCTCTTGCCGTGTAGAGGGTCGCCGTCTCGATGTCGTCTAGGGGTTGAACTCCTTCCTTCTTCTGCCGTGAACCACGCCGCTGCGACAAAAGCTCCATGATCAGGTCGGAAGACAAACAATCTTTTGAAATTTAATTATTTTTATTACAAGCGTTCGTTATTTAATCAACTGGGAGATATTCACTACATCGAGAGAGAGAGAGAGAGAGAGAGAGAGCGAGAGAGAGAGCAAATTACTACTTTATCGTAGTTACTTATCAAAAAAGTCTTAACCATTCGTGGAGGGGGAAAATTATCATTCGCCTGTATTTTCTTAGGGAATAATTCCCCTATGGAAGTTGCTTAACTACATGGTAAAATCACGTCTCATAGGTTCGCCTCCAAAACCCAGACTGACTAAAACTCGCCTCTCACGAAGAACGAGTGACGTCACGGATCCCTCTGTTTCCCACGCAAAGGCCTGTGATGTCACAGAGCCTCTCGCGGGTGCACATTGACTCTTGATCTGGGATCTCGTCACGCGGTGACCTTGTCACGTCTGTGATTTCCGACTGTGAGAACAGGCCCTATTCTGCACTCGACTGCCGGGTCCACCCCGCGTTAATTCGCGCAAGTCAAACCAACGATTTCCAACAGATACGTCCATTCCCATAGGGCCACTATCCAACACTCTTAGTGGTGTAACCTATAGACCAGATGATGTAACGTATAGACCAAGAAAAGATCACAATAACAGATAAACTATAACATAGTTAAGTGGACAATTAGGAAAAAGAAAAAGAAAGTTCTTCACTGCTTTGCTAACTGAATGTTTGAGATGTAAAGGAGAATGATAGCTTAACACTCAGATATCTATGTATCTTTTATCTTTTTTTAATGGGAATTGCTCCAGACAAGGCATGAAGCCACTTGATATAAGAATCTAAACAAATACTACTTAAAAGTCAAATACTAGCCAACGACAAGTGTTAGATAAAGATATTTCGACTTAGAAAACAGCAATTATCACTCCTTTGGCAGAAACATCGCTCATGGGATGTGAGGAGTAAAGAACAGAATAAGAGAAGCGAGAGTTACGAGTCTGCCGAAAGTAATCCCAAGGTCCACTTTCTACTCTCCTCATATAGAAATCAAGTGTTAAGCTCAGGAAGGGGCTCCTTGATTTCTGAGAGCTAGCTGATGTAAACTAAAAACAAAAGCAGATTGAAATGACGCGTCTTCAGATTTGATTCGTTCCATTTTTGATTTTTTTTTTTTTGCGAAGTGAATGCAGACGGTTTTGTTTTGTTCGGAATTTACGCTAGTGTATCAGGCAAGTTGTCTATTTTAGCTCTTCCCAGCACATCCCCATTCTTTAGATTCCGACCGCCTCCTCATCCGCGTGGAGTTAGTGCCAAAATTTGCCAGCTAACAAACACACGCGGTCTGCCAACGGAGACAAATCAATAACTGAAGAAAGCAGAGAATAACACATTTCTGCCGTGAGATTAAAAGGTAGAATCAGTAAAAACGGCACAGATTGGCACTGGCAAGCGCGGATCAAATATCTGACTGTATTTCTGTACACTACACATTTGTATGCTCAAATAAAGCTACACTTTGAATCACAAAAGATAAAGTTAAAATTAAAAATGTTCAGATTAAAATTTTTAAAAAAGCAAAGCTATTTTTTTCAAAAATCAACATAAAATTTAAAAATATAAACTTTAAAGTAAAAAAGATCACTTAAAATTAAAACTTCAAAAATCAATGAAAAAAAAAGATCAACGTTAAATTTAGAAAAAGTTCAACTTCAAATTAAAAAACGTTAAACTTCTCGTTAAAAATGCTCAATTTTAAATTAATAAAGCTCAACTTTAATTTTCAAAACCTAGCTCCACAATAAAAAGGGGCAAGTTCACATTAATAAATCAACTTCAAATAAAAAAGGATCACATTGAAATTACGAAATAATCAACTTTAAAATAAAAATCAAAAAACTCAATTTTAACTTTAAGGCCCAAATTAAACCTTAACATTAAAAATTCTCATGTTCATATTAAGAAACCAACTTCAAATGCAAAAACGGAACACCATGAATTCACATTCCAAAGGCGCAAATTTACGATATAATTTAAAATTCAGGAAGACTCAACTTTAAATTTTACGTGGCTCAACTTATGATTAAAAATTTGTAACTTCAAATTAAACATAATTAGCTTCAAACTTAAGAAGCTTACCCTCAAATTAAAAAGGTTCAACTTCAAATTTAGCAAACTCAATTTAAAATGATAAAATCTCTATTTCAAATTAAAAACGACCCGTTTCAAATTTGAAAAAAAAATTATCATCGTACTAAAATACTTAAAATATTCAACTTAACATTAAAATTTCAAATCTTCAAATGTTAAATCTCAGCTCCAATTTCACATTACAAAAATTCAAGTAAAAGCGCTGAATTTTAAATTCAGAAAGTCAACTTCAACTGGTAAACAGCGCAATATCAAGATAAAAAGGATTAACTTCAAATTAAAAAGGTTCAACTTCAAATTAACAAAGCTTAGCTTCAAATTAAAAAAGCTGACCGTAAAATTGAAAGAGCTAAACTCGAATTTAAAAAAGCTCAGCTTCAGATAAAAAGATCACAGTAAAATTAAAAAGGCTCAACTTCAAATATTAAAAGCTAACTGTAAATTTAAAAAGCTCGTCATGAAATTAAAAAGGCTCACCGTAAAATTAAAAAGGCTCAACTTCAAATATTAAAAGCTTACTGTATAATTAAAAAGCTCATCATAAAATTAAAAAGGCTCACCGTAAAATTAAAAAGGCTCAACTTCAAATTTTAAAAACTCAACTTCAAATCAAAGAGCTCACTGTAAAATTGAAAAGGCCCCGCTTCAAATTTTAAAAGCTTAAATTCAAATTAAAAACGCACAACTGTCCAGATCGCCATAATGGAGTCTATCATCAGAGATGGAAACTGCGTCTTGAAGAAAGGTCGACGACACTACAAACTGATAGCATAGTTTATTCTCTCTGTGTTAAATTTGTTTCTACAAATCACGATATCCGTTTAAATTAGGTTTCTGGTGTAAATCAGCCATGATGACACAAGGCCTGATGGCCGTCTTGTTCGAGGTAGCAGTAGCACTAAATGCTGTTTTTATATATTGGCTCTCGATTGGACAAAAACTCAAATAAGCAGTTTCTTTCAACCAATCACAACACAAAGGATATTCACTGCCGAAATATCACACGTACTATAAAAACTCAAACAGCGTCTCTCTATCTCTCTCTCTCTCTCTCTCTCTCTCTCTCTCTCTCTCTCTCTCTCTCTCTCTCTCTCTCTCTCTCTCTTCCGGTATTACTTCTTCCCCTGACAACGCACTATGTACATCTTTAAAACCTAACTTAGACCCTTTAAATGTGTTCTTGTCTTTTATGGTTGATTTATAAGTTATAAGCATGTAGATTGGTCACGGTTTTATTGAGACGCTCTCTATTTACAGAAACAAATAGTTTTACCTATATGGGTCATTTACATGCAGTAGTAAAAAAGAGAAAGCAGTTATTTTCGGAGATATAGTTTAATCCAATACAGTAGGAAATATGTAAAACATATATTTTTGCATATATGGTCAATTATAATAACGTAGTTAAGATATAAAACAGTTATTCTCGCATATATGGTCAATTATAATAACGTAGTTAACATGTAAAACAGTTATTTTCGCATATATGGTCAATTATAATAACGTAGTTAAGATATAAAACAGTTATTCTCGCATATATGGTCAATTATAATAACGTAGTTAAGATATAAAACAGTTATTTTCGCATATATGTCCATTATAATAACGTAGTTAACATGTAAAACAGTTATTTTTTGCATATATGCCCCACGATAATATAGTAGTTAAATTTGTAAAACAGTTATTTTAGCATATATGGTCAATTATAATAACGTAGATAACATGTACACATAGATATTTTCTCATATATGGTCTAATTAACATATAAAAATAGTTATTTTCGCATATATGTTCCATTATAATATAGTAGTTAAATATGTAGAACATTTATTTTCGCGTGTATGGTCCATTATAATAACGTAGTTAACCTGTAATAACAGTTATTTTCGCATATATGGTCCGTTATAATACAGTAGTTAAGATATAAAACAGGTCAAAATAGGATATTTGAAGTTTTAAAGGAGGTTCGGCTCCCATAACTCTCTTAGATTATGAGAGTACTTAGAGATTCGGGACCACTTCTATTGTCTTCCTCATAATAGTTTATACATATGATATAAATTTTTAGAAAAATAGGATATATTTGAAGTTTTAGAGGGACTATGACCTCATAGACCCCTTAGGAGTGCATTAAGTGATTCGGGAATGCACCCATTGTTTTCCTCTGTAAATTTTAGATAGAACTACACTTTTCGATTGTATGTAGATTCTCTAACCTTTCTATAAGAAACACATCAAAATCACAGAAATACACACACGTATACACACAGGCATTGAGTTTTATATATGTAGCTATGTGAAAGTAATACATTTTTATCTAGTTATGGAATTTTCCATTCCTCTACTTAGTACTGTTGCATAGAAACTGTCCTGCTTGGACCGCGGCAGTACGCGTTTTGTACACTAGTCCCACTACGGGCCGTGGCAGTTCCCGTTTAAATACTCGTCATTTTTTAACATCAAAAATCACACAGTTTGCATACCTTTAAATTTCTCCCTCGCCGCGCAGAGGGTCGCCGTCTCGATGTCGTCCAGTGGTTAAACTCCTTCCTCCTTCTTCTGCCGTGAACCACGCCGCTGTAATAAAAACTCCATGATCGGCTCGGAAGACAAACTATCTTTTTAATTTAACTTCAGATTTATTTCAAGCGTCAGTCATCAAATCAGCTGGGAGATATTCACTAACGTCGAGAGAGAGAGAGAGCAAATTACTGCTTTCGTAATTACTTAACAATTATTTCCTTAACCATTCGTGGAGGGGGGGAAGAGATCTTTCGCCTGTATTTTCTTAGGGAAATATTTCCCTTAATCTGTGGTAAACTACACGGTAACAATCACGTCTGATAGGTCCGCTTCCAAAACCCAGACTGCTAAAACTCGCTTCTAACGAAGAACGAGTGGCGTCACTGATCCCTCTGATCCCCACGCAAAGGCCCGTGACGTCACAGAGCCTCTCGCAGGTGCACATTGACCCTTGATCTGAAGTCTCGTCACGCGGTGACCCTGTCACGTCTGTTAGCTCCGACTGTGAGAATAGGCCCTATTCTGCACTCGACTGCACGGGTCCCCCGCACTAAATCGTGCAAGCTAAACCAACGATTTCCAACAGATACGTCCATTCCCATAAGGACATTATCCAACAGTACGACAGACGGGAGGCTTTAAATAAAGCACTGTTCATGTAAATTCCGCCTGACATAAGACACATGAAGGAAGAATTTTGTTGTTGTTGTGGTAGAAGATAAGGGCTTTCAGCGAATGTCTTACTATCGTGGCCCGGGAGTCACTCAGTGTCGTATTCTGTGTTACTCCGCACTAAACATAGTCCGAATTCGAGTCCAGAATCACGAGCGTCGCATCAGTTCTAACCAGTTGTGAATTTAGACCCGAAAACATATGGTAATGCCGTCGCTGGTTCGAACTGGGGGTAAATATCTTATCGACATTCCTTCTGTTTTTGTCAGAAAAAGCGTTGTTTTGTGTCCAGGTAAAAGAGAATGAGTCTGCGTGCTGAAATAAATTATTGAAAACAAAGTAGACAATAGTTTGTTGTTTTATGAAAAATATATACATTTACAGTCTTAAAAGCTGTGGCTGTATTGTAGTTGGCTTCTACGAAACCCGTAGTTTTTACACACGCGTCCGTCTGCGTCGAAGTCAGCCCGCAAACTGATATCTCTACGCAGAGAGAAAAATATTCCATAAAAACACCATTCTCGCCGACACTACCCCAGCGAACCGACGGTGATACTTGTTTAACCTGTGAAAGCTTTCATAGCTAAAACAAAAACTGACCAAGATTACAGATTAATCACGTGGACATACCAGTGTTCGTTAGATAACCTAATTTAAGTTATTCTGAACCTGGTCGATAGCAGATGGGTGTCCATTTGATAATACCAGGCGCTGTGTGGTAAGGTGAGATCTCCCTGGAAACTGGTACTCAATCTAGCACCATGCATACAACTGAAATTATTGTACAATCGAACCATTCATAAAACTAACTTATGCAACTTATCCGTTGTCTTAGATAGCATAGAAACATGTTTCTTTTGTTTTCGCTAATAAAGAAAACGTTTTACCAATTCATCCCAATGGTTTTCATTGGGTTTTTCCATCCTTAATTATCAGCATCGATTGAGCTATTTCTCAACTTTTCAGTGGTTCATATCCTGCACTCTTTTCCCCGTCTCTCTTTATCTGAAACGCTTCAACTTTGATTGTATCTTCAAAGACGACCGATCCAAAACTTTGTGTTTCTTTCTTTGATCGATAAAAAAAGCGTCGATAAAAATCGATACTGATCGTTACAGCATTGGCGTTTTAGTTCTTTATCCATGTCTTTGAAACGTGACTCGAAAATTGATTTTTGTTAATCTAAGATCATTAAGCGAATAAAGAACGTTTTAATTATTTTAATTTAATTAAACTTGAGACATTTAGATCATATCTTGAGTTGCTCTTTGGGATCAACAAGAATTTTTAGTGGGAGAATTACTGGCACGAGTTGAAGGACTCATCTACGTAGGATGACAATTTATAATAAGTACATTATATTATCAGACTAAAGTTGAGTTAATCAACGTTTATTTCTCTAAACTTTTTGATCCTAGATATTTTAATCACACAAAATATATGCTAAAACATTCGTCAGTTTGGGGGATTGAATTATGTTTGAAAAGAATTTCCATTTAAATTCTTCTAATTAGCTGTAATTTGCAAATAACTTTCAACATATCACTTTACCCCTCTCACACTGTATGCTGTTTGACATATTCCGCTTTTATTCTTTATGCTCTTTCTATGTTATTATAATTATGGTACTTCTGCAGTTTACGAGCCGTGATGAAATAATAACGTAATTATTTAGAAACCCATTCTTAACATGTGGCGGAGAGGCTTTATTTACTATTCTGTACTTTTGTTAGATTATGCGGAACCCTATTTTTGAATTACGAATTATGTGAAATTGATAAATTAAATGCAGGTTAGAATGACATGGGGTATTGGTGAACGATTCATTCTCAATGTAATAAAATATAGACAGGATTTGGACGAAATGAAACACTTGGGGTCAGCGGTGTTAGACACAAGGCGAGAGGAAATGCGGTCTCGTGATTGAATGTGGCGAACAAAGGCTACGTGACGTCACTTGTTGTTCAGATGAGAATCGTTGGGTAGTTCCACCATGGGGTTCGAGACGAATGGATGCAGAAAAATATGATCTGAAACTTTGAGTTCAATCCAATGACGAAAATGAGGCATCTCTTCCCTCTTCGCGACGAGAAGGAAGGATTGGGGGGGGGGGGTTCATATCACAGTCTGGCTGATTGTCTATTCAGCTCAACTAACTCTAACTGTTCTTTAGGTACTTACTTCTGAACTGACAAATTAGCTTCGCACAACACTTTTTATAATCTAGTTTAGTTACTTGGCTTCGCCCGGACGAATCCTTTCGTAATGGCCAATACGTGTTTTGATTGGCTGCCGGTTACATCTAACCTCGGTTTCGTTTTCATTCGAATTTTCCCATGTATAGGTTTCTCTTAGCAGTTATTTTTAACACTCATGCCATATCTGACCATAACTGACTTTTACTCGAGTCACAGTTGCGATTTCCGCTTTCGACGATTTTTCTTAACTCGTAAACAAAACAATATGTATGCTAATTCTCGAATTCTTTCTAACTCGAGTGAATTGATCATTCCTCATTCTCTCGGTACATTTCCTCAAATATACACTGGTACATCTACTCATCTTAATTCCTTCGTAGGGCCTAACATATTGTCACATGTAAGATGACAGATTATAATAAATATATTCCTTATTACTTATATTCTGTATACATATTACTTATTTACTTATTAATTACATTCTTTATTTACTCTCTGTACATACTCGGCGTTGCCCGGAAGTCTTTTACTTTAATTTTGTTTTGTTTTTTTATCATCTTTTATTCTGGATTGATTCATAAAACTTTCATCGTTGAGTCTAGTTGGGGCAGTTTATACTGTTAACTAAAATTATTACTCTGTAATTTATACACTATTTCTACTAGTTAGGTTGGCTACAGCGGCTTCTTCTGGTGTTTGCTTTCGTTTTTGTTTGTGCTATTTTACGGGTTAAACCAAGTGATAAGTGTGTCACTATTTACGTTTTTATACACTAATTGTTCATCACTTATCAAGGCCAAACCCCACTCGAGGATAAATATTAATTAGATTGTCAATTGGATATAAAACAATACCCTGAGGGGATTGGAAACAATGAGGGCATAATTTTATTACTTAAGACGACGGCTCTAAAAATATTTGTTGACATTGGACGTGAAGACGACTATATTGTAGTAAGAAAGGGAGCAATTGTGGCATTGTGTTCAACAGATGGCAAATTTTTGGAAAGGAGCTCCGTTCATAGAAGTCTCGTTCGGTACATAGGGAAAGTTATTTGTATTGGTGGTAACTAGACGAGTTCTTACTTTGATGTTTTAGTCGAGCACCTAACCTGAAAAAATAACGATAGAGTAGAGAAAGACTAGCAACCTTTCTTCTTGGCTAGGTCGGTAGAAGTGGCTCAGTGAATCACGGCATTACCCCCACATTTACCAAATGGGGGTCGTGAAAACAGACACTATATTTGCAAGCCACCCACCCGACTAGACCAATTCTGGGTCTTTTGAAGAAGAGACCCACTTCTAATGAAAAAATTTGTTTTGCCGCCACTCATGCGTAGTGCATGCACACGTCCATGACCGACTTTTATGAGTGTTCTCTAGACATGCGTTACGTGATGGTAAGGGTTAGTTAGGTTCAGAATTAGGGTTACAAAATGCAGAATAAACGCCACTTTTGTATGCATCGCGGAATGGTGGAAAACTATCAGTCTTAATTTATATAGAGGCAAAAATAATATAGCGGGAAAAGATCTGTTTTATGCAAATACTCATTGGCGTGAATGGGTTCGATCCACTTGAGTAAATAATAAAACGTAGTTTTTTTTTACTAAAACCCACAATTTGTCTTGGGTCGGATGGCGGCAGTATTGGGGTGGGGTTCTTCTACCAGGCGTGTACCAAGATGCTCTATACAGACTCATTATCTGTATACTTCACTCGTAAGCTAGTGACGAAGAGTTTTGTTTGCTCTATTGTTTTTAATGTAACTTTCTTTAAAAAATAAAAAAGTCGTTCTATTTGGTTGTGATCCAATGGGTTACGGGTACGTTTAGTTTGAATTGAAAGAATTGCTGGGTGATAAACGAGATGATAATAGACATAAATAGAGAATATATAATGTAATAAGTTTATTTAATCTTCTACTTACTAATATGTTATCTAGTGTCTAAGTTTGTCTAATATTTCGAGGTTAAAAGCTCCTATTTAAAGTTACTCCTATACAACAATAATGAGAATTAGAATCATGATGTTGTATTGTGCGGGGCTTAATAAAAATGACAACACAGGTATCTTAGGAAAATATAATATGTATATTTATTTGTCGGTGACGATGAGGGTGGTGGTCGGAGAGGCTTTGTGCACAGGGAACTAGACGGTTGATTCTCTCCGAGGTTCGATCATCAACTGACTGTCTTTTGATTTTCGGTTGTTATTATATAACGATTTTGTCGCCACCTGGACGACCTCATTGAGATTGCACTCGGTGACAGCTTGAACTTTATTTGACACTTCCAAAATCTGTCCATCTTTTCCTGGCATGACACAACCGCACCTGGCAATATGATCTTTAACCTTTCCGACATCTCTGTTTTCTTTTGACATCACTGTTTAAGTGATTCTTGCAGGTTCATCCTGTTTTTGTCAGAAGAAACTTATCTTTTGACAATTGATCATATGTTGCCTCTTCCTGTGCAGGTGTTTGTCTGGTTGTGAGTTTTTTTATTTTATTTTCAAATAACGTTTTGGTCATCCGACAATTATTTTATCAACTGACAATCGCCAGGTGCATCTGTTTTATCAACAGCCTTTCCGTGCACCGACTCGGATATGTAACAATAAATAGAAGAAATGATGGTGATAGTAATGATGAATACGCAGAAGAAAAAGAAGAACAACAAGAATAACAACAACATAGTTGTTGTGACCCAACGGATTACGGGTACATCACGTTTCTATTAAAAATAACAACACTATTTATTTATCAGATAAGTTGCTGTTTTTTATTTCACGATAACAGACGGAAAAATATACGTAGACAACTGTTCTATGCATATGGAGACAAAAAGAAACCTTATATATTGATTGGTGTCAAAGTTTTTCTAATATTTTGAGATTAAAACCTCCTATTCTAAGTGAATCCGAAGAAGAAGAAGAAGAAGAAGAAGAAGAAGAAGAAGAAGAAGAAGAAGAAGAAGAAGAAGAAGAAGAAGAAGAAGAAGAAGAAGAATCTCTTTATTCTACGTTATACAGGACGAATGTCTAGAAATATATGTGACAGTATATGAATTTTCGAATGAAATCAAGTGGAATGCTAGCAGTTGTTGTGACCCAACGGGTTACGGTTACGTCTAGTTTTCATTACACATTTAAAATATATGTCTTAGAAGGTCTTATCAATGCAGATATTGAAAATAAAAGAAAACTCGATAACAAATTGTAAAGAGGGAATTATATTTTTGCATTAACAATATTTCGGAGTGAAACTCCATTATCAAGTTAAGACAAGAGTATTTCTGTCACTCTGGTTGTTCTTTTCTTCACATCTATTGTTGCTGTGGATTTAGTCAGAATTACGCATTGCCAAAGCTGAACTTTATCTGTCGCAGAAACAATTCGAAAAAGACAGCAGATAAAAGCAAAAATAGACAAGCCTTAGAGCGATAGAAGCATCGTTTAAATGTGAAGAATATACGTTTTAGAAATATCGATGCATATATTGAAAACAAAATATAACCGGCTAAGAAATTGTTGAATGGGATTTATACTCTTTTATAAACAATATTACGGTGTTAGACAAAACTATATTTCCTAGATAAGATGTTGTTTTTTATTTCGCGATGAGAGATGGAAATGTATGCGTAGACAAGCGCTCTACACATGCGTTAACAAACCCACACCTCAGTATTGAGCAAGTTTTTCTAATATTTTGAGGTTTAAACCTCCTGTACAAAGTGAGTAAGAAGAAGAAGAAGAGTTTTATGGTTTTTAATTATGCAAGAAGAATGTCGGAAAAAATACGCCACAGTTTATGAATTTTCGAATGAAATCAAAACAGAATAAATAGTTGCAGGTCGTATTGTTTCCATTAAAGATAAGAACACTATATTTCTCAGATAAGGTGTTGTTGTTGTTGTTGTTTATTTCGCGATGAAAGACGGCAAAGTGTGAGTAGACAGCCCCTCGCCACATGCGTAGACAAACAGAAACTTATTTGAAAGACTGTCTGGATGAAAAACGAGATGAAAATAGACAGAGACATATGTTATGCAATACTTTTCTTTTATCTTCTACTTAATATTTTTTAATCTTTAATTAATCGTTTGTTATATGGTGTCCAAGTTTTTCTCATATTTCGAGGTTAAAACCTCCTATTTAAAGTTACAAGGTATATAATAATAATAATAATAATAATAATAATAATAATAATAATAATAATAATAATAATAATAATAATAATAATAATAATAATAAAGAAGAAGAAAAAGGAGAAGGTAAAGAAGAAGAAGAAGAAGAAGAAGAAGAAGAAGAAGAAGAACAACAACAACAACAACAACAACAAGAAGAACTACAATGAGACAAATAAAAGAAAAAAAAACAGTTGATGAATTCTCGAATGAAATAAAAGTAGTATGAATAGTTGTAGTGGCTGTAACCTACCGGCTCGGGTACGTCTAGCTTCTAGTAAAAATAACGAATTTCTCAGATAAGGTGTTGTTTTTGTCGTTGTTGTTGTTTTTGTTTGTTTCACGATAAGAAACGGAAACGTATGCGCAGACAGGAGCTCTGCGCATGCGTAGACAAACACAAACCTATATATTGATTAGTGGAACGTAATTGATTTATGTTGTTGTCTCCGTCTATAAGTAATTACAATAAGGCAATATATCGGCTTGTAATTTGTGAGTTGCTTGAGGTCAAATCAAAAAAACATACCGACCAACGTGTTTCTCTAAAGTGGTGAGTTCTAACGAACCAATAACAAGCGAGACTTTTTGAGACCGGCGCCATATTTACCATGCATCTCCTTTCTTTTTAGGATATAGAACAAAAAGAGAAACAAATTTCACACTCTCTCCAGGAAGATTCGTCACATAATTGAAAATAGAATTTCCGCCCAGGGGTGTGTGAGGCAGTTGTTCCTTGTTGTAGAATGGATCTTAGCTTGGATAGTGCATTATTGATGATGGCAGCGTTTTAGGAATTTAACAACACCCACTTTACTCATTTGTAGTTATCAAAGTAACATATTGTCGAGAAACACACACAAACACGCGAGATCATTTATATTATTTGGATGTATTTCTCACAACGTTCGTTTCGGTCGATGTAACCTCACACATTCATCAGATGTATCTTGTCAAACTCGGGAATCTGGACGGAATTTCGAATGGAACTCTTTATTTAATCCACGGGGGTAGCTTGCTCTCGTCCCGTCAGCAATGACCGGGTTGAAGTCTTAATATATATATATATATATATATATATATATATATATATATATATATAGTGATCAGTTCTCAGTTCTGTAAAAATAAACCCCACTGCCTTGTAGGCTAAGGTTTTGCCAGAAAGGCAACCCTGACAGAAACCTCAAGAGGAACTTAGACCCTGTCAGCTGAAACATGCATAATCCTACGCCATGTGGATAACACTCTGGTGCCAACCATCCTGAGTTCCAGCCATGGGTATATGACAATACTACTAGCAGATATGTCCTCTTCAGGCGTTGTTAAGGCAGACATCTAGGAGCAGGAAAACTCCGATCTAACACCTGTGGTTTAAGTGACTATTG
The DNA here is from genome assembly GCA_963556195.1 of Sepiola atlantica. Classification (NCBI taxonomy): domain Eukaryota; kingdom Metazoa; phylum Mollusca; class Cephalopoda; order Sepiida; family Sepiolidae; genus Sepiola; species Sepiola atlantica. The sequence goes on from OY744519.1 coordinate 169,273,153, forward strand.
GTTGTCAGGCTATTTGTCTGTCACCGGGCTCGTAGTCGCCGATACTTAGAGAGTGGTCGTCGTGTCGCACAAGCGTTGATTACTATAATCCTGTTACTGTGCTGGTACTTTTGGCGTATGTGATTCATGTGTAGATACCAACTGTGTGTCTAGCTTAGTGGGATGAATATAATGAGTGATACGAAATTTAATTTGAAAATGGCTTGTTGGAACGTCAGAACTTTACTTGATTGTTATAGTTCTGACCGGCTGGAGAAGCGAACAGCATTTGTTAGACAAAAACTTTTACGTGTTAACATTGATATAGTAGCCTTGCCAGGGACAAGATTGTTGGAGGAGGGTACTCGTGTAGAGGAGGGGTTTTATTTTACTGGATCGAGAAGCAGGAAGGCGAACGACACGACCATATCGCAGTATTTTCTTTTAAGAAATGGGGTGTTTCTAAACTTGAGAATCTTCCTTGTGGTCTACATGAGTGCATTATGACCTTACGTTTTATTCTATATGGTCAGCGATATGCAATTCTTATTTCTGTTTATGTTCCTACACTGGACAGCTCACCTGAGCTAATAGGATCCTTTTATGAAAATATTAAAAGACTTATCCTCACTGCTCCACGAGATGATGAAATTGTCTTGCTGGGGAATTTCAATGCGAGCGTGGGTATGGAATATACAACTTGGCGTCCACTCTGACGTTATCGAGTTGGGAGTATAAATAAGAGCTGGTTGCGTTTACTGCAAATGTGTTCGGAACTGGAACAACAGTAGAATAAATGTTGCAAAGCTGAATGATGAGAAAACTGCTCTAGACCTACAGAATAGACGAGCAGATATCGTTTGATGGTACGTGAGAGCGCTTTAAGAAGCGTGTTGATGAAAAAGCAGTAGATGTTTGAGGGGGGGGGGCTAACGAAGAGAAAGCATCAAGACTGGTTTGATGACAATAATGCTCACCGCTCAACTGCTACAGAAAAAGCATAAACTACATCAAAGGCGGATTGATAGTGGCTTGTCACCTCAGGATCTGAAGTCTAAGAAGAGTAAAACAATGTATGACCTGACGAAGACAGTCTATGGTCCTAGCAATTATAGTGTAACCCCATTAAAATCCAACGATGGCACAGAGTGTATTAGGGTTACAAGCAAGCTTCTTGATAGATGATCAGAGCATTATATTGATCTGTTTACTAATCCGTCGATAGCCAGTACTGATGTGATAGATAGCTTGCCTCAGAGGGCTATCATTGCCGAAATGGATTATGTTCCTTCCCTCAAGGAAGTGGAGGAGGTTATATGTCAGTTGAGATTCGAAGCACCTGGTGGGGATGGTATACATGTGTTAGTCCTTAGCTGTTATGGAAGATCATTGGCAGTTCAAATTAAAGGGTTGATTGACAACATCTGGTTTGACGGGCATGTTTACCAAAGTTTGGTGTGACTCCATTATGATCTCTTTATACAAGGGCAAAGAGAGGAAAGATGAGTGTGGCAGTTATAGAGACATCTCTCTTTTGAATGGGACAGGAAAGGTATTTACTAGAACTCTATTGAATAGCCTGAATGCCTACATCTCTCCTTTTATGCTTCCTGAGAGTCAGTGTGGCTTTAGAAGAAATATGGATACCACTGACATGATCTTTACATGTCAAATGCAGGAAAAGTGTATTGAACATCGTCTAGACTTATAGCAGGTCTTTGTTGATCTGACGAAAGTGGTGTTCGATACGGTTAGTCGGGGTGCGCTGTGGAAGGTATTGGGTAAGTTGGGATGTCCTCCCAACTTTGTTAGACTCCTTAGTGAGCTGCATGACAACATGCAGTTGACAATGGTGTTAAACAGGATGATATACTCGCACCTACTTTGTTTTCCATCTATTTTGCTCTAACTCTGTCATTGTCTTTCACTAACTGTGACTAAAGTGGGTATCTTCGATTTCGTACATCAGGTCGACTGTATAACTTACAGCGTTTTAATACTTTCTCAATGACATTCTCCATGCAGATGATGTGAATTTCGTGGCGCACTCGCAGAATAATATGCAGGATATCATGGATCGCTTTGCATGGGCGTGTAGAAGCATGGGTCTCACAATAAGCCTGGGCAAGACAAAGGCTATGTTTGCCCCAGCCCTTAGCAACCCTTATCAGGAACCGGATATATTTCTCTGTAGTGGGTCGCTTTGTATATCTGGGTAGTGTTATTTCGAGGAACGAGTCGTTGGATGTTGAGATAAATGGACGTATTGAACAGGCTGGTGTGTCTTTTGGTCATTTGAAGAAGCGGGTGTGGGCACCGCGTGATATCAGGCTTGAAACTAAGATCTCTGTGTATGAGGCATGTGTGGTATCAACTTTGTTATTTGCTTGTGAGACATGGACCACTTACAGAGCTCATATTCGCCCGCTAGAGCGTTTTCATCAGAATTGCATTTGGCACTTGCTTAACATCCGTTGGGATAACTTTACCCCTGACACCGAAGTTTTGGAATGAGCTGCTGTTCGTATATAAGTAAACGTAAACTTCGTTGGATTGGTCACCTTATTCGTGTTAATGATAACAGACTGCCCAAGTAGGTGATCTCTGGGGAACTAACTGAGATACTCTCTCACAGCACAAACTTCGAAAGCGATTCAAAGATTGTCTCAATGTTAAGTACCTTGGAATTGATATTGGATGATGGGAGGGAGTGGCTGTAGATAGGTCAAGGTGGACAAAGCTATTTTTGAAGACAGTAAGATTTTTTTAAACAATAGGAAGAAACACCAACAGCAGAAGAGAGCAGCGAGAAAGAGGCGAGGCGTGACATCCCAGCACATGGAGAAAACATGGAACACCTAAAATGCCAATCTTGTAACTTGGTAACTGTTGTGGTTGCAAGGTTGAACCACAATTAGTGAGGAATACAATGAAGACGCAAACAACACGGAGAATGCAATAATAAGTGTATTAAAGAAAAGGTATATTTACAGTATGTACAAATGAAGATGTCGAGTCAGAGAGTCTTGGTGGGAGGACATGTACGCTCTTCGGCGTCACTTCCGGTGGCATTTAGATAACACACTCTAGGGCCAACCTAGGCTTGCCATTTATAGTGTAACGTTATTCGTATATGCAAATGAGTGGTTGCCACCACAACACCCCCCTCCCAAGATTTGAAGTCACAAAGATTTCAATATCTTTTTCTTTTTGGGTTTACCATCAATGGTTCATTAAATTTTCTTTTCCTACCTGATCTTCGGGGTTCAGGTGTATATTGAGGCGGTTCCAAATTAAAGGATTCGTATATGACATCTATGGTTTCCTCCTCTTCGACTGTTGTCGTATAATCATCATCTTGGATATGACGTTTTTTTATCTGATTTAGGTGCCTTTTATGTATACTCTGTGGACCTTTAATCATATATGTACAATCACCAATGCGTGTATCCACTACTCCACATTCCCAGTAAGATGTGTTATTCTTGTAGCACTTAAAATATACTCGATCTCCCGAGTTATATTTCTTTCTTCTCGTGTGTGTAGTGTTTCGGATAATTGCCTGTCTTGGCAACAGTTTATCAAACGCTGATTTTACCTTTCTGGCAAACATTAGATCAGCTGGTGATATGTTTGATGGTGTACTAGGATGTGGTGTAATCCTATAAACTTGCAAGAATTGTTGCAAAGCTTTTTCTGTTGGTGTTCCCTTGGTAGAGGGTAATGGTGATCTTTTAATAGGGAGTTGACCCCGGTCGAAAAATCTGCGCACACTCTAACTTCGTCATTCTTTTTCTTTACGTATACGGTGTTCTATTTTTGATAGAATTCCTGTCTGTTCCAATCTATCTAATTCTTTATTAATTTTTTCCAACCCAGCGAACGGAACGTTTCGCTTTTTTCTAAAAATTGGGCTGGCGTTTTCTTTAAGTTCAAACGAGGCCTTGAATTTATTACAGCGACCTAAGTTAGTCGTGAATGCTTCAGGAAATAATTCTTTTAAATCGTCTTTTATATTTACTGTTGTTGGAGAAGAACATTCTATTTTTTTACAGAATGTATTGATTGGCTTATCCCATAGACCAAATTTCTCAATTAAATCTATTCCAAAAAGATTTTCACTATTTTTCAGTACGAATATTTTTAATTTCTTCGTAATCCCTTTTAATTTTATCGGAAGAACAACTTCTCCTTCAAATTTTATACCCCCACCAGTTACCGTCCGGGCTGATTTACTCGTTTTCATCATGGTTGTTTTTTTACCCAACTTTTTCCATGTATTCAGGTTTATAATAGAAATATCGGAGCCGGAGTCGAGTTGTAACTTTATTGGTGTTTTAAATATTTCCACTTTTACGTATTTTCGCCGATCTTTGTCTAATTTTGTATTTGATTTTGTTTGCTGTACTCTCTTTCTGGTGTAATCTTTATATCTGCAGCAATCGCTTTTGTGTCCCACCTTCTTACAAATGTAGCATTTTTTCTTCTTATAAGGACAATCTGATTCCCAATGCCTTTCTGCACATCTCTTACAGTTATATCTAGGAAGAGGCTTGTTATATTCTGTCCTATATTTATGGTTATTAGGATTGTAATATCCCGTTCCATTTTGATTGCTTTTCTTTATAAAGTTCTTTGGTGTGTATGGTTTTCTAACTTTTCTTACATATGCCACTCCGGATTCTTCTATATTTTTTTAATCCTTTTTTAGTGTAATGGCCCTTTCACAGTCCTCTGCTAGTTTCTGGAGGGTTAAATCTTGCTCAGATTCCAGCTTAGACAACACTCGTCTGCGTATTTCTGCATTTTTCGTGGAAACCAACCCTTGTGCGAAGATTAGACATTTAAAATCTTCTACCGTTAGTTCCGCAAGCTTAAAATTATCGCAGTTTTTATTGACAACTGATGCGTATGTCAAATAATCTTGGTTGTCCATCTTTCTTAGATTCATGCACAGCCATCTTTTATGAAAAAGAGATACATTTGGATTAAATAATTCTTTTAGTAATTTCACAGCTTCCATGAACTCTAATTCCGCAGTTTTTTTTAGGTAATATGTAATCTATGAATTTGCTGTGTTCTGATGTACCCAATTTCCTGAGTGAAAGGCTCACTTTCTGGCTATTTGGCCAATTTTTGCAGTCCAGTTGAAAAAACATCGTCGTATCTTGTATAGTATGCTTCAAAAGTCTTTCCTTCCTCCGGCACATAATTAAATGTGTCCATACTATTAAAGATAGTTGTATGGGAGAAATTAACACTGTCGACATTTTCTCGATTACTCTTTAGTAGTTCCAGTGTTTTAGCAAAACGTTCATTTTGTCTTTCCTCGCGGTCAGCTTGTGCCTGATTTTGTCTTTCCTCGCGGTCAGCTTGTGCCTGTAAAAATTGCATGAACATTTTTGATAATTCTTCCATTTTTTTTTTTTTTTTTTTTTTTTTCGTGACGTTTTACTGTATTATCCGTTATCCAGTGACAACTTTTAAAAAAATCCTTTCCTAGAGCTTTAATTTCTAGCTATGGTATTTCCTTTTAGTACCGCCGCCAAACAAATTATTAATTAAAAAATTCCTTTAGTTGTTGTTTTGCTAACGGGGAGCAGTAATTAGAATCCACCGGTGAACTTTTTTTTTCGTAGGTTACTTCCTTGCTATTCGTAATACGAGTCTGACCTGTCGTTTTGCGACAGAACAAAATCCGCTTTTCGTTTGCAAGTTGGTCCTTTAGTAATACAAAACAGATTTGTCGTTTAGCGACAAAACAAAAATTCAATTTTACATTCGTTTGTAAGTCGGATTCCCAGAAAACGGCGTAAATTGTCGCTTTTGCCACGTTCGATTTTTTTTTTTCACTTAAGTTGAAAACTTTTCTTTAGCGTAAAATCCGTTTGCTCGTCAACACTTTGCATTGTACTTTTTTTTTTATAGTTCTTCGTCAAACTGTTATATTTGACGCTTCATATCTCGTCGCCAACTGTTGTGGTTGCAAGGTTGAACCACAATTAGTGAGGAATACAATGAAGACGCAAACAACACGGAGAATGCAATAATAAGTGTATTAAAGAAAAGGTATATTTACAGTATGTACAAATGAAGATGTCGAGTCAGAGAGTCTTGGTGGGAGGACATGTACGCTCTTCGGCGTCACTTCCGGTGGCATTTAGATAACACACTCTAAGGCCAACCTAGGCTTGCCATTTATAGTGTAACGTTATTCGTATATGCAAATGAGTGGTTGCCACCACAACAGTAACTATGTTACGTGCAGGTTTGTTGAATCCCAACGAGTGTATATCTTGCAAAATCAAGCACGGAGAAGATGTGGTTTCATTTATGGCATACCATCTGATCATCACAACACCTGCCACCTATGTGGTACGGCCTGTAAAAGTTTGGCAGGCCTGACAGGCTATATCCGCACCTCTTACTGGGAACATTACCACTAATATCACATCGATACGCCAATAGTTGTCATATTCGAAATCGAATAGACAGCCGCCATTGTTGTTGTTTTTTAGCGATAATTAACTAATGGTATATTTTGCTCACATTGAGCGTACGAAGTTGCCTCCATTTTACATACGCATGAGTGTTCTCCCCTGCATATGCCTTATCGACCTACTTTAAGCGACATGTACATATATATATATACATAAATAAATATATATACATATAAACAATACATATATATACACATATATATACATATGTGTGTGTGTATTATTTATTGACTTATATGTATTTATAGATAAAATAGTTATCCACGTCAATGCGGCTCATCAGCGTGGCTGACTATGACTGGGCTCGAACCTGCAATCGGCTGTGACAGAGTACACTAACCGTCACACTAAAAAATCGGTTGAAATGACGTGACAATTTATCGTTGATAAAGTTATTTTTTGTTGTTTTCTTGTAAAATGTTGTAAAAACGTCCGCTCAAAGTGGGCAAGATATACCGTTCGTTTATTATCGCTAAAAAACAATATCAACAAAAAATAACTTTGTAAACGATAAATTATCACGTCATTTCAGGCGGATCTCTTAGCGTAACGGTTAGCGCACTCGGTCACAGTTTCGGTCATTATCAGCCGCAGTAACGGCGAAACACGTGCCTATGGATAACTATTTTACATATATAAAAATATTCACATCTTATGAAGCATCATGTATGTATGAATATTTATAATAGAAATTAAAACCAAACAATGATGCAATCAAAATAATGAAAAAGTCTTGCTCCGAAGATATTTTTTTAGCGAAAGTCTCAGCATATTAAACAAAAATTAAAAAAATAAATAATAATAATAATAATAATAATAATAATAATAATAATAATAATAATAATAATAATAATAATAATAATATTAATAAAAATAATAATAAATGATTTTATTCATTTAAAAATTGCATTATTGCTAGGTTCAAATTTCTATCATAAATATTCACATATATATATGGGGCAAGGTACACGATAAGTCATGAAAATGAAGACGCTCGATAATACGAACGAAACCGGTCAAATCTCTTGTTTTTGTTTTTATCCTGCATTCTAACCTGTTTTCCGTTTGTCTCCTTTTTCAAACACACACACACACACACACACACACACATATATATATATATATATATATATATATATATATATATATATATATATATATATATATATATATATATATATATATATATATATATATAGTTTGTTAGTGTTTTACTGGCGATAGAAACAGCGATGTTTTTAGTATTTTTCAAGCGGTGAAGAGTATGCAGAATATTGAATTAAGTCGCCTTTAATAGGACGTGTTATTATTTTTATTTTATATATATATTTATTAATTATGTTGTACCTACGTAAAAGTAATCTATGGACACGTGTTTCTGGCTATCAGAAATATATTTAGGCGATAAAAATCGTACATATTCCAGACAATGAGTGATGGTCTGGACGTAAGACGTCTGACTACACACAATATAATCGCGGGTTCGATCCTTATGTAGGTTAGCCATGCTGATGGCGACTTATAGCCAGAAACACGTGTCCATGAATTACTATATATATATATATATATACATATATATATATAGTTACGTGAAAGTAAAAATAAACAAATGTATAATTACATACTTTACATGTTTTATAATTTCAGATAGTACAACAAAGTCCTTAACAAATAGGGTTTTAAAAAAACACAAATCCACTCATCAAAATGAGAAACAAAATTCATAATTGAAATCAAACTTTGAGTATTAAAAAGTAGGTTTTACTTTTTAAGATTGCCACATGTTCGCCTAAAGGTTCATTCGGAATATAACTTCAAAAAGTTGTATAAAAAAAATCGTCCTTTGAACACATTAAAAACAAAAACTACTTGTTATTTATGAAATATCTTTTTCTTTCAAAACGCCACCGCGCTAACAGTTTTTTTATTACTTGACTCCCTATTGTAAATGTGATTTTTAATCTTTTTAAAAGAAAATTTCAATAAAAATCGTAAACATGTTTATATTTGAAATTATTTTTCTTAAGAGGCCTTCTAACCAGGAATATATCTTCACGCAGGGAACGCCAGTCTAAAACCGTTCTGACTTACATAAGCTGTGTACGTCTCCCCTACCCGCATGGCACGTAAGTAGAATCAGGATAACATCGACAATTTATTTTATTCTACGTCGATCCAACAGGCATATACTGCCACCCCCTGCATCAGACTTCCCAGAGTTGGTCCAAACACACATTGGCTCCGCTTTGGACGGGCCTGGATTGTTTTTGAAATAAACTGACCCAAATCCATAAAGCTGTAAACGCTGCACCATTTTTATGGCCGACAAAGGGAAGAATGACGTTGGAATAAATGAAGAAAAGACGCGGGAAATGATATAAAACAGAGAGCGAGATACGGCAAGATTTGATAATGTGCCAAAAGTTGCTGACCATTTGTGATGGATGGTTCCATTTTATTTGTCTGGATTTTCTTCTTTTTTTTTCCTTTTTTTTTCGATTTCATTTATTAGGAAGTTCTGCAGCGAAGCCTCCGACAACGAGCGGGAAAATATTCCCATGGATGTTAGAAGGGTTTGTTTTTTTTACTTTTATTCACACCAAACATGGCATATTGTATTTGATGCATCAGGGGCTACTGTGAGAGGGGCCATATTTATAGAAGAACAACCTTGGCGGGGAGTTGGGCAGCAAGATGTTTGTTCACATTACATTTAAATTTCGGCACGTTGGCACGGTCAGAGAAACGGTTAGCAGAGATGGAATTCCAAAGGCAAGCGGTACGACAAAATAAGCTATCAGAGTAGAACATCTTCTGGCATCTATTGATCTCTACAGTTAAGAGGTCAGATTTTGCTGCTAGTCGGGTGGATCGGGGGTATTTACGGTGAGAGGCATAAGTAGAGTGAGTTCATCGAAGCACATTTCATGGAAGTACTTGTAAAACAAGCACAGATATACAAAACTGCAGCGATGCGACCGGAGTTGAAGCTTTGTAGGCAGTGCAGGACCCATTAGGTTAGAGACTTGTTTTTGCATCGTTCTAAGAGGTAGAGACTAGTGGCTGCTGCACCAGCCCAGATGTAACCAAAAAATACGTAAAAGTGGGAACTTGATCTTTCGAATTGATTGAAAAATAGTCGTCAAGCCAAAAAATTAATAGCGCCTTTTTATTTGTATATTTCGGTAAAAATCGGAACTTGATTCGGCTTTTCTTCGTTCTTGGTCGGAACTGGTTACGTCACAATTACGTCACGACTGCAAATCTCTGGATACCTATTCCTATAAAGCACCATTTGTGTACTTTCATTTAGTTTTTTTTTTTTTACTATTCTTTTTCTGAAACAAGACATATTGCCATTGAAGCATACTGCATACTCAAAAATAAAACTATGTTATTTTTTCATAAACAATAATCTTGTGAACAATTGGGAATGACGAAGACTAGTGGTTGGTGCACCAGCCGAGATGTTGCCACTGTACTCAATGCGTGAGCGAATGGTGGTTGTATAGAGATATAGAATATTGGCACGCGTGGGAAGTTTTCTAGTCTGATAGGGGGATTACCTTCTTTGCAACATCTATTTACTTATTACAACTCATGTTTCCTGAGAATGTCAGATCGAGGAGTTGAAACGTTGGTCCCTCGGGAAGGGTGCTATCGGCTCTGGTCATCGGTAATTGGAAAGGTTTCTTATAGTTGTTAAAGGAAACGAGCTTTGTCTTAGTATCTATAAATGTGACCATCCATTTCCCCCATTCTACTACAGACTGTAGGTCCTTTTTTAAGTATGTGTTGCGGTATTTCATTTTAAAAATAAGTTACTAATCTAATTTTCAGGGGTTTTTTTACTAGAAAAAATACTTGTTGACTAAGTTCGAATGTTTATGAAAAAAATCAAATAACATTTTGTGAACTTACGACTGATTAATATAAATCGGCTGATTTTTAGGAGATATAAATCTTTAGTTGCCTCACTATTTTCAATCAAATATTTGATAAAAAATAGTTAGAAATATGTACTCGTGTAATGTAAGAACCCCACTCCGACCCCTAGTATACTCTTTCTTTCTCTTGCGAAAATATATGCGCGTATTACAAGGGTTTTTACTCGCCCATTTAGTATAATATTAAGAGTGTTTGCTAACGGGCTTGGAGATCAGAGTTCAATCCTCGGTCGAGTCATACCAAAGACTTAAAAATAGTACTTGATGCTTCCTTGCTAAACACTCAGCATTATAAGGTGAGGATCAATGGTAAGTGGAGCAATCTTGACAAAGTAGTGGCGCCCTCCCCTACACCTCGGTGCAGTAGCTAATGTAAAGAGAACTTTACTTACAAGGGTTTAATAGTAGTCCGAAAATAAAAATGATAAGCAACAACTCTATAACTAAATATTTAGAGATTTTAAAAGAATCGGAATCGGGAATTTAAAACAGTATCGGTAATTGTATCGGAATCGGGAAAAATATTGGAATCCTTCCATCTCTTTTCCCAGCACACATTGAGACTCTTTTGACGCCTGGATTGCCTTTTCAATAAATAGACACAAATCCATAACATGGTACTCATTGCGCCATTTTTATGGCTGAGAAAGAGAAGAATGATGTTGAAATAAATGAAGGAAAAAAACGCGGGAAATGATATAAAACAGAACACGAGATACGGCAAGATTTGATAATGCGCCAAAAGCTGTCGACTAGTTGTGATGGATGACTCTGTCTTAATTGTCTGGATTTTCTTTTCTACTTCTTCGATTTTTGTTTCTCAGGATGTTCTGCGCAGAAGCCTTCGACAACGAGCGGGAAAATATTGCCATGGATGTTAGAAAGTTTTGGAGTCTTTGCAATTTCATTGGATCACAAAAAAAAGAAGTGGGAAATGCGTAAACAAAACAATTCTTCTTCGCAGAATTTATTAATCGATAGTTCTTCTACAGGGTGGGCAAAAATAAGGGTCCTATTTTTAAAAATTCATAACTTTTTTATTTATTGATTTTTTTTTTTTTTTTTAGAATAAGTAAAGGACCCCTTCCGAAGCAAGCATGAGCCGTATTAGCCCTAAGGAACGTACCCTCATTTAGAAAACATTATTTTTGCTTAAAAAACTCAAAACAGTGTAAAAACAATACTTTAGTTTTTGTAAGTTTTAAGAAGTGTTTTTCGGCTAAAATTTGTTTTGTTTATTTCAAAAAATCTCGGAAGGGTCAGTCTACACACACATAAAGTTTGGTGAGTTTAACTTTTATTTTGTGGAAGTTATTCAAATTCAAGTTATTCAAATTTAAAGATAGGACCCTTATTTTGGCCCACCCTGTATTATTAAGCACTATCCATGGTGTCTACCTTGGATAAAGGTTTCATTTCATGGTGCCTACAGGTTGCGGGCGATATCTGGTCGAACTTTTTAACTGCAAATTTTTCATGCATTTTCTTTTTTGTCCTATTTATGGATAGGTTTCCAAGAAAATTTCAGTACTTGCGCCATCAATTCCGAGTTGCAACGTAGACTTCCGAGACTGGCGAACGTTAACGAACTTCACCGAACAAGCGGAATGTATTATTAGCAGGGGGGAGACGAAGTTATTTAACGAAAAAATTTTAAAATTTTATCTTGTAGAATCAGGTCATTCTGCAATTATGGAATGTATAAAAAACACTAGAATAGCCAAGAAAATCGCCCCAAAAACAGAAGGCGCGACCCGTATTTAGGTCGTAAAAGTATAGCAGGAAAGAGTCAGAAATAATGAACTAATGACGGCGGTATCAAAATAAAGTATCCTATGAAAATTATTTCCCGGTGTAAGTTGATGGTGGCAGTATATTTTTGCTGGGAGTAAAAGTTACTTCGACTTTCTGTATGTATGACTATTGTAGGAGCGACTGAAAAGCTGAAAAACATGTAGAAATTACTAGAAGCGAACAGAACGGGTGCATATTTTTCGAAAACACGCATTAATTCTTGGCATAAAATGTGACCATAGTAGAATTCTATATATCGCTTTTGTTTACATATCTATAATGACTGGTGATAAAAGGCGGAAATCGACTTTACTTTATTATATAGATTGTAATAGAGTCTGTAATGTTGTTTCGGTACTTCTACACAATATAAACCGAACTGTTTTTTTTTTACCCTAAACCTAAACTAACCCTAACCTAACCTAACTCTAACCCTAAACAGAACTGTTTTTCTTTACCCTAATCCTAAACTAACCCTAACCTAACTCCAACCCTAACCCTAACCATAAGCACCATTTCTTGGGGGTCACTTTTAGTTATTTTGGACATAAGAATAAATTTATTTATTTATTTTTAGTAAATGTAAATAAAAAAGTATCGAAAAAAATCCAAATGAAAAGTTTCAAAAGTAATAAATGTATCAAAAAAATTACGTAAAAAAAAAAAAATTAATATTTTATTTGTATATTTCAGAAAAATCGGAACTTGATTCGGCTTTTTTCTGTTCTTGGTCGGAACTGGTTACGTCACAATTACGTCACGACTGCAAATCTCTGGATACCTATTCTTAAAAAGCACCATTTTTGTACTTTCATTGAGTTTTTTTTACTATTCTTTTTCTGAAACAAGACATATTGCCATTGAAGCATACAGAGTTACTGTAATAGAGGCCGAATTTATAGGGGGATAGCCTGGGTGCATTTTAATTTCTGCATGTTGGTACGGTTAGGGAAAGAGAGAACAGGAAGGCAATTTCAAATGTTAGCGGTCTGATGAAATAAGCGATCAGAGTGGAAAATAACCCAGCATCAGGTAAGAAGTAGGATATCGCTTCTAGTCGTTTGAGTCGAGAGTATTTTCGTTTAGATGTAACAAGTGCAGTAAGATCATCGGAGCATATTCTATGGAAGTACTTGTAAAACAAGTACAAGGGGGTGCACCTCTGCAGCGATGTGACAGGGCTGGGGCTAAGCAGACAGTGTGGAATCTATTGGGTTAGAAATCATTTATTGTACTGTGTCTAAGAGGGAGAGGCTAGTGGTGTGTGCACCAGCACATATGTAGTACCTTATTTGCAGCATCTTCTATGTACTTTTCCAATTCATGTTGCCAAAACTCTCAAGCCTTGCTTGTGCAACTAGTCTAGGGGAAAATTCCGAAATAAAACCAGCATTTCTCTGTTTATCATAGCATTATTTTCAGTCATCCTGGATTTGTACTTGCCACTGGACTCGGTTCAGGGGGTGTGGGTTAGTGATTACTTCACTATAGCCTCCCCACTTTGAGGGGGGATCCATTGTCTCTCGAGGGTGAATGGGGCTGTCAGTTAAATAAAATAGTATGGTATTCACCCTTCTTTCTACAAAGAAGTATGGATGTGACACAAGGCCAGTTGTTTAATGTAAGTACTCCAGTTCCTGACGGGGGGGGGGGCTACGGTTTATTATTCTTATTTTTAGCCTGAGTGCAAGGTAAGTATAGATAGATAGATAGATAGATAGATAGATAGATAGATAGATAGATAGATAAAATATTAGTAGTTTATTCACGCTCATTGAGCGATGTTCGTACAGTACCTGGATATGTCAGTTTTCATCTTTATCTACCTTGTACCGCTTGATAGTAAAAACCAATAAAACAATATTTGTGAAATTTCGTAGAAAACAATACGCCACTTGCATGAGAGAGTAAGTAACTACGATGACTGTATTTGCGTATTGTTTTTATTGTCAAAAACATAAAAATTATGTTTTCAAGCAAAAATAATTCGATTTGAACTCATACAGAATACCCTTTATATGTACTGTTTTGCAGATTATCTTTAAAAAAAGGTCACTTAGTATTTTTAATATATTCATGTAATGTTTCTTTTTTTTTGTGATGTTATGTTAATTTCTTTAAATGCATAAAACACGTATCCAGTTAAAAAAAAAATATTCTTTAGACTTACGTGAGATTCGAACTCAGGTATTGACATCGTAAAACAACGACCATAATAATGTGTACTCTGCCTATTCCTTCTTTATCAACAAATCATGTTTCGATTTGCGTACGAGCAGACAAACTCCTGAAATTTAATAGTATATAGATAGATTAGGCGATACAAATACACCGGCACGAATTCGACTTTATAGAAGATGAATAAATAATTATGATTTAAAACACGGCCAATTTATTGGTTATAAATAAAACAATTTTGTTCATTTTGGGCGGGAAAAAAAGCGATGACCTTCTCGGTTTGTTTATTTGGCGGGAAATGCCGGAGAGACTCATTTGTTTTGCCAGAATGACTCATCAGCTACGCGCGTCTAAATTTAGAGATTTTAATCAGCCATTGGCGTTGTTACAAATCAACGCTGATTCAGGTCTTATTTCCCTTCTACTCCCACACGAATTCGACATTTTTATCTCTTTTTCTTCTTCTTCTTTTTCTTCGTCTTCTTCTTTTTCTTCTTCTTCTCCCCATCCTCCTCCTTATTCTCCTCTTCTCCTTATTTTCTTTTTTTCTTTCTTGAACTTCTTCTCTTTCTTCTTTTTCTTCTTCCTTTTCTTCTTCTCCTTCTTTTTTTCTCCTTCTCTTTCTTCTTTTTTTTCTTCTTTTTCTTCTTTTTCTTCTACTTCCTCTTCTCCTTTTCTTATTCACCATCTTTTTCCCCTTCTTCTTCTTCTTTTTCTTCTTCTTCCTTTTCTTTTTCTTCTCCCCATTCTCCTCCTTATCCTCCTCGTCTCCTTATTTTCTTTTTCTCTTTCTTGAACTTCTTCTCTTTCTTCTTTTTCTTTCCTTTTCTTCTTCTCCTTTTTTCTCCTTCTCTTTCTTCTTTTTCTTCTTCTTTTTCTTCTTATTTTTCTTCTTTTTCTTCTATTTCCTCTTCTCCTTTTCTTATTCACCATCTTTTTCCCCTTCTTTTTCCCCTTCTTCTTCTTCTTCCCTCTTCCTCCTCCTCTCCCCTCCTCCTTCTCTTTCTTCCTTTACACTTTTCTACTTCTCATTCTTTCTCAATCTCGTTCTGCTTCCAATTATTATTTTCATTATCATTAATAGCAAAAATATACTTCCTCTTTTCGCATATTTTTGTAATTCTTCTTGTTTTGTTTTCTGGTTTTATTTTCTTGCTTTAGCAAATTATTAATTTAGTAGTATTATATATTTTAAATGGGATTTTAAAAGTTAAATTTTATTATTACCTTATTAATTGAACCAAATACTTATAAAGTGTATATGAGGAACGAACATACACCACACTGACCCCTCTCAGAGTGATGGTACCATGGCAACAAAAGATATACTACACTTCCCTTCAAAGTAGTAGGTAATTCCTAAGAGGGTGATATCATGGTAGACGAACATATACTACGCTGCCCCCAAAGGAGGAGGTAATGCTGGGAGGATAGTATCATGACAAAAAAAAACAGATAATACACTAAATGTTCTAAATTCAACGTTTTAATTTCTTTGGACTGACATTCTCAGGCAACATGAAATGGAATAAGTACATAGAAAACGTTGCCAAGTCTGCTGTAATAAAAGTAGGCTCCCTCAACTGGGCTAGAAAACATCTTACACCTTCTAGTATCTTATATCTCTACAAAGCCACCATTCAGCCATGCATGGAGTATTGCTGGCACATCTGGTGTGGTGTGCCAACCACTAGCCTCTCCCTCTTGGACAGGTTACAAAAAAGAATTTCTAACCTAATAGGTTTCGCACTGTCTGCCAAGCTCCAGCCCCTGTCGCATCGCCGCAGAGCTGAATCCCTTTAAATGTTTTACAATTACATGGACTTCCACGGAATGTGCTACGATGAACTAACTGCACTTGCACCACCTCAGCGTAAATATTTCCGACTAGCAGGAAAATCCCACCCACAATAACAAACGATTAATTTTATAAATCCCACCCACAATAACAAACAATTAATTTTATAAATGGTCAAAATATAAATTTCGCCAAAAGCTATGCGGCCTAAAATAATTGGGGATTTTTTGGGGATTAACACTGGTTCACAATTTCGGATTTCAGATACGGCGGCCGTGATTAAGTGGATACTTTCTTATTTCACCATATTTTAGTCACATAAATTATTTAGAGTGAAACTAGGTAATTCTATAAGAAAAAAATGTAAGTAATTAAAATATAAGGAATTTCTTTACTTTTAGAGTTGCTAATTAAAATCGAGATTATTTCAGTTCACATTTCATTCCACCTAAATCCAAAATATATACAAATGAAAGCGTTCTACTCCGAAATGACTTTTCGTGATCGTGAAAAAAAAATTGTTTTACAGTAAAATAACCGGCATGTAAGTTATTTTTGTTTGTTTTGTTTTTTCACTTTATTTCATCCGAAACAAGGCATATTGCCACTGAGACGTAAGGGGTCGCTATGATTAGGGACCAGATTTATAGTGGGTATCCTAAGCCGCGCGTTGTGCTGCAAGATGTTTGTTCACATTACATTTAATTTTCTGGATGTTCGTACAGTTGGGGAAACAGAGATGGAAAGAAGCTATTTGAATAGAAAGTTTTTCGGCATATTAGGACCTCTACACAGAAGGGGTGAGATTTTGCTGCTAGTCGGGTGTGTCGGGGTATTTACGTTGAAGTGTACAAGTTCAGTAAGTTCTGTCAGAGCACGTTGCGTGGAAGTACTTGTAAAGCAAGAACAGGGATGCAACATTGCAGCTATAGGACAGGGGCTGGAGCTTTGTAGACAGTTCAATACCTATTAGGTTGGAGACTCTCTTTTGCAACTTGTCCAAGAAAGAGAGACTAATTGCTTATACTCTTTCATGTTAAATATTGTTGCGCAAAGACTTGGGAAGGATCATCCTTGGCCTCGTTTAAATGTTATTATGGTGACACCATTAAAGATAGGTATATCAAAATGATGAATAATTAATGAAAGCTGACCTACTCGTCTACGTCGGGTAAGTTATCACGAGTGTGAAATTAACATTTCTCAAACATTCATAGTCCGAATGATGACAGCATTCCTCCTTGGCGAAGTTGCATCAATGCAACGTGGCTCCAGTGGCTCCAGTGGCGCGCGACCACCGACATCTTCTGTGACCGCAAGATCAGCGACCGTCTAAAGTCAAAGATCTACCGGACTGTTGTGAGACCCGTTGCTTTGTACAGCTATGAGTGCTTACCGACAACGAAGAAAGCGGGGTGAAAGTTCGCCGTTTTGAAAACCAAAATGCTCCGCTGGATGTTTGAAATTACACTGATCGACTACGTATGCAATGAGGACATCCGAAAGCCTGAAGGCACTACGGCATCGCACTGATCGAAGGAAAGATGAATTAATGGCTGATCAGATGGTTTTGACACGTGCTGGCGGCCAACAGCGACACAGTTGCGAAACTCGTCTTTACATTAGTAGTCGCCAGGAAACGAACGAGAGGAAAGCCGATGATAAGATGAACAGACACCCTGCAAAACGATCTCAGCAAAACCGGCCTTTACCGAACCAATCCAAATATATACTCATATATCTATACACGGATATACACATATATACACATATATACCATATACATATGTTTATATAAAATACCTACCCACACATATACATGGACATGTTCGTACAATACATATATAAATAGAGACAGATGCATATAAATGTGTCCATTAACCTACGCATAGGTACACACGAAATAAATATAAGAATAAAATAAAAAATATACAACTTTTACACCTGTATAAACATACCCATACATATAAGATATTAGTTCAAGTATCCATATACATACGTACGCATATATCTGGATCCAATTATATACATACACGCGTGTATACATATATACACATACGCATATACACACACATATATATACACATACATATAAACACACACACATACTAATACATGAAAACATACACATATATACACATATATACATACATATACACCACTACATATGTATATACAAATGCCGTTATATATACATATATAACATACATAACCCATACATACATGTATATACATATACACTATTACAGATACATGCACATATACATACACATATAACATAAATATACATAAAATAATTACATATGCACGCAGACAACATACACACATACACATGTGTATACAGACATTTGTATGCATGCACACAAACACATACATATGTACACAAACATCGATATTTCTATAATTAAAACTAAAGTGCTTATATCATTCATTATTGCTCCTGTCTATCTCAGTTCCATTTGCTTACATTTATACCTGCTCTAGTATTAATACAAGGAACTTTCAAGATAAGTGCCATAAAGACAAGCAAACTTATTAAATATAGCGTATGTAATTACAATAGTTAATTCTATATATAAACAAGTGATAACTATGAGGAAGTTCCAAAATCATATTATTATAGGGTGAGGTGTAGTGATTTTGGATAATATAGATTACTTAAGTTCAAAAATATAAAGACATCAGAATTGTAAATTAAAAAAAAATAATAATAAAAGTAAAAAAATAAAACCATAAAAATAAAATAGAATAGAATAAAATATAAAATAAAAACTTAAAAAAGAAAGAAAGAAATAAGTATAAAAATTGAGTATGTCTTATACTAACAATGAAGTAAAGTCAATAAAGTGATAGTAGTTATTCGTTATCTAAAGTCTGCTTAGTGTGTGTTCCTTGAAATGTTTGCGGTTTAAACCCGTTTCGTGTCTGACGTTGAGTAATTTTTCCCTATCTTTAAACTTTACAATTTCAAGTTTCTCAGCTAGGCATAAGAAACAGAGTGAGGTGAGTGATCTATTAATTTGTGCGCACGTGTTTATTTTATATATTGACCAGATATTTAGGCTTGTAAATGAATATATGTGTATATATGTGTATATCTGTGTATGGATATTTGCGTATATATTTGTGTTTTTTATTTTTTATTTTTTATTTTTTATTTTTATCTTTTTTATATATGTATATGTATATATATATATATATATGTGTGTGTGTGTGTGTGTGTGTTTATATATGTGCTTGTGTGTCTATTAATTTGTGCACACGTGTGTATTTTATATAAAGATCAGATATTTCTGCTTGAATATGTTTGTAAATAGATTAAAACTTTGAAGTGTTAAATAGAGAAGAAAGGAATTTGGGTAATAAAAAGTAGAAAAAGGAAAGAATTAGAAGGCAGGTAATAAAATGATAAAAAAAGATATTAGCTAATGGAAAGAGTTAACAAGTAAAGAATGTAACCCGATACTAAATTATAAAAAATATCTCATCCCCCAAAAAGATTTATTTAAAGGGTAAGTTTTCCAAATTCATCTCACTTCTCTGTCTTCTTTGGTAGAAGAGTATAACCGAAACATGTATGCACATATGTAACCAATAATGTTTGTATGAATAACAATTTATTTTTAAGAACAGTACTACTTGTTATTGCGCTCTTTTTATAACCACTGGAGTTTCAACGGATTTACATCTACAGAAACTACTACAATACGTGTACCGTGTACCATATATATATATATATATATATATATATATATATATATATATATATATATATATATATATATATATATATATATAAAGTAGAGACGATTTTTCCCTTGTAACTTCTCGGAGAATAGGAAAATAACCACATGCATCACAGACTACTAAACTCACCATTACATTACACTTATTCACTCGAGCGTGTTTTAGTAAAATTGTTATTATTTCTTCCCAGCTAACACTAAATATTACATTTGACCCACCATCTACGGCTCTCGGACAAACCAACTCGATATAGGTGGTAGCAAAATCTTTCCTCCCTAACAATTCTGTACTGTGACTACACTCATCGACACCGGTAACTAATAAACACAGTTTAATTTTCACAAAACACCGGTTCTTATTTATTATTTGCCTGGTATTAATTAATGACACGCATGCCAATAATCAAGCTTAGGTTAATTGGCCTACTTTCACATGTATTTGTAACCCGAAACAGTGGCGCAATCGGTAAGAAGATAGGTTTCATGAACGTCAGTTTTAGCGTTCGATCCCATTCTACTCTACCACTTTTTTCTTTTTCTTTTTCTTTAAAACATTCGCCAACACGGTAGAGGGGGGGACAATAGGCCGTTTCATTTTTCATTCGACGTCATGCAATAGGTAGTACTTTCTCCCGTGCAACGCCGGGCGACGGGTTCCGCTAGTATATATATATATAAGAGTTAATACAAGTTCTCTGTTTAATAAATACCTTGTGGCGATCTAAGATATAGCCATATGTTACTCCTCTAAAATAAATAAGGGGAGAGCACCTTCATCGTATGAGTCATTTGATACCGGAAGATTTACTGCTTCAATAGTTTATTTCCTCTGACTTCTTGCCTTTGGAATACCTCTTTGCTCCCTGTTTCCAATATGCAGAAATTTTAATTAATGTGAACAGACCTCTTGCTACCCAACTTCCCAACTAGGTTTCCCCTTATAAATATGGCTTCCTAATCACGGGATCTCCTTACGCTTCATTGGCAATACATATTGTTTGGAGCGAACAAACTTTTTTTAAATAAAATTTAAAAATCAAACTTAAGCTTGAAAGACCACAAAGATGTTATTTCAAGCAAACGTGACAGACCAAAGACAATGTGAATTCAAACTTAAACGTGATATGCCAACGAAACATTTATTTGAAATTTAAACCAGACAAACCAATAAAATTTGGCAAGGAAAATGCAATTAAAACTGACAGATCTACGAAAATATGTTTAAAACTAACACGTGAGATACCAATAAAACTGCTATTTAAACCCTAAGCGTCACATACAACGAAAATAATCTTTCAAACTTCAGCGAGGCAGACCAACGAAAATGCTATTTCAAATCGGATCCTGGCATACAACGAAAATGCTATTTTAAACTAAATTGTAACTGACCAATACAGATGATATTTAAGACATAAGCGTGACAGACTAATGAAAATGCTATTTACAACACAAACGTAACAGACCAACGGAAATGCTTTTGCAAACTTACACGTGTCATATTTACGTAAATGCTATTTCTAACATAAGCGTAACAGACAAACGTAAATGTAATTTTAAACTTAATCGCATAACAGACAAAAAATGCTATATGACACTTAATTGTGACAGAGCAAGAAATATAATATTTAAAACACAACCGTGACAGACTAATAAAAATGCTATTTAGAACATTCGCGTGACAGACAAAAGAAAATGTTATTTCAGACTTAATCATAATAGACAAAATAATATTTAAAACATAAACGTGACAAAAAAACGAAAATGCTATTTTCAACATTCGCGTGACAGACAAAAGAAAATGTTGTTTAGACTTAAGTGTGACAGACCAACAAAATAATATTCAAAACATAAGCGTGACAGAAAAACGAAAATGCTATTTTCAACATTCGCGTGACAGACAAAATAAAATGCTATTTTAGACTTAACCGTATTAGACCAACACAATAATATTCAAAACATAAGCGTGACAGAAAAACGAAAATGCTATTTTCAACATTCGCGTGACAGACAAAAGAAAATGCTGTTTAGACTTAATTGTGATAAACCAACAAAAATAATATTTAAACATCAGCGTGACGGACCAATGAAAATTCTCATTACAACATGCGCGTGACAGACAAACGAAAATGCTCTTTCAGACTTAATAGTGACAGCCCAGCAAAAATAATATTTAAAACATTCGCGTGACAGACCAATGAAAATTCTACAGCTAGTTTAAACGTTATAAGCTGCTCGTAGCATTCTGGTCATCTAGCCGCTTATAACATCTGCTGGTAAAGACATTTCACGAACGAATCACTGTACGGATCCTTGTCTCGTGTGTCAGCGGTTGTAAGGATGAAACAACTAGCGTTTGCGGAACATGTCATCTGTCACGATGAACCTTCACGAATACAACGAGAAGATCTGGTCGTCCGTATGTCACACTTAAGGTGATCATCGAGGGAGGGATGGCTGGTCCATCATGAACCGATTTGCTGTCGGCAATGGCCCATCGAGAATTTGTTAACGTTTTACTTACGTCTACTGGCGTCGTCAGATGACTCAGAAGAAGAAGAAGGGAAGTTTAAAAGTTGCATATAAACGAAAATGTTGTTCCCTACATAAGCGTGACAAACCAACGAAAATATAATTTCAAACTGAAGTAGAATCGACCGACCGACAGACAGAGGCTGTAATTAATATGAAACGACGCATCCGAAAATTATAGAAGTCATTTTTTTGTTCAGGTCAATAGAAAATGGCTGGTTATGTTTGCATACAGTGACGTCATGAATTCATATGCATGATATTTATTCGCGTTCCTATACAGCAGACAAAACTAAACAAAATTGAAATGACTATAATTAAGCAAATTCGAGAAAAATATGCGTGCAAATATTCGCGTGCCTCGAAAATAATGGATACTGATTATGTCAGCCATTGAATAATTAAAGCCGGAATTCTTGGAGCACTGGAGAAGGAAAAAAAAAAAACGGGCAATTCTCACGAGATAAAATGTCGATTAATCGATAATAACATGATTCGGAATTTTGAAATACAAATTTCAAGATTGTTTTCTTTTTACGTAATTAAAATGTGTTTTCAGCCGCAAAGGATGTAATATATTAAGTTAGCAGCCGTAATATGTTTGTTGGGCTAATAGATTAAACCTCGTGATAGTCGAGCAATGTTGTGATGGGGGGGGGGGTAAAGGTAAGGTGAAGAATTGAAAATTCTACGTAAGGTTTCTTAAGCAAGAAAATCGAATTTTTGATTAGAGGGCAAGTAAGAAGTTAGATAAACGTGTACAAGAAGTTGCATCATATATATATATATATATATATATATATATATATATAGAGAGAGAGAGAGAGAGAGAGAGAGAGAGAGATAGATAGATAGATAGATAGATAGATAGATAGATAGATAGATAGATAGATAGATAGATAGATAGATAGATAGATAGATATAGTAAGCTATGAATATATATTTATGGCAATTAAGCTACACAGAGGCTCCCGCGTTTTATTCCCGGGGGATGGGGGATTTTCAGGCTAAAATGCCTGAAGATTTCCCCCTCCTCCCGGGGATGAAACGCGGGAGCCTCTGTGTTGCTTAATTGCCATAAATATATTTTCTTCTTCTTCTTTTTCTTCTTCTTCAACTGACGTTCTAAAGACACTGGTTGGTTGATTGGTCTCTCTTTCTTCTTCTTCCTCTTCTTCATCTTCTTTTTCTTTCTCTTTTCATAACATTCCTCGCGTCCCTACTCCCCTTTTTGTTGTTCTCTGCACGTGACATTTTCTTCCAATCGCATTCTTTGTATAAATTTGAAAACTTTTCCGTTTTGAAATAAAGTTTACCAACCGAACGAAAATGGTCGTATCTTAACGACCGAAATATCTCGGCAGAACTTTACAACATGAGTTTTTGAGTTTATTTTTGTTAGTTGTTGAATTGCTTATTCTTTATTCCATTTTTATTATTTTTACATATTGTCTAAAACATTGTTTCTTTTTTTCTCATATATATATATATATATATATATATATATATATATATATATATATATATATATATATATATATATATATATAACTATTTCATGTATCCACATGAAATTTCATAAGGTGAAAAACACTTTAATATATATGTATATATATATATATATATATATATATATATATATATATATATATATATATAATATTAAAGTGTTTTTTCACCTACAGACAATATTGTTTCGTT
Organism: Sepiola atlantica; assembly: GCA_963556195.1. Taxonomy (NCBI): domain Eukaryota; kingdom Metazoa; phylum Mollusca; class Cephalopoda; order Sepiida; family Sepiolidae; genus Sepiola; species Sepiola atlantica. Next base: position 169,297,325 of record OY744519.1, read on the forward strand.
TTTTACCCTTCTCAGTGCAGGAGTGGCGGTAGTAGGCGGCCGCATGGAATCGAACGCAGTTCGTAGATTCAGGTTAGAATCACGAGACAACCGCTCAGAACCACACGGCCGTCGGCAATTGGCACAGTCAGTAATTGAAATTGAGATACACTTACCCGGGGAGGCAGGGAGGAGTCCACTGCTCCCTACAGTGTTCAACGCTCGAGCGGAACTCGCTTATCGCAGATGACAACAAACTTTCATAATTTCACGGGTCTCTTTAAGACAATTACATCTTTAAAGGGGCTTTTAACTATAAATATTTAATCCTCATCAGTACAGGAGTGGCGGTTGTAGACGGTTGCATATATATATATATATATATATATATATATATATATATATATATATATATATATATATATATATATATATATATATATATATATAGTCAGTTAATATTATATTCCAATAACCATGGTTTTATTTTATTATTTTTATTTTTTCACATTTCCAAAAACATAACATTTCTGTGAGATATATTTTTACGGTCCGTTTTATTTGTCTTGTGCCAAACAACATTTTTATGTCGATATCGTCTCTGCAACATTACAAAATCATCAGAAAAATTCACAAAGAGTAAAAAGTTCTTGGATTAAAGTGTCTTGAAAAAACTTACATTATACAGTGGTTCATTTTTGGGTGAAAACAAACAAAAACAAAGAAAAAGAGCAAACTCACACGTGGGGGAACCCACTAATACGCCATTTTGAATTTTTCGTTCAAAGCTAGTACACCCTAAAAGATTGTGCGGACATATATATATATATATATATATATATATATATATATATATATATATATATATATATATATATATATATATATATAAATTTCTAGTGGTACAAAATTTTATTAAAGCAAGAAATATAGACGTTTGTGACATTTTTTGGGGTTTGAATGAAATTGAAAAGTGTAAAAACGAGAGGAAAAAATATCAATACATAAATCTACTAAACCGGTTTTCGTCCACACTCATCAGAGTAAATATGTGGAAATAATTCATGCACTACGATTAAAAACTTAAAATAGTGAAATGAAAACCAGTGACAAGTTTAGGGATAAAAAAGAAAAAAAATTGGAGGGGGGGGATCACAAGTGAATCACATTAAGTCCTAGAAGCCACTCCTTTTGTTTACAAAGGAATGGTTTTAATATTTTTGTCGATAGTGAAACGTCTGATGTCGCTGTGATGCTGAGAACGGATATTCAGAACAGCTAAAAGGCCAAAATATTTACCTCAAGGAGGTTAGACATAAGGTCAAAGTAGTTTTATTTATCTCCTCTTCAGGAGGCTAGACACAAGGTCAGATGTGGTTAGCCAGCGCACTAGGATTAGCGCGCTCTGGCCTACAAAAAATGCCTGAGCAGCCCCGTCGGCATTCTCCGAAAAATGTTATTTTATTGCTAATCGAATTAAGCAATTAGCAATAAACTAACCCCTTCTCAAAGAGAAGGTCAAGCCTGGGAGGGTGGATCTCCTAGAACTGTACACGACAATACCTTAGACTGGCGGAATCAAGGCCCAAAGGTCAAGACGGTACTGATCTACAGAATGTAGCATCCATCGGAACAGATACTACACTCTGATATTAGCCAAAACGCCAAGTAACCTTAAAAATAATGTTTTTTTTTTATGGCTAGGTATTTTTAAATGAATGGAAAAATAATGATTTAATCTATTATTGCATTATCTTTTAATGGGGGTGGGTAGTGTTCTATCAATTCTGTTGTCATAAGACCGTCCTCCCAGGAATTACCTCCTTTTTAAGTTGGTGGGGTAATCCTCCCAAATATTACATCCTCCTTTGATGTAGGTGGTAATGTAATATTTGTTGGTGTCATGAGACCATCTTCCCAGGGACTATCTTCTCCTTTTTTCGGGGGATGGGGGGGGGGGGGGTAATGTAGTATCTTTTCTGGTTCCATGATACCATACTGACCGATATTTCCTTCTCTTTTCTTTGGGGCGATCCTCCCATGTAGTACCTCCTTTTATTGTGGAGCAGTATAGTATATGTTGGTTCCTTATGATACCATCCTTCTATGATTATATTCTCCGTTTGTGGGGAGGGGTAGTGTACTATCTGTTCTGTTGACATTATATCATCTTCACATGTATAAACCCCCCTTTTGAAGGAAGACGTTCATTATGACACAATGCTCTCAGTCACTACCTCCTCCTGTGGGGGGGGGGGTCAGTGTAGAATATGTTCTCTCAGCATGATATTATCCTCCCAGACTAGCAAAAATATGCGACCAGAGGTAGCATATATTTGCTAGTATATCTCGCTTTTTGTTTTATTTTACTTCAGTCAAAGTTCTTCAAAATCAAGGGAGCCTGTCCTGAGACTAACACTTGATCTCTATAGATTCGAATATTACATTGAAAGTTTTCTTTACCTGTCAAACGTTGAGTAAGTAAAGAAGTTCAGAACATCAAGTTTCGTCTTCCCAATTGACCGGTTAGGTATGTTTTAGTAGATCTTTCTTGTGATCTCTTGGTTTTATCGGATTCCAGAACAAAAATTCATCTAGTCTGGTGGGGTATCCAGCTACAGGCAACATACATTGGAGAAGATGCACTATTTCTCGTATAAAGCAGTGTGGGATAGCCATACAAACAGGATATTATTTGGGTTTCGAATACTATGTTATTTTGTAATATTTGATCAGGGTTTACTTGAAGAGGGAAGTATCCTTATACCAGGTTGTCCTGACAAACCTCTGCACAGAGGGACCTTAGACACTCGAGGATGGTGTCTAGTTTTAACTCCTCGACCTAACATTCACAGGTAGCATGAATTGGAACAAATACATAGACGAAATTGCCAACGCTGCTGCAACGCAAGTGGGCTCCCTCTACCGTGTGAAGAGAACTTCTCACACCTGTCAATATCCTATATCTCTACAAAGCGACCATCTGCCCATGCATGGAGTATTGTTGCCACATCTGGACTGGTGCATCATCCACTAGTCTCTCTCTCTCTCTCTCTCTCTCACTCTCTCTCTCTCTTAGACAAGGTCCAAAAAAGAGTCACTAATCTAATACGTCCATCAATATCCACCAAACTGCAGCCCCTGTTCCATCGCCGCAATATTGTGTCCTTGTGCTTGTTTTACAAGTTCTCAAATGAAATGTGCTCCGATGAACTTGCTGCTCTGGTGCTCCCTCGACGTAAATACAATGTGAACATGAATCTCGCTTCACAGCTCTTAATTTAGGATGATCCCCAAAACTTCCACCCTAATTTTCAGTAAGCTATTCCGTCTCCAATGGCAGATTGCCTTGTTTGGGGTGGACTATGTTACAAAAAAAAAGTAAAGTTACATACGTTACAAGTTTATTTACCAAATGTTTCAACAAAGCAAATTATGAAAAATTCATTTAACCAATGGATTTTCAAAATAATAGATCTTTTCCTCAGAAGGAGAGAAACCAATAAATTATTAATTATTTGTAAATATTAATTTGAAAACTTTACAGAACAATTTTAAGTCATGCAAATAGCACAAAAAACACAAAAACTTCACGTATTGATGAGTTGAAAGTATATATATGCAAATTAATCAAACAAGTTCAAATATATTGATAGAATGAAAATTAGATCAATACTTTAAAGTGCTCAATACAGAGTAGAGCTTTATGAATATACCTTATATAAACATTTAAAATGGCCTACACAAATGCAATAACGTTTCACAAAGCCATATCGAGTGGAGAGGCAAAATTTACAATGAACGTTAAGTTGTTTTTTCTCAGCAGGCACTAAGTTAATTTTATAAAACCTAGCATATATTGATGTTATAATCATACCTAACACTATTATGCTTACCTTTACAAAACGTTTGCCCATATGAGTAATCAGGAAAGCAAACGTTAAAAAGTGTGTGCTTTGCTAAATGCACTCGTCACCCAAAGGAGATTTTCAGAATATCTGGAGTGTCCATAAAGACTGTTTATAATGTAAATAATAGAATGACCAGTAGAAAACTAGTATGAGTAAGTCTGTAAGTGGAGGAATAATCAAAAACGTACCAAAGCTTTTATTAAAGTTCGAAAATCCCAAATCCTTAAGGATCCAACCAAATCCATGAGAGAAATGGAAATTGGACATGAGGTAGACAACAAGACCATTAGAAATGCAGTAAAATATTATTCAACCACATCCATGAGAGAAATAGCAATTGAACTTGAGACCCTTAGAAATGCAGTAAAATATGATTTGCAGTTAAAATCTTACGCAAGAACAGCAAATCACTTGTTAACAACAGCTATGAAAGAAAAAGAGATTAGAAAGATGCGATAAAATTATTATATGGTTCTCCATTAGAAAATGTTCTCCATTATAACGATATTTTCAGATGAAAAGATCTTCACTGTCGATGCTAATCTGAACCGCAAAAATGATAGATTAATCACAAAATCAACAGCTGAGGTTAAAAATCCTGGTCAAGTTAAAATGTTATTGTTGTGATTTTGATGGAAAAGAAATGCTTATAAAATTTTATAAAGCTACTGAAAAGATCAATGTTAATACTTACTACAAGACTCTGAGGTACCATGAGGTAATTATGTATGGACAAATCGAACTTCAATTTTTTGGAAATCATGTTTATGGTGGCCTCTAGCCAAGATATAAACCCTCTGGATTATACTATTTTAGGCATTTTTGAGCATACTACCAATAGAACATCACGCATCAATGTCGTAAAACTACTATTTGAGAAGAATGGAAGAAGTTGTCTCCTGAATATTTGAGGAACACTTATGCAAGTTTCAGGAAGTGTGTACACATTTAATAAAAACATTTTCTATCATAATACATTCTCATGACTTTCAATAAACTAATTGGTCATAAACTGTCTTTCAATGTATGCCTCAAATTATTGTAAATGTTGCTTCTTCAATATATATATATATATATATATATATATATATATATATATATATATATATATATATATATATATATATATATCATTCACATACTGCCGTTTTTGAATGATATGCTTAAGCTCAACATTTAACCAATCGTCACTAATTCTTGGGTTCGTCATCAATTCAGTTTTCATCCAAAATTTATGCCTTTTTTTGCATTAGAATTGACTCGTCTAAAGCCTTTTTTAACATAAAGAAATTAAAATTTGGTCCAGTAGAAAAAAAAAGTTATTCAAAATATGTGTGGTCATCAGCGTGTAGGATAACGCCCCCCACCCATTGATATGAATAACCATAACTTTTTTTAAGGTATCTAAAAATATAGATGTCTGGAAAAGAGTTTAAGATATGGAAAGGGTTGAGCAGCTTAAATTGACAAAAATGGCAATTGAGTAACGCTATTCATGCCATTTAACTCGACAT
>OY744519.1:169307728-169360228 GCA_963556195.1 Sepiola atlantica
AAAGCCTGGGAGGGTGGACCTCCTAGAACTGCACAGGACAGACCCATAGACCGGCGTAAATCAAGCCCCGAATGCCAAGACAATACCAGTTTGTGGGGTGCATTATCCATCGGAACAGATACTACACTTTGGTCTTAGCCAAAATCCTCTTTGATGAGGAGTAACGGAAATCTTCATTTAGCACTTTCTTTATAGTTGTCACTCTGACCCCCATCTTCCTCGCCATGGTCCGCATTGCTTTGCCCGGATCTTGCTGCGCCTTTTTTGCAGCTTCTCGACAAATTTCGTTGTGCAAACACAGTCAGAACGCCTGCTAAGATACTTCCTGCTAGCCACTGATTCCACATCTTCGGCACAATTCTCCAGCTCACATTTTATGGTGTTCAAAGTATTCAAGGAGCACTGAGCTGCAGCTAAGATTTCCGAATTTTTTTATCTGGTGCGAATAATTATGATGCAGGTCATTCTCTTCCAATATTCCGGTTCTTTCAAGCCGTCCGTTATCTCCAGCTCTCAAACTCACCAATAGTTGACAGAAACGGCTATCCCTTGCACTTTACGACAATTAAATATTTCAAATGGTTCTAAAATTAAATAATATCTAAAATATTATCAAAATTATCTCGAACAAATATAAATTAATATGAAAATCAGTTAGAAACCAGATAACACGATGCAAGAATTGTTTTTTCAAATAAATGGAAACATCCGTTTAAATCCAAGATTTTTCGGATTAACAAGCCTTCTTCAGACAATTTGTTCCTTTTTCTTTCTTTCTTTCTTCATTGTCGAGATATATCTTTCATTAACCGATATTTCTGCTGTAGTCCTTTTGCATTTAATATTCATACAAACATCTTAGCGTTCTTACTACACCTATCCATGCTTTAAAGGAAAAGTATCTCCAGCAACATCGGGAGAAATCGGCTATGTTCGGCGGCGACGTCGTTAGATCTCGAAAATGAAAAAAAGAATGAAAAATTTAAAAAAGTGTCTGTATATCACTGAAGATGATTTGTTAAGCCGAAAATTTTTGGATTTAAATAAATGTTTTCATTTATACGAGAGAAAAAATCTCTCGCATCGTGTTATCTGGTTTCTAACTGATTTCCTATTTTTCATTAACCGATGCGTCTGATGTAGTCAATATACATTATTTAATATATCCGACAATCAATATATTACAAAAATATATTAATCGGTGCCTTTGAACTTTTTTGACTGGAGCAATATCGCTCCGACTATTTTCCGTATTGTATTGCCTCCTCTTAATGATGTTAAGTCAATTTTGTACCCGATATTAATTAACTCGTTTCGGGCACTCATTTGTACCAGATATTTTATTTTTTATGGCCGATATTATTTTAATTCCTATTTATTTATTTTAATCATTTTTGCATCGAATGACAAAGCAGGAGCTATCAAATTCTAAGAAGAAAGTGGTATTTTTTCGCAATAAATATTTTTTTGTAAAAAATTCCAATAAATTATTTTTCAAAACATTCGTTACGGTCTTTTAATATAACCCTAACCCTAACCCTAACCCTAACCCTAACACTAACACTAACACTACTCTAACACTTAATGATAGCCACTCGTACTTAAGGTTACTCTTAATAACATTTTGTTTCCTGACCTAAAACGCTAGAATAACCCGGAAATGGGGATCATTTTACGTTAACTTTATATACGAAACTGATCCCTCACTGTAAATTCTAATTTAACAACAATTTAAATAAATAAAATAATCGTCTACAAAAGTAGAATCTCATTGGGGCGTCAGCATTGAGTGTTAATCTATAACTGTACCCAAAAAAACGTACTTGTCTTATTTTTTATAAGTTAAAAAAATGTAACACCGTAGTAATAAACTATACACTAACTAAAATTAACCGATACGAAATTCCTCCAGGCAAAAAAGCCTAAAAGTATCTATTACGTCACGTTCAAATCCTGTGGAGTGTTGGTGTTTTATGACTTTTTAACCATTATCAGAGCATATCAAGTCAAACAGTTTGTTTTTCAGGGTCAGACAATGTTTCTTTTTGTGAAGGTGTTTTAGAGTGTGGGATTTGACTATTCATAATGTGTGAGTGATTTTGTTTGATTTTTTTAGATTTTCTCATGATTTTTTTCTTCTTTTTACGATATTATTTGGGCTATTCTTTTGAAGAGAGTTTTTGTTGTGGCCCTTTTAAAGGGACCGAAATGAAGACACGGACACGGTATAAAGTAGAAACAAGTGTATTAAGAAAAGAGAGTACAGAGGGAATAAATATGCGCCTGGTAAGTAGAGTTCGACTATCTTACTCGATTCAATATTTATTCTGCTTTAAATACAGAAATGTGGCACAAGGCCAAAAAAAGGGGTGGGGAAAGATCGGTCTTCACTAACTTACTCTGACTGGTCTAACTTGGCTAGTTTCATTCGTGACCATCATTCACCAAAATACCACATCCACACTACAATCATGCACCATACACCAAAAGAATTTATACCATGACTATCCTACTTAAAACCCATAATTACACAATATGAGATGGGGGATTTGGGTAATAAAAATTTTATATACAAAAAAAAGTGAATTTATGTACAATGAAAAAAGTCCCCGTGTTAGTATAAGGATCCCCCATTTCTAAGTTGTGGCAGATATGCGGATTTTCCAGTCGAAACGCGATGCAGGTCCGAACGCTTTATTTATCTCCACCTCTTTCGAAAATCTCGAAAGGTGACCTGCATCTCTGGCAAATCTGGCTATCTGTCACCTAATCGGGAGAGGGGTTGGGGAATTAAAAACTTAAATTGGGAAAAAAAAAAAAAAAAAAAACATTCCGGCGAGAGTTAATTGCCGTTGACATTTATTGAGCAAAGAGGGAGAGTCCATGTTGTACATCGGTAAGTCACCATAACAGTTTTTCAAATTGTTTGCCTGATAGCAAGATAATTTACTTTCGATGCACATTAATTGTCAGATTTTATTTTGTTAATACTGGATTTTTTAATTAAATTTGTTCGTACAAATTAGTTTCGTCAAAAAACCTTATTATTTGAGAAAAATCTATATTTTAAAACAATGTTTTTATATTTGTTACTTTGTAATATTTCCTGTGTATATGTGCATATTTTTTTAACTTTATTTCTCTATGTTTTATTTTGATTCCTTGATTGCTATGGTTACAGTGGGGTTCATTTCCCCCTCCAAACAAATATATGTGGGTCAGCCTTGTGTGGCCGATACGTATACGTATTAGTACAGTCTCTTCCTTTCGTTCGGTTATCATGTTTATGTTTTCTGTCCCGAGTATGGATTGACGTTCATACAATTTGTTTCCAATACTAATTGCCATTTTAATTCTTTGATATTTTCTTTTGCAATTTGTATGTGGTATTTTGATATTATTTATATCCTTGTTAAGACCTTCGTTGCCTTTTCATTGCCTTTAATACCAACATGGCTTGGTATCCAGTCAAGCATATTTCCTTTTGTGCTTGAACTAAATTATGATATTCTTCTAGTATATTAAAGATTTAAATGTGATTAAATCTCTTTTCTTTGGAAATAAGGGAAGATAATGAGTCTGTAAATATTAAAAACTGTTATTCTGGTGATTTATTTATTTTCAAATAATTTTTTTGTATATACGCAGAAAATATTATATTTTTTATATATACGCAGCAAATATTATATTTTTATATATACGCAGCAAATATTATATTTTTATATATACGCAGCAAATATTATATTTTTTATATATACGCAGAAAATACTATATTTTATATATATATATACGCAGCAAATGTTATATTTTTTTATACATACGCAGCAAATATTATATTTTTTATATATACGCAGCAAATATTATATTTTTATATATACGTAGCAAATATTATATTTATATATATATATACGCAGCCAATATTATGTTTTTATATTTACGCAGCAAATATTTTTATTTTATATATATACGCAGCAAAAATTATACTTTTTCATATATACGCAGTAAATATTATATTTTTTATATATACGCAGCAAATATTATATTTTTTATATATACGCAGTAAATATTATATTTCTTATTTATACGCAGCAAATATTATATTTTTTATATATACGCAGCTATTATCATATTATATATATATATACGGAGCAAATATTATATTTTTATATATACGCAGCAAATATTATATTTTTTATATATACGCAGCAAATATTATATTTTTTATATATACGCAGCAAATATGATATTTTATATATACGCAACAAATTATTATATTTTATATATATACGCAGCAAATATTATATTTTATATATATACGCAGCAAATATTATATTTTTATATATACGCAGCAAATATTATATTTTTATATATACGCAGCAAATATGATATTTATATATATATATATATATATATATATATATATATATATATATACGCAGCAAATATTATATTTTTATATATACGCAGCAAATATCACTTTGCAATATTTGCTGCGTATACGTAAGTGTTTTTTTTTTGTATTTGGCAATCATTCTACACTTGACTAAAAATTAATATCGTTGGCCTTTTGACTAGGGGCAAAGTATTGTTTCTTTTTTTATACTACACTTCATCTTTCTGTCCTTGATCAATGGAGGAGAAATCCTTCTAGACCGAGGGATTTTTAATTTTTGTTCCGATCCAGAGTGCCTCTTTTTAAGGAGCTGAATTTCCCCCACATTAAAAACCTACCTTGTGTCTAACTCTGCCCTCGTGGAGAGGCAATTAAATAGGGACTACAAACGAATGTCACTTCTAAGTAACATGTCGAACTTGAAGAGATTGGTAAATAATTTAGACGCAATCTCTGTTAATTCTTTCAAAGAAGAATCAGAGAAAGTGCCAATCCTTTAGAAGAAGGTGGTAAGTATTTACCCCGGTGGATAGTAAGAATCGTGACCAAAGCAAAAAAAAAAAAAAAATGGCGAATCTTCCAGAGATTGTGTGTCCCTGTAGGCAAACCTTGGGTTCGTTATTGTTGCATTTATCTAGAAGAAAGGTAATTGATGGGAATCGTTGTTGATGGAAGATTTCGCGAAAAGGTCAGCCTATTTATGATAACAACGACAATTACAAACAGGATAATGGAGGAGGCTGAGAGCGTGCGGGGTTCACGCCCAGTCTCTGGCAAGTAAAGAAATGGTTGACCTTTACCCCATAAAATTATATCCAATGATTGTTTATAGCGCATTTGTTTGGAGAAGGAGTGGATTGGCGCATCTCTCTCCCTGTCTCTTTTCTCTCTCTTTCTCCTCCCTCTCTCTCTCTCTCTCTCTCTATATATATATATATATATATATATATATATATATATATATGGGTACTGTAATGTATTGAGAGAGTGTTCAATGTATTTAAATTCATCATCTAAATATTCATTGCTGCATATATATATATATGGAAAATGAAAACGGAACAGCCAAAATCATTTATATATCTATCAACGTTTCGTCTGTATTTCAAGACTTTCCCAAGATGGTTGATTTGAAGAAATAACATACAAATCAATCATTTTGAGAAAATCTTGAAATAAAGACGAAACGTTGATGAATATATAAGTAATTTTGGTGTTTATTTTATCATTTTCCATCACGTTGGAATATTATTTCTATAATTTTCATTATGTATGTATTATATCCTTTAAATTCACATAAAAATTGGGTTAATGGCTCAATAGTGTATACATTATTAGAACTTAAAATATAATATAATAATTTAATTTTCCGAATTTAAAAAAAAAAAACATTTTAATTCATACAATTGTTTCTACCCATTTTAAAACATACATTATCTTAGGTAACAAACTAAAAAGGGATAAATAATTAAAATGAAAGGAACAATTTTAAATGTTAATGGTTTCGGAGTTTGTTTGTTTTTTGTTGTTGCTTTTTTCTTAATTTGATAGGAAAATCAATGAAGAAGCCTTTTGAAAAAATCTTCTGTTTGTTATCAAGAGAATATACGTATAAAGTAATGGGCAGAAACAATTGTATGAATTTTACTGTGTTTAAACTAATTAGGAACATTTATTTATTTATTTATTTATTTATTTATTTATTTAGATATCATACCTACACATCCACACTATGTTTTTCAATCGTAGCTTTGATAAGCTCGATTTCCGAGTTAGTGTTCTCCATATTTTCATGTTGGAGAATGGAGCGAAATTTCTTCCCATAAAGGTCGCGTGGCTAAATCCAAAATATAACTTTTGAAACAAGCTTACCGTTAATTTTTTCTATATTGAAATTTCAGGCATTAAATTATTTTACATGAGAGTTGAAACTGTCGCCGTCGCTAAATTTAAAGTGGGTCAACTTCCAAATATTGTATTAACAACCCTAAAAAGTATGAAAACTGAGAAAATAGTGTTAGACGATGTACTTGAGGTTGATAAAGTGATAACAACTTGCAAAAAAAAACACACAAACCAATTCAACAGGTTCAAAGTTTTTAAAGTGTTTGGGGAAAAATATCAATTTTCTAAGATTTTCAGGTAAATATATAAAATTGTGGAAACTTTTCCTGAATTTCCTGAATTTCAAATTGAAATATTTTTTAATGCATAGATATATTGACCTGATTTGTTTTTTTATGGGGGGATACTGACAATTTTATCTAGTTTCGCAATATCTTAATGGATTTTCCATTTGAATAACTTCATTTTTCACCTAAAGTCACCCCATAGCCACTGATTATCTGCGGAATTATAACTATTTCGCCACTTCCGTTATGATTGTGATTATTAAGTTATGTGGATAAACGGCCAATGTCGTTTGTGTTTAGAATCTTTTGTTCTGTTGGGACACAGTGAATTTGTGATTTAATTAATACATGTATTTTAAGTATTTCTATGATATTCATATCATTGTTAGTCATTATAATATTTTCGACACGTCAGAGTAGTGAGCAAAACTGATTGTGTTCTTCTAAATCGATTTCTGACCAGTAAATTAAGACTGGTTGATTTATTGCTATAAAAAGCAATTTAATCGCCGGCAAAGCTCATTACTCATCAGAGCAGATGGTGTCGTTGGTGGAAAGAAACGCAGTTGTTGCACGTCGGGGATTAAACGGATTCAGAATAACGGACTGATTCTCGGTGAGATTTAATTGCGAAGACCAGCAAACGGTGTCTCGTGATGAATTGTTCGAAAAGGGATAATTTATCGAAAGATTTAGGATTTCTGACATGCAAGGGTCGGAAATATTCAGTAAAGTTCATTTAGTACCATTCCTTGCAAGAAAAAATGAATTGACAAGGAATACATCAAAAATTGAATCACGCTTAGATCTCGTTTCTAAAAGACTAATCTATTTTGGGCAGTAATTATCTAATTAAGTAAAAGTGATCGTGCCATAGTCGAAAATTCGACGAATAAACTGGATGGATTCAGACAAAATAGCCAAAGAATGAATTAACAAGGACATTTTTGGGGTTTATCGGATGAATTATTTAAGAGAATTTTATTACATAATTGAATTGTTGGTGTAGATTGAATTTTTTTTAGATTGCTGTTGATTTGTTTTAGGTATTTATGAAAATGTTGTTCTACCGATGTTCCGATGCTTAGAAAATATTATTTTTCATTGTGTGATTTAAAATAAAAATTACCTTGAAACAGCTGTAAACAACTATAATACGTTTGTCTATACTCTTTATTTGTCTATGCTCTTTATTTGGAACGAGATTTGAAAATGTTTTTAATCTTTTCTTTTATAGAAATCGCTCCAGACAAGGCATGAAGCCACTTGATGTAAAGAGCTAAAAGATAATATAAGTTTAAGGTCAAACCCCTACCAACGATAAAAACAGCAATTATTTCCCCTTTGTCACAAACATCGCTCATGGAATGTGACGACTAAAGGACAAAATAGGGAAACGAGAGTTACGAGACTGCCGAAAGTAAACCCGAAGTCGACTTTCTACTCTCCTAACTCGTCAAAAATACACACACACGCATATATATGTATGTGTGTGTATAAAAACAATAGAAAAGTTAGATTCCGGTAACCTTGTCTTTATTCAATTTTTAAAAGATCCCGTTCTTAATGGATCGTTTCATCGTCGTTAGACAACCAAAATACAGGGTTATATATCTCGTTGGAAGTAAAGGCCAAAATCGTGCCCTCAACCATCAGAAAATAAAAACAACTAAGATGAAATTTAAAAAAATAAAGAAAGAACTATGAAATATGGCGCCCATGAGAATAAAACAGAATGTTTGGAAAAGGATGACATGCTTAATAAGTCTTGAACACCCCCTCCCACAGCTATTACGTTTCAAGAAAACTACGCTGTATGCAACTGCTGCTGATAACTATGTCGTCGTTGGTTTTGACATCTGATGATTTTTGGATGACTTTGTTTTTGCTTTTATTATGAGTTAGTCCCGTAGTAGTGTACTTGAGCAGTAAACCATGAATTATTTTGTATATACTATTTTAAATGTTTATATAAAGTTTATATATATATATATATATATATATATATATATATATATAGAGAGAGAGAGAGAGAGAGAGAGAGAGAGAGAGAGAGAGAGGGAGAGAGAGTATTTTAAGAAGGCTGAGGACAATGGAGAGTGCCGGGTAGGTTGTAAGCTGGAACGAACAAAAATACTAAATTGAAGTTGAACTTATTATTTATTTTTTTCTAAAATCTTACATAACAGCAAGTGTAGTGTTGGCTATTTGTGTGTTGTTCGGATGATTATTAAAAATCATTTATTTAATATTTCGGGAAAATCCTCCCTTTGTCAAAAATAATAAACACCAAAGGAAAAATCCGTCTATGTAAAGAATTCACCAAAATTGATGAGAGAGTAGGGTTGAGAATAGAAATTCATAAATTATCTTTTATGTGTGTAATATTATATAAATATTGTGTGGTTATTAATTAACTGTTAATATATTTGATAATATATTTTTATTTTTTATTTGTTTCTACGTGTTGCTGTTTTATTTTCGTTTTTTTGGGTTTTGTTTTAAGTAATCAATTAATCCCTATTTTATTATAAAATGTTATTGTTTATCATATATTCAAAAAGTATTATTAATTGTGGGTTTCATTAAATTAGTTTATCGAATGAATGCAATGTGTTACTTCAGATGAATACAGACACAGCGACACTACTACAAAATAGATATCTCCAATCTGCAACAAGCATCTGAATCGCATCAACTAGCAAACAATCAGTTGACGAACTAAACGTTTTCATGGCGTGGGAAGATAAAGAACTAGTGTTCGGCATCTGAGCTAAGGTTAATATCACATCAAATTGAATATCGATCATTGGTTAAGTGTTTGATGTTTGACCACGGAAACAGGTCCTCTTATCTTTAGGATTCCTATGGGGTGAATTCGCACCTATTTCGATTCGAAAACCGTTCACTAGAAACCTTTTAGAATCACGGAACCGCGGAATCCTTAAAAAAGAGATGACTTCTAAACAAATATAAATAAATAAAACAGAATATATCTATCTATTACTAATCCAGACTAGGCCCTCCGCGCTTAGACATTTGTCTAGTAAATATATATATATATATATATATATATATATATATATATATATATATATATATATATATATATATATATATATTATTGTAATAATCCAGGTAAAAAATATCCACAGGGTGGTAATCCAGATAATTTTAACCGGGTTTATTAAAAGTGCTCACTATCAAAATAGAGCTTTATATATGATTATTTTTATTTACACAGACATGTACAAAATCTACGACACTGGCATGTCGATGTTATCGATCAACAGCTATTACAAACTGAGATCTTATCCGACAGGGTTAGAATCCGATCTGTGTAAATTTAAATAATCATATATATAAAAGCTCTATTTGATATTGAGCACTTTTCATAAACCTGGTTGAAATTCTTTGGATTACTACCCTGTGGATGTTTTACCTGTATTATATATATATATATATATATATATATATATATATATATATATATATATATATATATATATATATATATATATATATATACAGTGTGGGGCGGAGAGGACGGACGCGTTTTAAAATATCACAAAGTCGTTAATTTTTTATTAAAAAAATGTATTCACAGATTTGAGTTCATGAAGACTTAGCATTTTTTTCTTTTATCAGTTAGAGCCATGGACGATAAACCACCGCGTTTTTGCGTACGGCAGTTTCGTCAAGAATAACGAGTCTATCACGGCAGTTCAGTGTGATTTTCATCGCCATTTCAATATCCACTGAAATCTAGCTGTTCCCACTCGCAAGACTATCCTACGTTGGGTTAATGCACTTCGTACACGAGGAATACTGATGAACACAAGACTACGAGGGGCTAGACGTAATCATATATATATATATATATATATATATATATATATATATATATATATATATATATATATATATATATATATATATATATTCTTACCTTATCTTATATCTATTAATAATGGAGTTTATGTATCTGTCTGTCTGTCTGTCTGAAGCCGAAACTCCAGTATGACTATTTAACTGAAACTAATCTTTTTTAAATTCTTTATATACTGTCATCAAAAGGCGTTCAGACACCAGATGGGTGTTTCCATTAACATAAGTCATTCCTTTAAACCTTCAATTAAATTCATATTTACAAATATACACTTATAACTGCTATTATCCAATTTACATATGTATTTACAATATTTTCCGATAAGGTTATATTAATAAACATTATTCATACAATTAATTAAAGCCATTTTCATCATAACCGGCGTGTTTTCTAAACCATTTCAACGCGAGTACTGTTAAAATTGCAAAGTCATTAGCTGTTTAATAAGTGGCGTCCTCCCTCCCTCCGGTAATTAAATATGGCGATCTCATTAAGCAGCCGATTAGTTGTTTAATCAGTGGTGTCATCCCTCCCTCCGGTAATTAAATATGGCGATCTGATTAAGCAGCCGATGTTAATATGTAAACAACAACGCTGTAATCCACCGTGCTCAGTTTTCCATTTTTAAAACCGTCCTAAGTTTGTTTATTCTTAGCCATTATGTTTTAAAACACAAATTTATTAAATCAAATTGTTTAATTAAAATAATAATTGATTTAAAAAATACTATATAAAAACTCGCGCACGCACACACACACACACACACAGTTCAGGTAAACTTTTTCTTTCCGAGAATTAAAAAACTTTTCGTGTTAACTGTATTTGATTTCTTAATACTTTCATATCCAATATTATCATTTTTTCACGACCTCAACAGAATTTATGATTCCATGTTTTATTTATTAAAAAAAAAAGATGTGATTTTTTTTTTCTTTAATGTCAACAAAATAAACTAACACATTGTACTGGAAAACTATACAACTGATTGTAGAATCAAATTGTTTAATTAAAAAAAGGTCATTAAACAAACACACACACACACTGTGTTCACTGTATTTGATTTTTTGGTGCTTTTTCATTTTAGGACCCACGCTAACTTTGACCCCATCGTTACAGTTAGGGTTAGGGTTTTTTTTTTCCTTTTTAATTAAAAATATTTACATGTATAGGGGGGGATAAAGAAATTGGGGGAAGGCGGTCAAAAAAAATTTTTTTTTTCTTAACTAAAAAATATTTCTATGACTGGTAATATAAACAAATTGAGGGGGGTACAAAAAAAAATTTTTCTTTCTTTTTAAACTACAAGTCTTTCTATTTATGGGCGAGGCTACAACAAAAATCGGGGTAGGATCGAATTTTTTTTCCTTTATTTTCAACTAAAAATAATCTTGGTCATAAACACAAAAAATCAATGTCTAACCACCACAGAAATATGACTGGGGCTCCATTGGCTTACGCGTGAGCCTTCATTTCTGATGCGGCAGCCTAGCAAAAATATGCGACCGGAGGGAGCATATATTTGCTAGTATTAATAATGGAGATTTGATATCCGTCTATCTGAAGCAGAATCTATTCTATTACTTATAGATCTGTTAGATGAAAGCAGATTTTCATCTAAGAATAATGATGAAAAAATGTGTATTTGAAAAGGAAGTGACTCTTTGTCTATTGTTGTCTTGCTTGATCAAAACATCATTTTGGAAAACGGAGTTTTTTCCCTTGCATTCAGCCAGGCGACATTGGGAGAACAACGATAATCAATTACGGCCTCATTACAAAGTAATTCTTGTTAGGTTGTAAATATATAATAAATAATTATATTTGTTGATCTATACGGAAGCTTTTTCATCTAGATTATTCCTTGATATGTGTGTCTTACCACTTGCACGTTATTTCAGAAAAAAGGCCAGAGGTTACATCGGCCGAAACGTTGTAAAAATAAAGACCAAGATGAGATTAGTAGTTCAAATAATATAAATAATATAAAACTAATGTATACCCGCTGCTTTAGTCGTTCTAGTAAACTTTCCAGCTTTACTTAGCTTTTTTCGCTGTGTGGCTAGTACGAAGGAAAACATCCGTGAAATTTTGTGGAAAAAATACGCTACTCAGTATTTGCATAGGAGAGTGAGTAACTACGGTAAATGTATTTATGTAACATTTTATTTACAAAAACATTGGAAATTATTATGAAATAAAACTTTGTGCTTAGAAACATCGTTTTAAATTTGAAATTACCAATAGAAATGTAGAAAACCAAATAACGATGTGTTGTTTTTTTTCTCAAAAATAAATTTATTTACCTTAAAGACGAACAAGCTTTCAACTTTTTAAAAGTCATTTTCAAGTTGGGACATTTTTTTCTTTTCTTTACCTTTTCCATTGAAGATAAATCCGTCTTGGGTACTGTCCGCCGAGATGTTGTGTGTGGATGGTTTAAAAGTCTTAAATAGATAATTTGATCTAATGACGCGAATGGAACATTTTTTTCTTTTTAAAAGCTGGTTGAATATTTAGTTTTAATTACAACTTGGCAGTCATTTTTACATCTTCCTACTTCACAATGGAAAACTTCAAAAACGGTTTCTTTTAATTCTTTCTTTAGTCATTTTGCTTCGGCATTTTAAGTTTCAATATTTTGACAGAATTTCATTATTGATTTTTTTTCATCCAGTCTGTATCCAAGAGATTGTTTGAGTTGTTCATTACGAACATTGTTAATTTTAAATTATTTCCTTTTAATATAACGTTAGAGATTAGCTTGCCTTCAATTTTTCATTGTTCACCAGTGACGCTTTTAACTATTTTTCTCGTTTTAATCATAGTTGGTTTTCCAATTTTGTTCCACGTTTGAAGATTTATTATTAAAAGAGATTTGAGCCGGAATCAACTTGTAGCTTTATATTTTTGTTTAATATCTAACCTGCATAAGTTCCTGATATTTTCAGCTCCGTCAATTTTAGCAATTTTAATCAAGCTTTTTCTAATGTTATTTTAACTCTGCGGTGTCTGCCTTTGTGTATCATGCGACCGCAATTTAAACACTTTTTTAAATTTTATATTGACAATCTTTGTAGCAATGCAATTGCCCGCAACCAAAACACGGTTAAGGAGACAAATTATTTATTTTGGCTTGATGAAATTTAGTTGGTGAATAAATTTTCTTTTTGTTACAGATTTTTCTAATATGTGACACACTCGTATTTGATACTAAACCAATTCGCAGTCTGCATTACGATCTTCGTCTCGGTCAAAATACGAAACAAACGTATTTTTCATTTGCTCCAATTGTTTTTCTTAGTATTTTTCTATTTCCATTTTCTTCTGATATTCCATTTGTTCTATTTGTTTTTCCTTAGAATTTCTCTTCAAGTCGAAGTTGTGGTTCTTGTTGGTGTTTAATAATTTCCAACATAGCACTCTTAAATTCCTCTATTTCCGTCACTAAAAATAGGTTACCGACTTTTTCATGTTTTTTTTAAATTATTTTTTAAACGGTCGTAACTTTTCCCACTGGAAGATGAACTTTTTTTTTAGCGAGAGAAAAAGAAAGAAAGCTTGGTCAAACTTTGTGATTTCATATACAAAGGAATAAATGTTGCCTACTGTAAAAATGGAAAGAAAATGAAGAATTACCAGCTTTGAAGTGCGTGGACCGTTTCGCATAGTGGGAACTCGGTTTTTAGAGGAAAAAAGAATTTGGGTTCATAGTAGATTTTTATAGGTGGCATTCATTTGCATATGAGGATAGCAACTGCTTTAAGAAATAACGTATTAGGAAGACAGCAGAGAGTGAACATTGAGATTGAGATTAAGATTGAGATTGAGATTGATTGTTGCGATGTCTTCGAAGAAAAGTTACTTTGAATAAATTACCGGATTACAAACTTATTTACGTGTTCATGATTTGATTAAACAATTAAAAAGATCGATGAAAAATTGACAGACCTCTAGTTGTGTTTTTTTTTCTCGTGGTCGGTCTATTTAGATTTGAAAACCTCGTGTTGGAGAATGATTTGAAATCTTATTGATCCCCTTCAAGAATAAAAACTTTTTCCTATTTTCTGACGTTGAAAACTTTCTTTTCGCTGATTGCTGTGTTAAAAATCTAATATGGCTTTTAACTGTTCTTTTGTAATTAACAATGTTTTCGACCACACCAGCTAAGTCTTTTTCGAAAATGTAACATAGCTAGTTGTAGTAATGGTTATGTTGTATCCGGAATAAGTCTGAATCCTTGTTGTCGGCGTGGTGTGCGACATAAGTTCGGGTTATATTTTGTTCGAATAAGTCTGAGTGACTCGTCGCCAGTAATGTAACCTTGAAGAGTCGATAATAAATAAGACAACACGGTGGTATATTAATAAAAGTGTGTATTTACAGAAGTGCAGAATAGTATGATGCAGAAAAATTGCTCGTCCTTCGTCGTTGGCTCTTCTATACATAATGTCTAGACGAGTCCATATAGTCACAAAATAGGGTACATCAACATCACTCCATAACAGCTCTCAATTTCGGCAAGGGTTCCCAAGTTCGAAAAGATGCGCGTGAAGATGACCGGAGATTACATCGGCCGAAACGTTGTGAAAATAACAACCAAAATGAGAATAGTAGATCGAATAATTCAAATAATACAAATTATCTGCACCTAAAAAATTCTGATCCGAAACCTACAATTAATTTTTCTCATCTATATATTATACATCTATATACGCTAAGATGTACGTGCGTGTGTCCCGCTCCTAAAGAAATTCAATTAATAAACAACAAATAATTTGGACGGAGAGACTTGGAATCGAAACCGTAACCTTTAGCTGAAAAGCGGTGACGTTACCACCGAGCTATCTAACTGAAGTTGTAAAATGAACTTAATTAAACCATTAACTGACCGATGGTGACTGCTGAAGAGACAGCGTTTGCCCTGGCACCGAGTAATATAAATAAATATATATAATTCTATCCCGTCACGCAAAATTTTGGTGAGTAAAATATGTGCATATTTTTAGTCACCGGATAATATTATTAACAGTAAATTATACAGATTGATGTAGAAAACACTGTGGAATTTCCACAGGGTCCCGCTAGTTTTGCATAATTGTTAGAGTTTTGGCTAATGGGTTAAGTGGCCAGGGTTCAATCCTCGATCAAGTAATAGCAAAGACTAAAAAATTGTACTTGGTGCTCTTTGTCAAACACTTAGTATTATAAGGTGAGGATCGATGCGGTAGATGATTGTGCAACCATTGTTTCAGCATATCATTTCACAAGCATCCGTTCAGAAGGTATCTATTGACTCTCGAAAAATAAGTAGGCCAGTTATTCAGTCAGTCTGTCATTTCGCATAAAAAAATTAACTCAATATTCGAACAAATCTATATTCGAACTGTTTCCTGGAATGTATTAAGTTCGAACATATAGGTTTCCCTGCACATCTAATACTTTTTAAAATCGATATTCATCCTTAGCTTCCAACTAAGCGCCATCTTAGCTGAAACTTGTCTAATCTGAAAATAACACTGAACGCATGCGTACATTGACGTGTTCATCTGACTTCCGGTTGCGGAAAAACCAACGTTATATCCCCTAAGAGATATTTGCTTCGCACAGTAACGTACTTCGCTGTCACGTGTACGCCTACATATTCTACATTTAGATAACATTTTCAGATGATGGTGAACTTATTTTGAAGGTCATTGCTATTTAGTTCATGAGGGAACTAGCGATGCGAACGAACGTAAAAAGTTACAAGCTTGTTGGCAAACCAGAAGAGTACCCGACTCAAAGTCAGCAGCAAACAGTGTTCGGTCAGATTTAGTTCCTGATATTAAAGACTTCCTGTTTGGGTCGCTTACTTTTCTGGTTTGCCAATTTTGTACTAATTTTTATTTATTAATTTATTTATTAAATATTTAGGTGAAAGTACAGAATAGTTAACAAAGCCCCCCATCCCCATGTTAAGAATGGCTTTCTAAATAATTTTCTACAGTTTACGAACCGCGCTGAAATAATAACGTGATTATTTAGAAAGCCATTCATAACATGAGGAAGGGGGCTTTGTTAACTATTCTGTACTTTCACTTAACAATTTAATTAATAAATTTGGGAAACTGAAACTTTCGCCGGAAGTTATATTACGGACGAAGTTTAATATCAGGAACTAAATCTGACCGAACACCGATTGCTGCTGACTTTGAGTCGAGTACAGCCAGCTTGTTTAATCCACTCTCTTTCTTTTTCCGTTCGTCTAGTTACCCATTTCCTTTTCACTGATCCCGAAATAAAGAAAGTGGGATGTCACATAAAGTTTACAAACTCAACATTTTCGACCAATGAAAATGATTCCCATGCATCAGTGTGAATGCACCGGGGAGGGGGCATCACCACATGCTTGAGAACAAAACTCTGCCCAAGGATCGATCGTTTCATTGTATCATAACATGTGTGGTTTAGTAGGTTATACTGAAGTACTTTCTAAAGGCATCTACTTTCTTTTTTTCAATTTTCTTATCATTTGTTTGTGCTGGAGATGGGGCATCCTACCGGATGCGAGACATTCACCCGCTATTTCGGAGACTCCAACTGCGAGATCGTTTTAAGATTATAACCGTCCATTAAAGTGCAATTGTTTGTATCTCTCTTGCATTTGGTTCACCGGGTATATTCGTCAGGTAGTTTTTGAAATTAGTTTTCATGAGCTCGGTTGCTCTTATACTTACTGAAACCAGTCTTAAATATTGGATGAGTAAACCCACTAGTATATAAATTGGTTAGTTGAAAATAACAGGAAATAAAAGTCCAGTCGATGTCAACTTGGTGAACTCGAAATTGGGATTTACTAGACTGTGGGATTTGAGATAAACGGATGTGGCGTCACATGGCTCACAAAAGAGAGTGAGTGATAGAAGTCGTTCGTTCCTTTGGAAGCACTAAAAGTGTGAAATCCCCGTTTGAAAAATGTTCTGATAAGATATGATTAAATAGTAATTATAAATAAATTTCGGTGTCCCCCCCACTCCGCTGGTCAGTTATTTGGAACGAAGATCAAGTCGAATTAATCTCTTCTGTTTTCCAACAGTTTTGTCTTGACTTAGTCCTTTTCCTGTGTATGAAAGACCTTATTTGCAAGTGGCGTTTTCTCAGTCTGACAGGGTCGCGACAAAAAGTAGCGTACGAGAGCAAGCAACTAACAAGGTAGACTTATGAACGTTTATAAAGGATATAAGCTTGAAACGTAACACCAGTCTATGTCTGAATTGTCAACCTAGTGTCAGTTATGCGTGTCAAATAGTCTTTGTTTTCGCTTTTCAATTATAAGCACACCTGGATACGACGTACAAAATTCTCTTTGCACAGTTCAGGAATAATCTAGGGATTATTTTGATAGACATGCCTCCTTTGGTACTGCTCGTTGGTGGTCCTCTTCAGTTCATGAATAACCTGGGGATTGTTTTGATGGATATTATCTTTGAGATAACACTACGGATAAAAAAAACTGGGGCACTGAGGTCCGATTAAGTTCATTCAGGATAACACCACGTACTAATGAGATGGTCACCAAAGTGTCCCATAAGTCATTCCAATGAGTCATTTAAAGTGTGGGGATTTTCAGTCGCATCAGAAGATTGTCTGCAAAGTCCACTTCACTCTATTATGAGTTGCAGTATACAAAACATGGAATTATTGGATCTTGCTGGTTTGAAATTGAGAATGCACTGTCAGTAATTATCACGTATAAACCCTACTTTAACTGGTCGTTAATAGGTTTGAACAGTGATTTCAACAGGATTAGGTAAGAAGATCTAGTCGAATAAATATCCCCTGTCTTCCAACAGTTTTCTCTTGATTTAGTCCTTTTCTGAACTATAAAGGAACTTATTTGTAAGCAGTACTTTCTTCAGTCTGAGGAATGTGTCAGGGTTATTGACAATATTGCATATCGATTGTTTTAATCAGGAAAAATCAGTCAGCAAAATACAAAAAAAAAGACAAATCCAAAATTGTAACGGGACGAGCTATCCGTCTCTCTATATGTCTGTCGAAACTAACCCGTCTCTCTGATGTTGTCTGTACTATTCTTCCCTTTGTAATGGAGAGTAGAAAGAAGACCTTGCGTTTACTTTCGGCAGCCTCGTAACTCTCGTTTCCCTTATTTTGTACTTTAGTCTTCACATTCCATGGGCGATGTTTCTGACCAAGGGGAAATAATTGCTGTTTTCTGGGTCGGAATCTATCCATCTAACACGTATCAATGTCTACTTTTTGACCTGGAAGTAATATTTTGTAGCTCCTTACATGAAGTTGCTTCATTTCTTGTCTGGGGCGATTTACATTAAAAAAAAACTTTATTAAAAACTAAACATCGGTGTCCGAGTGTTTACATCCCCAGGCAAGCAAGAACCTACGTTCACGACGACGACGACACCGATGTATAATGGTTTATACACGCACCAGTAAGTGAAAATACAACAAACACACACACACACACACACACACACACACACACACACATATATATATATATATATATATATATATATATATATATATATATATATATATATATATCAAAGAGAATGAAAGTGTGGGGGGCACCGAGATTTAATTATAATTTCTATTCAATCATATCTTATCAGAACATTTTTCAAACGACATTTTCACACTTTTAGTGCTTCCAAGGGAACGACGGACCAATATATATATATATATATATATATATATATATATATATATATATATATATATATATATATATATGTATATATATTGGTTTCTAAGATTTCCTACATAAAATCCCAACGCAAAAGAAAAACAAAAAAAGAAATTGGGAGTTATTTTGCTTCTAAAATCGTCCAATAAACACAGCACGAAATTGTAAGTTACACTTTTATTTGTTTATTCAGCATCAGTTTTTATTTATTATTATTTTCTCACCCACTTGTGTGCTTATGATTTTCGGTTGACTTATTACACCTATATACATAAATATATATAATTTTTTTTTTTAATAATAATAAATATTTAATTATTATCGACATGCAGAATCTTCAGTATGGAGATAACTGTTCAAACCGGTCACACGATTTGAACCCTGGAACACGAGTCACCTTTAACTCAATTCCGACGATCTAACCAATGAAGCCAATCGTAACTGTCACACAATGAGAAATAAGCCCTATTTATGTCGACTTAGGCGAACAGACATAGTCAGTTATCTAAACAGTGTTCAACAAATCACGCAGAAAGGAACTAGCATTTTTAGCTTAGATCAGACGGGTTTATTATTTCTCATAAAAGGGGGATATAAATAATTATTTAAAAATAAATATTTAATTATTATCAACATGCATATATGTTTCATCGTTGCGGAAGCTTCAGTGTGGAGATAACTGTGCAAACCGGTCGCACGATTTGAACACCGGAACACGAGTCACCTTTAAACAAAATTGACGGAATAATCTCAAGGGTCCTTTCAACTACCGTCTCGTCAGGAGAAAATCGAGAGTGAGAAATATTATTGAGGAAAGTAAAGAATAATTTCACCTCTGTGCTCTTTATTTTCGTCAATAATATTTCTTACTATCGATTTTCTTTGGACTGGATGATAGTTGAAAGGGCCCTTGAGATTATTCCATCAATTTTGTATAATACATATAATACATATATATATATATATATATATATATATATATATATATATATATATATATATATATAGTTAGATGAGTGATGCAAAGTAAAGATTGCACAAGAACCAAAAACTACTATATCATCAATTGTACCAACAAGTAATTTCATTTCCTTAACCCATGGACTTATCATATATATATATATATATATATATATACTTAGCAATTTTTTTCATTGGTTTCCTTGGAAAAGAAGGGAACAAAATAAGTGAAATCAAGAGAACAATTTTGATGTTAACGGTTTGAGTTTTTTTTTCTGGGTTTAATTTGATGGGAGAAATTCACCGAGTAAGCCTTTTGAAGACATCTTGAATTCATTATCAAGAAAAATAAATGTGTGTTTTGAAATAGACAGAAACAATTGTATGAATAAAGATGTTTGTTAAACAATTTAGAGAAATATTAACTCTCTTCTCGGCATGACCATCTAAGTTAAATACGTGTCAATGTATCAACCGCAATGTGAATTCGATAGCAATTTATTTCTATAAAGAATAATAACATTTCTATATAATAATAATCGAAAGTAATAATAAAAAGGAAATAAGAAAAAATTGGAATAGTAGTCAATAGTAAGCAGTAATTTATAATTAACTGAACAAGTTATCAATACCTCGCTTAGCTATCTATGTATTTCTCTTACCCTATCTCTATCTATGTTGATTCAACCTCTCTCCAATATTTCACAATGTGTCTGTCGGCATCAAAAAGAAAGAGTGAATCTCTTTTTAGTGAGGCCATCTAATTTATAAATGGATGTCTGCACGGCCACATTGACAGGGTGCTAATGAAAACAGACGAAATCTTAAGGAAAACCCTTCAAGTGCGGAACCAACACCCATAACTATTCGCATTGCGCGTTAAGCAATGAAAATACTATTCCAAAACTGAAGAGTAACAACATTGCTATTAAGTGTCGAAAGTGAAGAATCTCAGGTCGACCGGTGGTCGGCTCGGCAGACAGAGCATCTCACAGACATGCGAGGACGCATCTCAACATCAATCAATATCCGACACTTCTGGAAAAAAGAACTTTCCTAGAATATTCCATTGAATTAAGCTGATCTTATATCCAATGATTTCATTGGCTACGAGTTGGAAATGAAAAGAAGAAATGGATGCTTACTGCGCATTGAAATAAATTATAAAAAATCAGTTTATATATATATGTATATGTTTATATATATATATATATGTGTGTGTGTGTTTATATATATATATATATATATATATATATATATATATATATATATATATATATATATATATATATATATATCCTATTCGCGCGCTCATCAACGCAAATCTGAACAACTACGAAGATTTGCTGACAACTGTAAGAAAAAGAAAGCTTGGATGGTATGGTCACGTGACAAGGGGCAGTGGTCTCTCCAAAACCATCCTACAGGGAGCAGTGCAAGGCAAGAGAAGGAGAGGTAGACAACACAAAAGATGGACAGACAACATCAAAGAGTGGACGGGCTACAACTTCGCTACAACCCAGTCCATTGCCCATGACCGTCAGAAGTGGAGACAGCTGGTGTGGAGTTCATTGGTGCAGCGCCCCTACGACCCAGGAGGGGGTTAAGGGACCAAGTCAAGTCAAGTCAAGTCATATCCTATTGCATATGTTTATTCAATGAATAAGCCCCGTATGTTTAATCCCCGTATATGTGTATATATAATGTGTGTTTATATATATATATATATATATATATATATATATATATATGTGTGTGTGTGTGTGTGTGTGTGTGTGTGTGTGTGTGTGTATGTATATATATATGTCTGTATGTATATATGTGTATACATATATTTGTTTATATATTTGCATATATATATGTATATAATTATATGCATATATATATGTATATATATGTATATATGTGTGTATATATGTATATATATGTGTGTGTGCATATGTGTGTATATGTATATATATATATGTATATATGTCTGTACATGTATATATATATATATATGTGTGTGTGTGTGTGTGTGTGTGTGTGTGTGTGTGTGTGTGTGTGTGTGTGTGTGTGTGCGTGTGCAATGAAGAAGCCCCGGGGGCGGCTTTGACTGAAAAAATGTTGGGTTTTTTTTTTCAATATAAAAAAAATGACAGTAGATACGACTGAATATCGGTTTTAGGTAAACAGACCATATATATATATATATATATATATATATATATATATATATATATATATATATATTAGATCAAACAAACAACGCACTAAACACAACAATAATCCGCAGATATAGGTATTTTTTATAGAGACATATGCATCTTTGTACGTTTATGCTTATTGGGTTTTTTTTTAATAAGTATACTGGCCTAGTCGTTGGTTCGTATGTAGACAATCGTATTTACAAAAAATATATATATACGATACGGAAAATGCTATAGAAAATATAATCCATCGGCAAAGTGATTCTAAAACAATAATACACAAGACGTATTTTGTATAAATGATTTTTATAAACTCCATTTTTTTTAATAATAATAATAATAATAATAATAATAATAATAATAATAATAATAATAATAATAATATCAACAACAACTAGCGGGACCCGTGAAACTTTCACAGTTGTATCCTTTATCTGCTGTATATTGTTGCCGTGCCTTAAAAATATTCCAATTCATGGACATCCGACGTGTATGATGACCCCACGATATTGTTGTACCATCTTTGTTCAAACTGAAGCATACTTATCTGACAACTCTGAATATATCTGATTATGGAAGTCAACGGGGGTTTTTACCCCGCCTTATAAACCGGTATCATCCGGGCCTTCGGGTCTGAATTTACGCCCGTCTATCGGGGGTTGTCGGTCCTGTGCAGTTTTTGGAGGTGCACCCTCCCAGACTTCGCCTCCCCTCTTTGGGGAGAAGTAAGTTGCTTACTGTCTGAGGCGCCCCTACTGGAGAATGCTGACGGGGCTGCCCAGGACATTTTTAAACAGCCAGAGTGCTTAAATTCCCGAGCGCTGGTTCTTTCCCACTTGTGTCACATCTTACCTTGTAGGAGGAAGATAAATAGAATCTGATTATGGAAGTCTATCTTAAAAAGCCTTGTAGGAGGTTATGACATGTTTCCATTTTATGGACTTCCAGCGCGAACGAAGACCCCCCACATAAAATTCTTTGGAGGTACATGGAGGTACAAATGTTGGATACTCGTGTCGTCTGGGGTGTGTTGGATCTCATTGTACACATCGTTGCTTGTACCCGCGTCATCATC
Organism: Sepiola atlantica; assembly: GCA_963556195.1. Taxonomy (NCBI): domain Eukaryota; kingdom Metazoa; phylum Mollusca; class Cephalopoda; order Sepiida; family Sepiolidae; genus Sepiola; species Sepiola atlantica. The sequence goes on from OY744519.1 coordinate 169,331,074, forward strand.
GTCGTCTCGATTAAGTCACATGGACACTTGAAGCTTCTTTTACATTGGGGATTTATTAGCATAAGACAGAGTGACAATACGGTAACAGAGATATCGGAGAACAACACATTAGAAAGGTGCTCACTGCGTGAGATAGATATACATTAGACCGTTGCTCACTATATAAAGTGAAAGAGAGGGAGAGATACAGAGACGGCTTTGCTCGCTATTCATCTAGGCTCACATTGTTCGTTCGTACCATCCCCATTGGGGTTTCAGGACGAGTCGTTTTTTTTTGTGACCGCTCACTCAGAGGGCTGGCTGGAACAGAGGCAGGATTTACTTTTTTTGTAAATACTCTTAACTTCCGATTACTCGCTGAGGTTATCTCTTGACCCCTGATCCGTCAATTATTTCGACAGCTCTATCACTTAACGCCTCCTCGTTATATAATGCTAACAGACAAACTAATACAAGCTATGAGAATATGACGTCATCCACTGTGCACAGCTATCCCATCTCTCTGTTTAAATGCATGACGTCAGTATGTTGTGACGATTTCGAATGTGCACGCTTACCCAATCTCTGTTTTAATGGATGATGTCACCTAATGCGATGACGTCACCCAGTGTGCACCAGAACAAAGAAACAAACACGCTAAGTCTAAACAGATTTAGAAGATGTGTTTTATGTAGATGAACTGTGAACCAAAGCGGCACAGGTCGTCTAGTACACACATAATAAAGAAGCCTTCCTTCTCTCTCTCTCTCTCTCTCTCTCTCTCTCTCTCTCTCTCTCTCTCTCTCTGATTTAATCGATGACATCATCATTTTGTGACGTCATTCTCTGTTTTAATTGATGGTGTCATCAGTTAGGTATGTCATAATTTACTTTCTTATTTTAATTGAAATAAATTGTAATAACAAGAGTCCCGTTACTTTTCACATACATATTTGCACTTATCAACTTCATATATATATATATATATATATATATATATATATATATATATATATATATATATATATATATATATATATATATATATATATACTCCCATAAATGCTGGAGGAAATGGTGGTTCCATTATTTAGCGTAAAAGCAATGCAATAAAAGTAAATGAGTACTTTAGGTTATCAGTATCGTTAAAAAGTGTAAACAACGGAATAATTTGATTTAAATACGAGATAATTTTTCATGATTGCAGTAACGTCTAGCCACGCTGATAGGTTGTAGACGTTTAAACAGCTGTCTGTGTATGAATATGAACAACTAAAAGACAGAACTGTTTTCTTGGCGATCGTAGTTTTAATGGCTACCGATCGAAACATCGCCATGATAGTGTCTCTTTTGTACGTGTTTGTATGAATAAAAATATTACTATAAATATATATAAAATTTAGAAACAAAAGAACGATGTGTTTTTTATTTAATAAATAAAATATTTATTTTAAGTTCTTAATTTTCGGCCTAGACGGCTTTCGCGTGTAATGTTCTTCTGTTCTCTTCTTTCTATTTCTTGTCGGATGCATTTTTCGTCTTCAGTGAAAGTAGCTGCCCACTGTTAGGGGGTCGAGATTTAGAGTCCGTATGTAAGGTTGAACGTTGACTATGTCGTTTTTTCTTCTGCTCTTTTTATCGTGTACTGTTATTCTGATAACCTCAAAACACGATGTAAATTATTTTTACTCGTATAAAAAATGAAACTTTCCACAAATTCGCTAGATACCTTTAAAAGAATGCAGTTGCATTTACAAGGTTCCGGAAAATGTTAAAAAATGAAATGAAACATTTGGTTGGCTTTTGTCCGGTGGGCGTTTGTTCAATGGACCTTTGCCAGTTCCCCTAAACATTACAAGAGGTTGGCAAAAGGTGTGGATTTCAAATAGGTGTAAATGAATGTCTGTGTGTGAGAAGCCAATACTTTGGCTTAAGTTCTTCTTTGATTTTGAGTGGCCATGTCTGTGAACTAGTTGGAAAAAGAAATTTAAAAATATATAAAACATATTTCAACTCTTGTATTACACACAAAGAATGTTTAGCCACTGTATAACATCTATTAGTTCGGGGAACCTTTTCCCGTGTGTATCCTAAAATTGCAAATGGCTGCCGCCTGTTCTACATATAGTTATCTGCCCCGGCAGATAAATCTGACCCAAGGGCAGATCACTCTACTTTACTTATACATGCCCCTTCCCTCATGTGACCACGTGATAAAGGGGCGTGGCCATCTCTTCATTTATGTGCTAGAGAACTCCTGCGTTTTTCCACGCATTTGTGGGGATAAACATCTTGGGGCTCGTACCCTTCGACATGAAGGTAGTCTTAACGGTAGAGACATTGACTTCGTAGCCTTATTAGGAGCTTTTTTCGCCTGATGAACAATCATTTCCTTATGAAAGGTTCAGAATTTATTGAAGGGTCTGAGGTGTTCGGTTTGGAGCAATGTGGGACATCAACAACTGGATAGATCCTCTAGGGGAAGCGACGGTTCCGTAGCGTTACCCGATTGCTCCCATCCACTCGCACCCGGTACTGTCGGTTGCCACCTGTTTCCGCAACCCTCCTCGACGATAGTGGGAACCATCTTGGTTCTGGATCTGGACGAAATCTCTGACTTTTAGTTCCTGAACTCAACGGCAATGCTGGTTGTATAACTGTTCGTTCCGCATGTGCCTTTTGGCCATCACAACCTCCTTAGTTCACCTATCTCTTTCCATTCCTTCCGTGTTTGGTACTTATTCCGTAGGACTGGGAGGTAATCCTTAATAACCCGACCATAGGGCATTATAGCTTGGGATGTGTCAAGATCCTGAACGGGGATGTTGCGATGGGTCAGTAGTGTCTTGGCAGCACGATCATGGCATAGGCGTCCGCAGTTGTCTCTATTGTCGGCGAGTTTACGCTTAGCTGTCTTTACTGTTACATCTGCCTGCCCATTGATTTGAAAGTAGTACGCTGATGAGATTCGTTTCCGTATTCTCGAGTTCTTCAGAAAGGAGTTGTACTCCTGTGAATCAAATGCCGCTCCTCCGTCCGATAAGATTTATTCCGGTGCACCGTATGTGCAAAACCACGTTCTCATCGTTTCACACACGGTTTTGGCCTACCTCGATGACATTAGAGCGACATCCATACATCCAGTATACCGATCGGCGTATACCAAGTACTGTTTGCCCTGTATCCCGACAAAGTCTATCACAACTTGTTGAAATAGAAATCCCGGGTCTGCTGGTGACATTAAGAGTTCCTTCGGCTGATATGGCGCAATCGTGTTGCAAACGCGGCACTGGAATAGGGTCTGTCTGACGCTATCACCAAGCCCTGTCCAGAAAAACCGTTGTCTTGCGTTTGCCAGCATGCCGTTTACGCCTTGATGTGCGGAATGAAGTGACTCGAGTACCTCTGCCGAAGTTGTCGAGGTATCAAAATGTTGTCGCCTTTGATTATCACTCATTCCAGGCAATATAATCTGTCGTGCATGGCCAGAAAACCCGAGCTATGGATCGGAAGTTGTTGCGTGACTCGAGGAATCCTTTTTACACCAGGTCTGCTCCTGTCCGGCATTCTTCATCTGTGGCCGCAGCAGCCACGATCCGTTCCCATGTTATCGCTTTCAGCTTAGGGTCGCTGTCGTATATTGACGTCAAGGCCGCTTTGACCCCGGTGTCTATCATTTGGGAATGGCTCTTTGACATACTTACTGGGCATCGGGAAGCACAATCAGGTGCTGCATTGTGTTTTCTGGGTTGGTGTCTGTAATGAGTTAGTCAAAAGGACAGAATAGAATGAGTTTAAGAAGACTGGGTTTGCTTGAAGAAACTTTATTCGACAAAGATCTACACAGGGATCTAGTCTCTACGAGACACAATGGCTGACTAAAAAAGAAAGAGTGATCAAGGGAAGTAATTCACTTCCGATGCATAGAAGGGAATAGAAGAGTTTTCATCACAGTGTCTAATCCGGAATTTGTACATCAGGCTTCGTTTTTTGAAGTTTAAGAGACGAGTGTTTTCAATGTTTTCTAGAACCTAATCAGAAAATATTTTTTCAGTGGTTCGCGGTCCACTGTCGCCAGCAAATCTTGTCATCTGAGTACGAACATATGACAAGACTTTAACCCGTAGATAAGGACCAAGACTTCTCCTTATACTGCGTCATTGGTAAATCGGGATCCAGCCAGAATGAACTTCCAGTAACCCTCACCGCAACTCATGTCTGCTTCACCAGAACATTTGCAATGCTTTTGAAATAAGAAGTATGCAATTCCTGTTTTACTATAATCTGTTGCCAGGCCCGTAGTTATGTTTATTTCGAATGTTTTAACCCCATTCTTAATCTTCTTCACGATCATCCCCTTTGTCCCTGGAAATAAGCCTCCCAGTTTCTCGTTCCAATAGTACTTTCGGTTCTTCGTCCGTAATAGTTCCCGGAAGGGGACCATCACTTCGGCTTGTGAAAGGGCATATGACACCTAATTCAAGAGCCGAAACCAGGGTCTGACACTGGTGATATTCGCAGGTGTAGGGAAGTGAAGGATAGCTTCCGTCATTTTTCTCTGGGGTTAACACTGTCAGCAGTAAAAAGAAATCCAGCAAATTCCACCTCCGTTTCAGCGCAATGGAAATTGGCAGGCAATACCCTTATCAACACAGTGGCTGATGTAGTCGAATGTGTGCCTATCGAATCGTCCCATTGGAGACTGTCATCTATGCACTGAGTTTTCAATCCGACGAGTATATTCGTCCTTGAGAGTCCTGACAATTCGTGTATCTGTCCCACTACGTAATGAATGTGGTAGCATCCCGTGTCGCTGGAGAGAGTGGTAGGCTGTGGTATCTATTCAACGCGTCAAGGACTGTTTGAATGGGGACGGAGTGTGGTGTGGTTCCCTTATAGTGGCGTTATTCAACTTTCGTAGGACCACCGTGCGTCTTGGAAACCCGTCTTTTTTTTGGGGGGGGGAGGCTACCCCCATACTAGAACACCATGTAGTCGGCGTGCCTACCGGTATCGCTTCTATTATGCCCAGTACATCGCCCCGGTCAAGATCTTCTTTCACCTTCTTCTTCGAATGATGGAGGGCGGTATTGGCGTGTGAACTGCTGTCATTGTTGCGCTGTGGACGAATGTGATATCCAATGGTTTGCCTAACATAGTTTCTACTGGTTGTTGTGGGCATATATTGAATGCACTCAACTTGAAATGTTCCACTATGAACCTTTCAAGTTGGTGGCTGTTGCCTCCCGTTGGTTAGAATGGGATAATATCCGGTGTTGATGGAACAGATGTCCTGCGTGGACATCCGCATGGGGCCGTTTCATTTGCATCCCTTGACGAGCTGCTCTGTGATCGCGAGTTTGGAAACTTTAAGAGCAACAACCCTAGATCCTTCAGAGCGGTTTGTGACAAATAAAAGCCAGATGTGTAGTCTTACATATACACCGCCTGTTGTGTCTCACTTGATCCAACTTTTATGTACAGGAATAAGACGCATTTTATGTGCAACCGGTTATCCATTATTCCACGTATTCGTTGGGTAGTTAGCACGAAGTACCCGTCCAGATATCCAAGAATGTTTTGAATCTCGGGTCCAGTCGAGCAAATCTGGGCTTTGGTGTCTGCAAAGGCGAGGATGTGACGGTCATGATTTGTCGCTTCGGTATACGTCCAAATGTAGCATAAATTACTTCCACTGTCACCGACGGAGGTAGATTGGGGGGGGGGGGTCTCTGAAACTGTCCGCTGTCACACTCAAGATGGGGTACCGTGTTCGACTGCGTCCTGTCACGTCTGTTGGTTTTGTAAGCTGGGTGACGACCTGGAATATCGTTAGTAAACATGACCGACTCACTTCTTGATGCTTTTCTTGTAGCTTCCGTTCTGGATGTCGCGAGCTTCCGGCATACTTTCTGTATATGTCAATCCACGTATCAGCTTAACCAGTTTATTGATCCATTAGGGTGTGAAGTTCTTCCACATCTTCTACAAGATCCAGCGTATCGTGGAGTTGCAGTTGTATCGATTTCCCGGAGTCGTTGTTTCTGGCCTGACCTTTGCACGTTGGAGTAGTCATGGTGATGCACAGTGTTATGAAGGTGAGGGGTAGACTTGACTGTTGTCTCTAGGCAAACCAATCTGTCGAATTTCTGCTTTAGATCGGTGAGTGTAGCGGCCTCCGCTAATACTTTACTCTGGTGCTCTAGTCCGATAGAGTGTGGGCGTTGTGGTTTCTTCTGGCCCTGCTCTGTCGGGTCCACCTTCCCAGGTTTTACTTTCACTCTTTCAGAAGAGGTGTGTTTATGGCCAATCGCCTGAGGGGGGAATGTCGACGGGGAAGCTCAGATATGTTTTGCATGACCAGAATGCGTTACTTCTTGTGCGCTTGCCTGCCTTTACCACCTTCCGGCATTGTGCCACATTTTTTCCGCGGTGGGAGAGAGGTAGATATCTGCGATACTTAATATAAAATGTACGTGTTTTCTTTTTTGTGTTTTGTGTGAAGTAACGAAAACGATGAACAAGAAACTACAACGATAACAAACAGCAGCAGTATTAGCAACAAAGTGGACGTCACGAATATAAACGGAGATTGCTCGAAGCTACAACAGTCTATTTTGTGTCTATCCCACCAAAAGGAATTAAGGTGTTACGGTACGACGTTATTATTAGTAAGGGTCTGTGTTACTGCTGTTGAGATAACCTAACCCATTGTGTTAAATTACTTAATTCCATGTAGAAATAAACCACAAAGACGAACACATTTACTTGCGTCCTCACAAAGGGAAAAGTTAGACACACAGTCGGTTTTAATGTGGGAAAGATCCAGGACCCCAGCATTCTGGATGGATAAAACAATAAAAAAATATCCTCAATCTAGAAAGATTCTTTCTCAGCTAACCAAGGACAGAACAGATACTCAACTTGGATCTTAGGCAAAACTAAAACTCAATATGTCGCCTACGGTCAAAACATTTATCTATTTTTGATGTTACAGTTTGTTAAGATTACCAATCCTTTTTTTTAATTACTTGATTTCTTGCTTATATAAAACACGAAGACGAAAGCATTTATGTGTCTCTTTACAAGAAAAAAAGTTAGACACAAGGCCGGTTTTTAATGTGCGGAAACTGCACCTCCCTCACAAAAGGATCCCTTGATTAATGAAATAGTAAAAATTGCCTCAGTCTAGAAATATTATTCCTCTACTAGCTGACGACAGAAGATATATTACATTTTGATCTTAGCCGAAAATAAAATCCAAAATGGCGTCTAGTTCGACACGTGAGAATTCAAATAAAACTATTAGGACGAAGATACATGTCATGCGATGCTTGGGAGAATTTTAGATAGAAAACGTACGTAACAACGTGTGTCTAACCTTGGACAATTGAATTTTATGTTACATCCGCGGAAGATACTTTAGTCCGTCAGGTCATCCTGAAATTCAGGATGACTAGACGGACGTAACCTGGGTATCTGCAGCGGACGCAGTCATCTATAGTTCGTATTTAAATAAAATAATAAATATTAGTTCTTGTATGACTTACGATCGAGCACTTTGGGTTTTTTTTCTGCTAACACGAGACATATATTATCTCTTTATTTCGTGTAGCTATTACAATAGCCGTAGCGATAGTGGCGTCGGATGGGAGTCGCCGGTTCGAATCATGCAACCCGCGGAACAGTCATATCTAGCCACACTGATGGTTATTGGTAAAGATGAAATATATAAGCATGTGGATATTAAAATATTTATTATTCAATAATAATTTAAAGCTTCCTACACGGATGAGCATTGTTAAGAGAAGTATTAAAAAGTTTCCAATTAAGCAAAAATTACGAGTTACCTTCCTTGGATTGTCTAACACTCACTGCGGCTTACTGTATGTTACCTTAAAGAATAGTAGATACTTGACAGATTTAGGCTGAAATCCTAAGTAAACCCGCCATTTTAAAGCGGCACCATCCTTGGACAATCGCATTTTATTCCACGTTTTATCTTTAAGTGGAAATTTATTTTTAGCTTTTTTATTATTTTTAGTCATTGAATCGTTGGTTGAGATTGCCAATCCCGTTGCGTGAAATGGCTTTGCCGTTTAGAAGGCTTTAAGATATTGTCTGCTTTGCAAATATTGTATTTAGTTCGGAGGTCACTGCAAGGGAAAAGTGGATTGTCCAAAGAATTGTTTCTTCTTGGAGAGCGCTCCAAGAAATGTCTGACCTTTCTTGAAAGCTTTCCAAAATCAAAGGTCAATGACTTCTCTGTATTTCTAGATAATTGAAAAGAGAAGCGAAGACTTCCGGTGATTTCTGGATTGGCTGATGGATGTTATTTTTGTCTCACTCATTCGGATATGAAAGAGAAAAATAAAATTACGAATGGCAAATGCAATAGAATTACCATACAGCAACCGAAATATAATAATGCAGTTTGAAAAAGTTAAAGGTTTTACCAGTTATATATAATAAGATGGCATTCGGTAATGGAAAAATATAAAAATAGAACTTTATTATTTTTGTAATGTCATCCGATGGTAGTTAATGATAACTCAGACTGCGAACATACAAATATAAAATAATTTATTACTTTACATGAACAATGTAATATGGTGTTGCAAGTTGAGTAATTTATTCTTTATTGAATCACTTTAATTAATTACTGTTAATATCGACAAAATCATTATATATATATATATATATATATATATATATATATATATATATATATATATATATATATATGTATTAGTAGTATGTTTTTAAAGGATGTGGGCAATGCAAATACCGGGTAAGATGCAAGTTGTAAGGAACAAAAACAATAAATCGAATACGAAATATGACTTACTATTTATTTTTCCTAAAATCTTACATAACAGCAAGAGTGTTGTTAGGAAAAATAAATAGTAAGTCATATTTCGTATTCGATTTATTGTTTTTGTTCCTTACAACTTGCATCTTACCCGGAATTTGCATTGCCCACAACCTTTAAAAACATACTACTACTATACCCAGCAATGCTTCAAGCAAACTACCATTCTCTACGATATATATATATATATATATATATATATATATATATATATATATATATATATATATATTAATTTTAACTTGTTACAAATGTCCAAGGGGTTTAAATCCGAAGGAAATTGAAACCGGGTTCATGAGAGTGTTCAATGAAAATTCAGAGCAAAATATATTTAGTTGATGGTTTTATTCCAATTTGCTACATAATATATTGTGTTTCGTTAACGTTTGAAATAAGCGTCAACTCGTCAGGCGTTTTGGAATCCACTGCTCAAATTTCTAACATTCAACAACAACAGGAAATTTGGGGATGGATGAGAGAGAGGGGGTGGAGACGGGGTTAGCATATAGCAAAGAAAGGAAAGAAGGAAGGGGGGAGATTCTAACAGGTAATATTTTAGGAAATTGGGTGGGGTGGTATTTAGTGTCTGGGTTATTGTGACCTTAATTTTAACTGGAGCAGAGGGTGGGATGGGTTTGAATTAATTCTATATAATAAAAATAAAAATATAAATATTGTCGCAGATCTTTGGTGGTTATCGTATAAAAAAAATGTTTGATAATTTTATTTAGGGTATTAAATGCCGTACTGGCATTCCATTTCTATATTAATTAGTCGTTATTATCCAATAATATTACTAGTTATATATATATATATATATATATATATATATATGCTGAATAAAAAATAAGTGTTATGAAATGACGAGAATCTGTACTTTATAACATTGAAATGGTCCAAAATTACATAAAAAATTTTGAATATAGCATAGCTTGGCCTTACGCTATTGAACTATTATAATTACTTTATGTTATAAAATTTATATTTGAATAGAAAAACTTCTACATATAAATTTTTTAAAATACACACGCATATATATATATATATATATATATATATATATATATATATATATATATATATATATATAATATATATATATATATATATATATATATATATATATATATATATATATATATATATATATATATATATATACTCGCAATCTGGTGGCTATTAATTTTAAATGTATACAAATGTGTTTAATATAAATCTATTGTAATTTAAAATACTAATAGTGTTCATTTAAAAAAAAACTCCCTTGAAAATTAATGTACATGATATTTTTAAAAAGGTTTTGGAATCTGACGTGCCGAATCGATAGAGAAAATCTTATTTCATTGAATCAGCAGAGAGAGCGATTTAGTTTTTGGATAGCTTCTCCACTCATGGAGGATAGGTCAGGGGTATTATATATCGATACATGTATACTGTCAAGATCATATAAAACTCAAAAGACATTTTTCAAACTGAAACCGAAAGTTCGCCTTCCACATCACCACTGCGACTACAGAAATATGATAAGCGGGTCGTACTGTGGGGATTGAAGAGCACCTCAGACTATGTTACAAATATAGAGTTACCCCAGTCCCCGCCCCAACATAATGAATATGCCAACCATGGAATCGTTAATAAAATTCTCAATCCTTTCTGTACTCCAACCATATTTGGTACAAATAAACTCTAGTCTACACTTGACTTGTCCACCAAGTTTCAATATCCAACCGGTTTTGTTTTATCGACGATTAATGATATACGAGGACGATTTGGTTATTGTCGCATCAGAATGGGATTCACACTCACCGGTCCTTAATCCCAATTCTCGCTGATTTTATCCGTCGGGTTATCTTCTAAATTATAATTTAATAATTGATTTTACTATGAAAATGTAAAGTCATGCTTAGAGTGAAGCTTATGGATTGCAAAAAAAAGATTATGAATTTTGATTAACGATCCCATGAGTGGCATTGGGAGGGGGGTTCACCCTGTAGTAAAAACTGTAAATCATGTTTCGGAATTTTCAATTATTTGGATTATTCGAATAAATGTTCTCATCTCGGATAGTTTTCTCGCAAAGTTTCGGCCGATGTACCCTCTTATCTTCTTCAGAAGCGTCTTGTTGAAATCGGGAATCTTTATGTCGTTCACGGAAAAACGTATTATTGGGTTATTGAAATTCAAGGAATCTTTCTTAATTGGTGACTAATGACTTTGGATCAAATTCAATGCAAATCTGATATATTTTAATTTTTTAAATTGGAGGTTGTTTCTATATTATGTCCCCTGAAAAACTAAAAACTTCGAAGAAACGGAAATTTGGGAAATATTGATTAAGTGATGGCTAATACCTATTGTTAAAATGTCACAAAAATTGGAAGTATCTGAATTTTCACGAAGGGCTTCCACACCCTATTTGCTCCATTTGCATAAAACTAAATCAAACTAAATATATCTCGTATTACGCACCCTTACGCCTAGAAGGTGTGCTATAATTATCGGTTAATTAGTACAAGAATGAATGTTATACATAGAAATATATAAACATATACACATACCTATATTTATATACATGCACCTCTAAATCTTTAAATTTACAAAAAGCATAATGTGCCCATGTAACTCACCGTGTTGCCGAGAATATATATTCCAAAATTCATAATAATCAGTACATCCAAAGTGTCATTGCATATCATTGAACGACTATAAAACAAATACTGTTAGATATCCATTACTAAAACTCTGTGGACAAGTCAGACATATCCTCTATGATTAAATATATATACAGGGTGTTTCAAAAGTCTTGGGAACATAACGTTGTATAACGCATTTGTAATGTTCCCAAGACTTTTGAAACACCCTGTATATACCTAACTTTATATTCACGCACTCCTAATTGTTTAAGTTTACAAAAAATAATGTGCTCATGTTACTCACCGCGTTGCCTAGAATATATATTCCAAACTTCATAATGATCCGTTCATTAGTTTAAATTCTCCTGTACATATAAATATTTAAATATGTATAAATACCTAAATTTATATATGTATATAATTATTTTAATAACAAATATTTTAGTATCCACATGCATGTATGATTTATCTTTACTGTATTGCTAAATACAACTTTTTTTGCTGGTCGCCGGATTTGATCCTCGGACTCAAGTTTACTCCCATCTAACGTTTTTGTTGTTACGGCAATCGTAACAGCCACACAGAATAAAGAGAAGGAAAGTCTATTATCTTTTAACCGAATATACAGTAAGCTGCCGACAGTGTTCAACAATCCAAGGGAGGTAACTCGCAGTTTTTGCTTAATTAGAAGCTTTTTAATACTTCTCTTAACAATGCTCATCCGTAAAGGGAGCTTTAAATTATTATTTTAATAAATATTTTAATATCCAACTATATACATATATGTTTTATCTTTACCAAGAATCATCAGGGTTGCTAGATATGACTGTTCCGCTGGTCGCACGTTTCGAACAGTTGACTTGTAGCAGTCACCAATAGGGACTACTTTTGAATGCGTAATCACTGTCCCTGTGAGCTGGCTTGTCCAATCAAATCACAGGGCGCATTAATATCGTTAGTTCCCTAAGGGACTACTTATGTCCCCTTAGGGTTCGAGGAAGAAGATCAGCCGATTCCTGGCACCAGCTTGGACACATCGCAGAGAGCACCAGCGAGGAAGGAGGAAACGCTCTCTCTCTCGCCGCCGTCGCCACTTGACGACTACCACCATCTTCACCTGAAGAAAATCACGGGCGCCCCTAAGAACTCTTATATACTCTCTCTCTTCCTTAGACGGACACCGTCCCACTCTCATCTACCTATACCAAACGGTATAGGTAACCTTGAGTTAATAAAACCTCTTTTTGTTATAGTTACAGAAATACTTATCGTTGTTCCGTTTCTTTACGAGAAGATAAAAGGATAACCCCTTTCATTCCTCCTCATCACCATCCAATTACAGACTCATATCCGACGCCATTACTGCTTCGGCTATCGTAACAGCTACACAAAATAAAGAGATAGTATTGTCTCGTGTTAGCAGAAAAAAAGTGCTCGATCGTAAGTCATACAAGAGCTAATATTTATTATTTTATTTAAATACGAACTGGTACGTCGGGTGGAGATACCCAGGTTTCGCCTGTCTGGTCAGCCTAGACGAAACCTAAGTATCTTCTGTGGATGCAGTAATGTTTCGTGTCTAAATAAAATAATGGAAGAGCTGAAAATAATACCCCCCTCAGAGATAAAATGTAAAATAAAATGTAATTGTCCAAGGTTAGTGTCGCTTCAGAATGACGAGATGTGTTTTCTATCTACAATTATTCCAAGCATTGCATGACATGTATCTTCGTCCTAAAATCTTTATTTGAATTCATACATTTAGAACTAGGCGCCATGTTTGATTTTATCTTCGTACTATGATCAAAGTATAGTATCTATTCTGTCCTCGGTTAGTAAAGGTAGAATCTTTCTCGACTGAGGTAATTTTTATTGCTGTGTCAATGCAGAGAGCTCTTTTGTGCGGAGCTGGATTATCCCTACATTAAAACCCGACCTTTATCTAACTTTTCTTTTTTCATGTACAAACGACTCACCGCTTATCAAGATCCAAGGGCCACTCGAGGATAAGGGTTAACGAGTTCGTCAGGAGAGCAGTGAAACAACAACGCGATGATTGGTTACAATGGTTGAGTGGCCAGAAATTAGATTATTTGAGAGGACAACTCAATGTTAATTTGTTTACATTAGACTTGTAAACGGCCATTCTATAGTCAGTTGGGAAGCATCCCCGTGGTATTGTGTTCCAAAGACGGATAGTTTTTGGAAAAACATTTGCTTATGGACGTTCCCTTTAGTTTTAGGTACACAGTAAGAAATGAAAATTATTTACAGTTGTTGTAGCAAGACAATCTTATGCTGTAAATGCTCAACATAAGATAACCATAGATTGGAGCTCAGTCGAGCACCTAATATGAAAATAACGATAGAATAGAGAAAGGCTAGCAACGTTTCTTCTGTGAGAAAGAGGCTGTATGGAATAGAAGTAAATGCGTGTGTCTTTGTGGCTTATATCCACATAGAATTAAGTAATTTAACATAACGAGATTGCTAATCTCAACCAAATGTAACATGGCTCCTTACCAATACGAGTGTAGTGCTGTAATAAATTTGAGTGGGATCGAGACCAGGTAGGTTCTTGTAGTTTCGACGGTTGTCGTTTCTTTTCGGGACGCTCGCTTTGTTGCTAATGTTACATCTTCGCTTACCAATGTGTGTATAAACCATTATACACACGTTGCCGTCGTCGTTGTGAACCCAGGTTGTTTATCCTCTGTAGATAAAACACTCGGATGCTGATGTTATATAATAAGAAAGGTTTATTTAAAAAAGAAAAGCAGTCACATAAAACATCAAAGCGACAGTCCACTTGTGCACGTGAGAGAGAGAGAGAGAGAGAGAGACAGACAGACAGACAGACAGACAGACAGATCGATTGTCTCGTTACACATAGCTACATGGTACGCTCTCGCTCCCGCCCTCGTTGGGGTTCTCCAGGGAACTGCTACGTTACGCTTCTGCTTGCTGAAGCTGTCAGTCAAAAAGAGAGCGAAAACTCCCCGACCGAAACTCACATGGTTTCATCGACTTCCGCTTTGAGGTCACCTCTGACCTTTAATGTGTCACTCAACCTCTCGCTATCTAACGCAAATACTTCTGCCGTGTGTCTTTGTTGTTATTTTTTTATTTGAATTCTCTCCATTGGAACTCGGCACCATGTTGGATTTTATCTTCGGCTAGAATTAAAGTGTAATATCCGTTCTGTTTTCAGTCAGTAGAGGAAGAATATTTCTAGACTGGGGCAATTATTGTTTTTACCAATCTAGAGTGCCTCTTTTTGGAGAGCTAGATTTTCTCCGACATTGTCATGTCTAATCTCTTTGCTTTGATGAGTTTGCATGTTTGTCCATCCATTTCCCTCGTGTTTGTCCCCTTCCATTTCCCTCGTGTTTGTCCCCTTCCATTTCCCTCGTGTTTGTCCCCTTCTATTTCCCTCGTGTTTGTCCCCTTCTATTTCCCTCGTGTTTGTCCCCTTCCATTTCCCTCGTGTTTGTCCCCTTCCATTTTCCTCGTATTTGTCCCCTTCTATTTCCCTCGTGTTTGTCCCCTTCCATTTCCCTCGTGTTTGTCCCCTTCCATTTCCCTCGTGTTTGTCCCCTTCCATTTTCCTTGTGAGTAGGCAAATAAATGAGTTCGTCTTCCTGCTTTATATACGCATAGAATTATATAATTTAACATAATCTTAACAAGCTGTAACATTAAAATAAATAAATAGATCGACTTTAGTCGATGGCGATCAAAAGGCTCCCTTTTCATTATCTATTACACCGAGATATAGGGGAGGGCGCTACTCCTGTTCCTGAATTACTGCACTTATCCTTGATCCTCAATTTCTTTTCAGTTTATCTGGGTTTTTCTATCACCTATTACTACGGTGTTACGTTATTTTATTTAGCTTAAAAAATGAGACCAACATGTTTTTTGTACATTTGTAAATTAACACGCCCCGCTGACACCCGTCCCCATGAGATTCTACTTTTGTGGCGATTTCATCTTATTATTTTAGAATTTAGAGTGTAGAATCTGTTCGTATATAAATTTAACGTAAAATGATCGCCCATTTCCGTGTCACTCTAGCGTTTTAGGACGGTTAACATTTTTCTAAACATTAATCCTACGTCAGAGTGGCTGCCAGTTAGGGTTAGGTTAGAGGACCGTAACGAATGTTTTTAAAAAATAATAATTTATTGGAGAAATATTATTTATTGGTATGTTTTACAAAAATAACTTATTGAGAAGAAATAATGTTATGAAACAAAAAATCTATTGAGAGTGAAATGCAGCTATATCCCTGTAAAAAAGAAAAAATGAAAGAACGAGTTAATATCAAGTACAAAATTAACTTAACATCGGTAGAAGGAGACAATGCACAACTGAAATTAAACGAAATGACAGTTCTCCAGTCAAGAATGTTCAATAGCACCTTGATAATAGTTGATTATATAGAAAGGAAGCATCAAGTGCAATTTGTGTGTATTTGGTATGACTCGACCTAGTCTCCCGGCCCATCATGCCAAATGGGCTGTAATATAGCTTCTTACAAATAAGAGAATTTACCGTCGCACCTTAACTTCTTTGGAGTGTAGCTTCTTTATTGTAGCTTCGAGCAGTTGTCCGTTCTTTTCGTGACGCATGCTTTGTTGCTAATACTGTTGTTGTTGTTGTTGTTGTTGTTGTTGTTGTTGGTGGTGGTGGTGGTGGTGGTGGTGGTGGTGCTGGTGGTGTTGTTGTTGTTGTTGTTCCTCGTTAGTCGTTTTCATTAATTCACACAAAACACAAAGAAGAAAACACGTACAATTAATTCTAATAAAAAGGGAGTTTTCTTCTGTTTTATTCATGAAAGCCGATAAGGCCTTGCAGGGCTGGTAATAATCAAGAAAAGAACAGCGGTCTAATTTTTTAAAAGTGCATTAACAAAAGTTGTTACAGAAGTACGCGTAGTGATCCTGGGGTCATAACTGCTACGAATAGCTGCCACGACACTTAGTCGTAACTGTATTTATTGTCTGGGTAAGTTCCTTCATTCCCTGAAATAGATAGATCAGCTTACAACATAACAAAAGCATACGGAAACAAGTTTCGATTGCTACTTGAATCTCTACGAAGAATTGTGTTTATGTGTTTACAAGCACGTGTTTGTGGCTACAAACGGACGGCAGTAAACCTACTGCGGTCGTATATATGTTAGATTTTCATTTACCGATGTGTCGTCGTGAACCCAGGTGTCTGCTTGTCTGTAGATACAAAACCACTCGGACACCGATTTTGATTTATAAAAAGGTTTATTTAAAAAGAGAAACAGTCACAGAAAACAGCAGAGCGACGGGTTACTTGTACGTGTGTGAGAGAGAGAGAAAGAAAGACAGACATATAGATAGACGGATAACCCGTTTTCCTACGTCTAGTCACACCGTGCGTGCCCGACCCGATTCGGACACGTCTTTTCTCCTTCAAATCTGGCCAGATAAAAGACTGAAATTTTTTGTTCGGAAATCACATGATTTCGCGACTTCCGTCTGGGGTCACCTCTGACCCTTAAAAGTGTCACTTCAATTTTCTCATTAAAACATGGCCCTCGTTATGTAACATATGTTTTTGTGCATAGCTCAGTAGTAGTAGTAGTAGTAGTAGTAGTAGTAGTAGTAGTAGTGTTTTACTTTCCAACGGGTAATCTTATTACGGTAAGCGTGTATATGTGTTTGTGTCTAGCTAAAAGTACATTCGTTGCTCTGTCCTTCCGTCCAGTCTCTCTCTCTCTCTCTCTTCGAGCTTTCTCTCTCTCTCTTTCTCTCTCTCACATACACACACACTCTCTCTCTCTCTCTCACACACATACACACACACTCTCTCTCTCTCTCTCTCTTTCTACTCTTCTATCTCTCTCGTCGTCTGTTGTTACTTCTCTATCTATCTATCTATCTATCTATCTATCGATTAATCTATATCGCTATTAAGAATTATCGCATTAGTATCATTATTATTGTTATTATCAACAACTCACTAGGAGTTTTCACACTGACAATAACCGGTGGTGTTACCTGGAGTCCGAGTGACAGCAAGTTTCCTCAGATTTCCAGTATTCTCCATCTCTTTCGATAAGCTTTGCAAATGATTTTGCAGCCGCTTACCATTGATTTCTCGCTGGCAGAGCCCATTGGTCTTCACTGGGTTTGGGTGGTAATAAACCTACCCAGAACATCAGTACTCTCTGCACCTTTCCAATGGAGGTGTTTCCATCATCCTTGACTCTTCATGGCTATTTTGTGTGCTAACAACCGAGGCTGGTGCCATCGCATTGTTGTTTGGGGGAGTAGTAGTAGTAGTAGTAGTAGTAGTAGTAGTAGTAGTAGTAGTAGTAGTATTTTAATCTATCTTCCCACGGGTAATCTTATTACAAAGTCAGCATAAACACACGGAAATGTATTTTAAAACTATTTCGATAGGATAATTTTTCATGCAACATTTTATATTTAGCAAAACGAAATTTTATTTTTAGATTTTGAGTTGACATCAACAACTGGCGGCCATTTTCTCTTAATGCCAAAAAATCTTTAGTTAGTATTCAAGTAGGAACATCTGGAAATTGTTATTAGAACTGGCATATTTTTAAGTTGTCTTCTGCGCATAAATGATCAATACAATCTTACTAATGTAATCTACATATGTAAAACTCAATGTCTGTATGTATGTGTGTGTTTATGTAACGTTTGTGTGTTCTCTATAGAAAGAAAGGTTAGAGAATCTACATCAAATCTAAAAGTGTATTCCTATGCTAAATTTACCGGGGAAGACAATGGAAGTGTTCATGAATCTCTAAGTGCGCCTCTAACCTAAGAGAACTAGGGGGGGCGAACCTTATTTAAAACTTAAAATATATCTTATTTTGATTAAATTTATATCATATGTATAAAATTCTCCGCGGAAGACAATGGAAGTGGTCCCGAATTTCTACGTTACCTTTTATGTGCCGAATATCTACGTGCTTTCACCTCTAACGGAAATAATCCCCTTAAAACTTCAAAAGCGTATATCCAATGTTAATGAAATTTAAATTATATGTATAAAGAATTTTCCAACATTTCAGCTTCTTCCAAGTATATTAAGGGCTGAAACGAGAGGAGAGCGATAAAAACAAATAAAGGATTATTGTGTTTTGGTGAAAAAGTGCATAGTAGTGATCCTCATTCAACTGGGAGAGTAGAAAGTAGACTTTGGGTTTATTTTCGGCAGCCTCGTATCTCTCGCTTCCCTTATCTTGTCCTTTAGTCCTCACATTTCATAAGCGATGTTTCTGACAAAGGGGGAAGAATTGCTGTTTTCTGAGTCTGAATCTATTTTACCTTAAAATAGAATTTTTAGCTCCTTACATCAAAGGGCTTCATGCCTTGTCTGGAGCGATTTCCATTAAAAACAAATACGAGCAATTTTCTGCTAGTTTATATGATAATATGCCAGTACCGTAAGCCTACCTACCTACCTACCTACGTATGTCAGTCTCTGTATCTATGATAAAACTTAAGCTACTAGTGAACTTATATTATTTTAATTATTTGAACTACTGTTTCAATCTTGGATATTATTCTCACAACGTTTTCGCCGACGTAACCTCCGACCTTCTTCGGGTGCTTCTTGACGAACTCGGAAATCTTTATTTCAAACTCGGGAATCTGTACGGAATTTCGAACGTAAAACTTTATTTTATCCACAGAAAAAAATCGCTCTCGTTCCGCCAGTCATGGCCGAGTAGAAGTCAAAGTATTCGCCTATAGTGAGGATTGAACGTACAACCACTAGACTGTCACTTGGAACTGATTTTAACTTAGAACTTTTATAAATTGCGCAACGGGTTCATCGACCAAAACGTTGCGAGAATAACATCTAAGACGAGAACAGTAGTCCGAGCAATACAAATAATACAAATTAGCAATCCTCATCTAAAAAATTCTAAAACATAATACTAGTGAACTGTTCCACATTTTTATGACGTCATTAATTTAGAAAAGTAAGAAATACAAAGGTTTCTTATAATCTTTACGTAATGTTACGTTAGGATGTTTAGCCTTGCTTTTACACAGCCACACTTCGATAGTGTTACACTCGAACAACTAATCTAGAAAAAGGAAATTTCCCAAATAAAACCAATAGTTTTGTTTATTCAAGCGCGACAGTAATTGCAGCAAGCACATCAAGATGAAATTATCTTCCCCTGACAACCCCCGTAGACACCAAAAACCCGACCCTGATCACGTCGACGTCTAATTTCCAGCGTCAAGAACTCCATACCTTTTCTACCATGTACTTCCTTCCATAACGTCATATCCTGCAACGTAATCCTGATTCTAAATTTTGACCTTCTAAATGTAATTTTCTAATTCTAAATGAATTTGGATAAATACATAAAAGATAACACAAAGTAGATATGCTCCCTCTAATTGGCTCTAATACTTCTCATTCACATTTTCATTGAATGTTATCTATAGTCATTAGACACTAATTACATTTAGTTTCAGTTTTTTTTTTCTTAAGACCCTATTAATTAAATTTAAATATTTTCTTAAGACCCCTTAAGGTTAAGACTTAGATTTTAGACATTAGCTAAACTCAAAATCATGTAATGGACTTTAATCAAAATTTGAATAAGCCTTCTAGATATCTATATCATTATTTTCGATTTTAATCTTTCTAAGGGGACATAAAAGTGGTGCAAAATTGTTCTGTTCAGAGGATTTGATTTCATCCGTCTTGTCGAAATTGACTGGTCACACTCGTGTTAGAATAAAGTACTCTATCAGTCGAAATGTCGCCGTTTGCTATCACCAACGTCAAGAGAAGAAGAAAAAAGAGTGCCGTTCGCGTTCATCATATGTAAATGAGTCTACTCAGTAAAAATACGAATGTTGGCGCATGTGCTTTAGAGTTTCTGCAAATGGCGGACGACTCACGGGTTTGATAAGTTATTGTTTATCTTCGTCTTGAACAGCTGTCGTTCGCGTTTGTTACTATTACCCTGGAGCAAGATCCGCTGCTGGGAGCTGGAGCAGGCGTTGCTGGAAGTTGGAGCAGAAGCTGTTGGAGCAGGCGTTGCTGGAAGTTGGAGCAGAAGCTGCTGGAGCAGGCGTTGCTGGAAGTTGGAGCAGAAGCTGCTGGAGCAGGCGTTGCTGGAAGTTAGAGCAGAAGCTGCTGGAGCAGGCGTTGCTGGAAGTTGGAGCAGAAGCTGCTGGAGCAGGCGTTGCTGGAAGTTGGAGCAGAAGCTGCTGGAGCAGGCGTTGCTGGAAGTTGGAGCAGAAGCTGCTGGAGCAGGCGTTGCTGGAAGTTGGAGCAGAAGCTGCTGGAGCAGGCGTTGCTGGAAGTTGGAGCAGAAGCTGCTGGAGCAGGCGTTGCTGGAAGTTGGAGCAGAAGCTGCTGGAGCAGGCGTTGCTGGAAGTTGGAGCAGAAGCTGCTGGAGCAGGCGTTGCTGGAAGTTGGAGCAGAAGCTGCTGGAGCAGGCGTTGCTGGAAGTTGGAGCAGAAGCTGCTGGAGCAGGCGTTGCTGGAAGTTGGAGCAGAAGCTGCTGGAGCAGGCGTTGCTGGAAGTAGGAGCAGAAGCTGCTGGAGCAGGCGTTGCTGGAAGTTGGAGCAGAAGCTGCTGGAGCAGGCGTTGCTGGAAGTTGGAGCAGAAGCTGCTGGAGCAGGCGTTGCTGGAAGTTGGAGCAGAAGCTGCTGGAGCAGGCGTTGCTGGAAGTTGGAGCAGAAGCTGCTGGAGCAGGCGTTGCTGGAAGTTGGAGCAGAAGCTGCTGGAGCAGGCGTTGCTGGAAGTTGGAGCAGAAGCTGCTGGAGCAGGCGTTGCTGGTGCTGGAGTGAGCTGGAACAAGAGACATGAGAGGCAGACTGGAGTCACCTGGGTGGAGCAGGCAGCATAGTGTGAATCGCATTATGAGTAACTTAAGTGTGGCCCTTCAAAGGGTGTTTGATTGCTGCTGCTACTGCTGCTGTTTCTGGTGTCTTCTGATTCCTGGCTCGACGACTGGTCCACACAGTCGGGATGGGAGCCTCCTGATTTTGTTGACCAGGTCACTGGTTTTATAAGTTTGTT
Organism: Sepiola atlantica; assembly: GCA_963556195.1. NCBI lineage: Eukaryota > Metazoa > Mollusca > Cephalopoda > Sepiida > Sepiolidae > Sepiola > Sepiola atlantica. The sequence goes on from OY744519.1 coordinate 169,352,629, forward strand.
AATTGGACATTAGATTGCTAGATTTTAGGTTCTAAACGATATTCATTGATTGAAAATATACTGAGTTAACACGATCCCGTGAAAATTTGAACTTGCTTTTGGGAGTGAAGAGGAAAGCGTATCTCAACGAACCGGAGAAATAAAAAAAAAGGTTAGCTATTCAAGCCATTCGCTTTTTGGCGTTCGCTCGAATCGCATCTCGATTCAGCACAATAGTTTTTTTTCGGTCTTTAGAATTTGATCGTAATGCCAACGGCCATCATTGCGAAGGCGACGGTAGGAGTCCAATCGAGATGCTAAGTATTTCGTCTGTTGTGAAACGATCACACACGGCCAACCTGGAGATATCGCACCGTGGGATATCGAAACAATTCCATTGAAAAAGATACCTATACACAGAATGATAGAAATATCGCAATGACAAGGGAGTGGCGGTTGTGGTGCAGTTCTTACCTGCGAAAATGTTTCCAGTTCTGTCAGAGATATTGCATTACTTTCACTGGGGGTGATATCAACCTTCATGTGGTCCCTCCTGTAAGTATCAAATGTTTTAAAACAATCACGACTCCTAAATTCTTTTTATTCATTTTACTTCAGTGTAAGTTCTCAAATATCAAGAGGCCCCATCTTGGGGATAACACTTGATCTCTATATGAGATATATAGATATCCGTGTGTTCCATCAAGATTCTCCTCTATGTCACAAACGTTGAGTTAATAAAGAAGTGAAGAACATTAATTTTCCTCTCTCTTTATTGATCACTTAAATATGTCACAGTATATCTTTCTTTTGGTCTCTTGGTCTTACCAGATTCCAGGACAATGAATTCATCTAGTCTGGAGTATCCAGCTTATTGCTCTTATTAGAGGTGAGATCACTTGAAGAATGTGCACCATTCCTCGTATAAGTCAGCGTGTAACCATACCGAGGACGTCTTATTTAGGCTTGGAACACTATGTTATTTTGAATATTTGCTCAGGGTTTACTTGTAGGGTGGTATATATATATATATATATATATATATATATATATATATATATATATATATATATATATATATATATATATATATATATATATATATATATATATAGTAGAATGCTCTAGACGTTAAGCCCGCCGATAAAGTGTTAAAATTATCACCGTTTATTCGCTATTTAAAACTGGCCGAGTGGTTAAGGCGTCGGATTTGAGTTGAAAAATACTTGTAATCCGGGGTTTCGAATTGCATGACCGGTAGTGAATAGTCATATCGCTATGCTGATGAGTCCCTATTTAAAAAGGACGAAACGTATACGTACATAGATAATAAACAATAACAAATATATATATATATATATATATATATATATATATATATATATATATATATATATATATATATATATATATATGTGTGTGTGTGGAAGTTATTCTAGGAAATAAATAACAAAAACAAGTAACTTACAGATAGCCGCCATCATTGTTTTGTTTATTGAATCACTCTGGTATGATTGGACTTTTTAGGCGTCTGACCGATATATAGTGTTAAATTTTTAGTATTATTTCTTGTTTTTTTCTTTTATCATTGCTGGATTGGAAATTTTCACCTACTTCTGTCAACCTTTTCAACCAAATATAAAATTATGAAAATCGGTAGAGAAACGCCGTTATTTTTAAAACACGTGCAATAATAACGTTGCATTGTTTAAAAATTGATCCTAACCGTTTTATGTTTTTTTTCTTTTTTCTTCTTGCGTAGATTGTTTTCGTCCATGTAGATTTAAAAATACATTTTAATAATGCTTGTCTCCGAATAATTCTGTTGTAATATGTTATTATATGTATATAAATGCAATATGTATAGAGAACGCGATAGAGTCATATGCCCAATCCGTTAAGTAGCTTAGCAGAGCCTTGGTTTCCACGAGTTTTAGCGAATAACAAACAGGGCCATGATCAGATGCGAGACCTCTATTCTAACCATCATAAATGGTCCTGGAGTGATTTTCTTAGTATCTGACAAAGCTAAACTTTTTGCTAAGGACTCTGCATCAAACTCCACTCTTTGCGATAAGGGCCGCTTTACTTCTGAATTTCCCCCTAAGACTAAAGATACTCTAAGCGACCTCTAAATATCTGTCCGAGATGTTGCCAAACTTATCAAGAACTTTGATGCCAGCAAAGCAACTTGCCCTGACAACATTCCAAGTATATTGCTTAAAAAGCTGCAATCAGAATTAGCTCCCATTCTTACAAAGCTGTTCAAACGTTGCTTAAAGGAGAACTGTTTCCCAACACATTGGAAAACTTTGTCAGTCTGCCCAGTATTTTAAAATACTGGAGATCGGTCTTCTGCATCTCGGTACAGACCAATTAGTCGCCTGTGGTCATAAATAAGTTGATTGAATCTGTGATAAATCAAGAAGCTGTCAATAACGTCAGCAAAAACAACCTACTCAGTGACAAGCAATATGAGTTTCGCCCTTCGAGATCAACTTCGAGATGACTGTAATATCACACAGGATTAGTGAATCTATTGACGGGTGCTTTGTTTATAAAGTTATAGCTCTTGGCATATCAAACGCCCTTGATAGGGTTTAGCATAACGGTTTACTTCACAAGATTTCTAGCTATGGAATATCTAGAAATGTCCTCTCAACCATCGTCCTTTCCATCAGATAGGTTCATAAAAGTAGTCGTTGATGGGCAGAAGTCCGAAGCTCTAGTATCAATGTTGGTGTGCCTCAAGGATCCATATAGACCCAACCCTCTAGCTGATCTTCATAAACAACTTCCCAAATCACATTCTAAGATCATTCATCGATATTTATGCATACGACACAACCATCTATGGCAACACTTCGAAGAACAACAAGAACCAAAATCTTTCTGATTCTCTCTCTTCCTACCTTGTGCACGTAGTACAATGAGAACAAGGTGTCTGGTTACTTTTAATGCGTCTAAAACCAAGATTCTCTCTTTTCACAACCAACGCTCTGATTCCCCACCTGGCTTAAATTGAAATGAATGGCTCTCGTCTTGAGGAAGCTTCTGGGACTGACCTTCACTCCTGACCTGAAATGGAAGACTTATATCAAATCCGTTGACAACGTCGCTGGAAAAATGGTTGGATCATTCTACCCCTCTAGAAGGTATCTCACCCCCGTCCACCTGATATTCATTAACCCTTCTCCTCAAGTGGCCTTCATAGGCCATGACTCCTTAGTAATATATATATATATATATATATATATATATATATATATATATATATATATATATATATATATATATATATATTACTATTTCATGTATCCACATTAACATTTTATAAGATGTAATTTTTTATGTATTAATTTTCAGTATTTACTTCAACAGTGCTCGATACGTAAGTAGAGCTAGGTAGTAATTTATGAAAATATATTAATGGCAATTAAGCTACACAGAGGCTCCCGTGTTTCATCCCCGGGGGTAATCTTCAGGTTAATATATATATAATATATAAAATATAACATATACATATATATATATATATATATATATATATATATATATATATATATATATATATATATATAGAGAGAGAGAGAGAGAGAGAGAGAGAGAGGGGGGAGATAGATAGATAGATAGATAGATAGATAGATAGATAGATAGATAGATAGATAGATAGATAGATAGATAGATAGATTCACCGTTTAAGATCATACGGACTTTTACTTTTCTGGTGATATCATGAAAAAGGAAAAGTAAAAAGTGTTTTTATGCCTGATGATGACGTTTTATCGTCGAAACTTAGCTGATTTTACATAAATAAATATTTATTTAAAAAATATATATATATTTCTGCATTGTCCTGGCTTCTTAAATTTAAAGATTCATATATATATATATATATATATATATATATATATATATATATATATATAAAATGTATGCACCCTTTGAATCGTTATAACTCATTCAATTTACTGATTTTAACTTGCCAAAAAAATTGATAAAAGAGTAAGAATACACATTTGAAAATACTGACAGTAAAATTAACAAAAACATTCAAAATTATCTTTTAATATTAATTTATTAATGTAATAATAATGTAAAAGCTACTTGATGTAATTTCAGAATGTTCATAAAATAACCCGAACCCGGGTATAGGTTCGGGTTAATTTATGAACATGGTAGAGGAATGTTGCAAGACGTTTGTAGATCCAATGTATCATGATATGAAAGGTGTATTGAGCAGAACGGGTTAGGATTCATTTTATGAACATTCTTAAATTACCCCAAGTAGCCTTTACGTTTATTAAAAGTTAATTTTCTACGTTTTTGTTCATTTTACTTTCAGTATTTTTAAATGTGTATTCTTACTCTTCTTTCAATCTTGTTTGCAAGTTAAAATCAGTAAATTGAACGATTTATAACGATTCAAAGGGTGCATACAGTTTTTGGGGGGACACCATATATATATATATATATATATATATATATATATATATATATATATATATATATATATATATATATATATATATATCCTATGAATGAACATACTCTTAGTGATGCCCATATATCTCTCCGGAATGTTGCCAAACTTATCAATAACCTTGATGCCAGCAAGGCAACTGGTTCTGGCAACATTCCAGTTAGTATGTTTAATTTGCTGGAATTTGCTCCTATTCTTACAGATTTATTCGATCGTTGCTTAAAGGAGAAATGTTTTCCATTTACTTGGAAAACTTTGTTTGTGTGCCGAGTATTTAAAAATAGTGTCGATCAATCTTCTTCATCTCAGTCTCGTGTGCGTCATGCGTAAGTTGTGTTAATCAGGAAGTTGTCAACAACCTCAGTGGAGGCAATCTACTTAGTGACAAGCAATATGGATTTCGAACTGGAATTCAACTGCTGACCTGCTGCCTTTTATATGTTGAGTGAATCTCTGTGTTCCTAGAGAAATAGCTCTCGATATATCCAAGACCTTCGATAGGGTCTGGCACAAAGGGTTGCTTTACAAAGTTGCTAGCCATGGAATAGCTGGCAATGCCTTTGCAAACATGTAAAACTTTCTCTATGATAGATCTATAAAAGTAATTGTGAATGAGCAATAGTCTGAAACACAGAGTCCCAACGCTGGCGTTCTCTAGGGATCTATTATAGCCCCAACTCTCTTCCTGAACTTCATTAATTATGTTTTGAGATCATTTGTTGACGCAGATGACACAGCTGTGTATTGTAGCTCTTTGTCTTTTTTCTTTATCCCTTATTCATTCTCTCCCCCCCTCTCTATTTTTCTTTCCTTTTCTCGCTTTCTTTTACTTCCTTATTCTATCTTTCTTCGCTTTTCTCTTTTTCTCTCATTCTCTCTCACCCTTTCTCATCCTTTCTTGCTTTCCATCTTTCTTTACCTCTTTTTTCTTTCTCTTTCTTTTTCTCGTGCTCCCTCCCCCTCACTCTCTCCCTTTCTCTCTTTCTAATTCTCTATTGTTATCTCGCTCTATTTTTCTCTTTTCTTTTTTTTCTTTTTTTGTTTTCACTTCCTCTGTCTTCTGATATGGAACACGCCGTGGAGTGGGGAAAAGTGGTTTGCTACTTTTAACATCTCTAAATCCAAGCTTCTGTCTTTTAACCACAAACGCTCGGATCCTTGTTTAGCCTAAGTCGTAATGAATCGTTCTCTCTCTTTCTCTCTATTAATTGTCCTTATATTCCGTCTTTCTACTTTATGAACACACCTATACACCCGACAGTTTATCTCCCCTCTCTCTCTCTCTCTCTCTCTCTCTCTCTCTCTATATATATATATATATATATATATATATATATATATATATATATATATATATATTATTTTATATGTAGATAAAAGTAATTCATGGACACGTGTTTCTGGCTCACAGCCGTCATCAGCATGGCTTACTTAAACAGGGATCGAACCTTCGATATTGATGTCCATAGTTCAGCGTTTTACCATCGGAGCAAGACGCCCTGCCTAGAAATATGTACGATTTTTATCACCTAAATATTTAATGTATTTAATTATTTCTACTGCCTGAGGCGCCCCCACCGGGGAATGTCGACGGGGTTGCGCAGGCATTTTTTGTAGGCCAGAGTGCTCACCTTCTCGGGCGCTGGCTTTTCAAATCCCACTTTCCCGACCTTGTGTCACATCTTACCTTGTGGGAGGAAGATAAATAAAATCGGCCATCTCTCGAGCGCTTTCGATCTCTCGGTCGTCATCAAAAAGTGACGTTGGTCAAGTGGATAACGACACGGACTGACGACCTAGGTGTACCAATTTCGAATCCAGTCACTTCCATTTAAGGATGTTGGCAACAAGAATGCCATAGCCGAATAAAGACGGTCAACAAGATATCCTCAGGATAATTGCCCAAGAAAAATAACACATAAGTACAAAATGTTTGGATCAAAGGTGGTAGCCAGGGTGGGCTTAAAGGGCGTCTTATGAAAAACTAAATTATGATATGCAAATAGATGGTGGCAGTGGGAAATTGAGTTAACAGTAGAGAGTATGGAGGAAATGGTGGCTGTTGGAGTTATAAGATCATTAGGGAGGGGGTGAGCTAGTTTTATGTAAGCACAGGAGAGGTCGCTTATGATAAGATCAGTTATGGGTTCATCGAGATGGTGGAAGACATTACAATAATTGTTGAAGTTGTGGGGGCAGACATTGGTAACGGTCGGAATTAACTTTTGTTTCAAATATTAAATACTTGTGTGTTATTTTCTTCGGACAATCATCCTGAGGAAGTCTTGAAATAACAACGAAACGTTGATGAATACATAAATAATATTTTTGTTTTTCCTTTTTTTTCAATTACTATTACGTCGGAACACTATTTTTATTCTTTATCATATATATATATATATATATATATATATATATATATATATATATATATATATATATATATATATATATATATATATATACTCCGAAACAGTTACATGGTAAACAGCTGACGTTCCCCGTTTTAATATTTCACGCTCAAGTTAAGGTCCCCTGTTTTTGTCTCACTGTTAGATACTTGAATCCCCCTTTTTATTTGTGAATTTTCTAGCGGTAAGTCAGCTTATTCAGGGTCTAAGTCTGCGATATCTTGGATTTAGTTAGTATTCCTGGAAACTTATACTGCATTTTCTTTCTTTGCTTAAGATGACTCAAAGCTTCTTTAGACTATATATATATATATATATATATATATATATATATATACATGAAAGACACACGCGTATATATATATATATATATATATATATATATATATATATATATATATATATATATATATATATATATATATATATATATATACATATATACATATATATTGTGTGTGTGTATTTAGGCAGCATATTTTCATTTAGGCAAACATTATTAAATAACACGGAGTGGTTTTGTTTGATGCGACTTTTTTTTTTTTCAATTTTCCGAATTGTCCATCTAATGTTTCGGTCAAATTGATGTAAATATGATCCATGGGTTTCTTGTTCCATTCTTTTTTGCAAGTACTTTCGATTTGAATCGTCAAATCATTTTCAGGCGGTATTAGTTTTAGTGTCTTTGCAAATTATGACTGTACTGTTGTGCTCATTTTTTAATTAT
>OY744519.1:169365228-169465228 GCA_963556195.1 Sepiola atlantica
GAAGTTCCCTGCTGGCTCTTCTCACTGATTTACGGGGGTTCCGCTGAAAGGCTGTCCGAACTTGCTAAACTGCATCTTCTGAAGTTGAAGGGCGACCTGTTCGCTTACTTGGGCACAAACACCCATCTTTCACAAATTTAGCATGCCATCTGACAATGGATTTCCTTTCAGGGGCTTCTTTTTTAAATTTCCTGCGAAATGCACGCTGAACACATGTCCACGATTCAGTCTTTGCAAATTGGAGGACGCAAAATGCCTTGTCTTGTTTAGAGAACGCCATTACTGCACCTGGAAAGATAACACGAAAATCATTAGTATGACCAAAAACTTGATTAAGCAAGCTTTAAAATGGCACCAGTTTCATTTTTCTACCTGGAATAGTTCATGAGATATACGCATTTGTAATGTTCCCAAGACTTTTGAAACACCCTGATGTGTGTGTGTGTGTGTGTGTGTGTGTGTGTGTGTGTGTGTGTGTGTGTAGTGAGAGTGATAGATAGATAGATAGATAGATAGATAGATAGATAGATAGATAGATAGATAGATAGATAGTAAGTAAGTGAGTGAGTGATATATGTATAGATAGATATATAGTGAGAGTAATATATATCGATAGATAGTAAGTGATATATACACTCTCTCCCCTCAACAGCATAGTTTAAAATTTAAAAAAAATCAAAACAAATTACGAATAGATACACTACCGACGGACGAAACTTTTTTATACGGACGCAGCTAAAATAAGATGCGTACGTTCAATCTACGCGTTTTGTGATTAAAATGCTATTTGAAAACTTAAGCGTAAACGACCGACAAACAAAGCTTCACATTAAGATGCTATGACGGATCTTAAAATAAATAAGCTAACTGGCTTGAGGCCAGTATAAAAAACGTATATCATTGTTAGTATGAATCTACAGTTCACTAATATTAGTCTTGTGTAAGCATGAGCGATCACACAATTATCAATAGTAAAAATGCTAAAAAAGACAGACTGAGGGATATACTTTACTTGCTAGAATTGATTTCCAATTGAACAAAGAATATTTAATCGAGTGTGACTGATGAACGGGCGCTGATTAAAATCAATCAACCAATGTATGATTAGTTAAATAAGAGTTCAATAATTTAAACGTCAAATATGCGCTGTCTGTTCGGTCCCAGTTATAGTCGTATAAAAAAGATGCAACAGATGCAATGCAAAAGATTGACAGATGTAAAATAATTGCCTCAACAGAAAGATGCAACAGACGCAATGCAAAAGAAGAACAGATGTAAAATATTCGTTTCAACAGAAAGATGCAAAGATGAAATAAAAAAGATGAACAGATGTAAAATAGTTGTCGGAAACTAATCATGCAACAGACGCAATACAAATTATGAACAGATGTAAAATAGTTTTATGAAACGAATGATGCAACAGACGCAATGCAAAAGATGAACAGGTGTAAAATAGTTGTTTCAACAGAAAGATGCAACAGATGCAATGCAGAAGATGAACAGATGTAAAATATTCGTTTCAACAGAAAGATGCAAAGATGAAATAAAAAAGATGAACAGATGTAAAATAGTTGTCGGAAACTAATCATGCAACAGACGCAATACAAATTATGAACAGATGTAAAATAGTTTTATGAAACGAATGATGCAACAGACGCAATGCAAAAGATGAACAGGTGTAAAATAGTTGTTTCAACAGAAAGATGCAACAGATGCAATGCAGAAGATGAACAGATGTAAAATAATTGTTTCAACAGAAGGATGCAACAGACGCAATGCAAAAGATGAACAGGTGTAAAATAGTTGTTTCAACAGAAAAATGCAACAGATGCAATGCAGAAGATGAACAGGTGTAAAATAATTGTTTCAACAGAAAGATGCAACAGACGCAATGCAAAAGATGAACAGGTGTAAAATAGTTGTCGGAAACGAATCATGCAACAGACGCAATACAAATTATGAACAGATGTAAAATAGTTTTATGAAACGAATGATGCAACAGACGCAATGCAAAAGATGAACAGGTGTAAAATAGTTGTTTCAACAGAAAGATGCAACAGATGCAATGCAGAAGATGAACAGATGTAAAATAATTGTTTCAACAGAAAGATGCAACAGACGCAATGCAAAAGATGAACAGGTGTAAAATAGTTGTTTCAACAGAAAGATGCAACAGATGCAATGCAGAAGATGAACAGATGTAAAATAATTGTTTCAACAGAAGGATGCAACAGACGCAATGCAGAAGATGAACAAATGTAAAATAGTTGTATGAAACTAATGATGAAACAGACGCAATGCAAATGCTGAGCAGATTAAAAATAATAGTTTACACAGAAAGATGCAGCAGACACAATGCAAAAGAAAAACAGATGTAAAATAGCTGTCTAAAAGTAATGATGCAACAGACGCAATTCAAATGATGAACAGATGTAAAATAATAGTTTCAATAGAAAAATGGAACATACGCAATGCAAAAGATGAACAGATGTAAAATAGTTGTATGAAACGAATGATGCAACAGACGCAATGCAAATGATGAACAGATCTAAAATAATAGTTTCAATAGAAAAATGCAACAGACGCAATGCTAAAGATGAACAGATGTAAAATAGTTGTATGAAACGAATGATGCAACAGACGCAATGCAAATGATGAACAGATGTAAAATAATAGTTTCAATAGAAAAATGCAACAGACGCAATGCAAAAGATGAACAGATGTAAAATAGTTGTATGAAACGAATCATGCAACAGACGCAATACAAATTATGAACAGATGTAAAATAGTTGTATGAAACGAATGATGCAACAGACGCAATGCAAATGATGAACAGATGTAAATTAATAGTTTCAACAGAAAAATGCAACAGACGCAATGCAAAAGATATATGTACAGGGTCGGGCAGATAAATTAGAACTAATTTAAAATGCTAATATCTTTTTTATTATTATTGATCATATGATTACGGGGTTTTTACTAAGGATCGTTAAACACTTTATTGAAAGATAGCATAATTATATTTACTCAAATTTGTTTTAATATGGCGGAATTAGCACGAATAATAACTATATGCGAAATGAGACGCGCCAGGAGTTCTCCTTCGGACATTGTTAACAGCACTGGCTATGCAAAAACGACTGTCTATCGGGTTGTGGCTAATTTCGATGCCGAGTGTAAGGTTGAGAGAAGTCAGCACAGTACTCGTAGTGCTCGAAAGCGCACAAAAACTTTCTTAGTGGGACTAAAAAGGTCGATAAAGGCAGACCCAAGTCAGTCGATATCGAAACTGGCAAAAAAGCGCAATGTGAGTCGCAGAACTATCAGCAGAGCAATCAACGAAGATCTTGGGATGAAGTCCTACGTTAGGAGACGCCGTAATCTCCTCACTGCCCGTTCAAAAGCTATCAGAGTTGAAAGATGCCCCAAGTTTATCAACCATCTGAAACACAAAGGAGGACATGTGCGCATTTTTGTTGATGAGAAAAAGTTCATCGTGGATGAAGTTCCAAATCGCCAGAACACTCGAGTTATTGCCTGTGACCCTTCGGAAGTTCCTCCTGTGATGCAGAGCGAAAATCCTGCTTCTGTGATGGTTTTTGCAGCCGTGGCAAGTGATGGAAATGTGATGCCTTCTCATTTCATCGAAGCGGGTCTTAAAATCAACACAGCGGAGTATTTGAACATTCTTAATAATGTTTTATTGCCTTGGATCCGTAGAAACTACGACCCTACGAAAGTCATGCTCATCCAAGACTCGGCACCAGCGCATGGATCAAAGAAAGTCCAAGATTTCATGAAGGAGAAGCTTCTCTTGCTTGTTCCGAAGGATATTCGGCCCAGCAGCTCTCCAGATGTAAATGTTTGCGACTATTATCTATTCGGTGTCGTCTAGGGACAGACTAATGCCAATCCCCACCCAAATACAAACTCATTGAAGACAGCCATTAAACGAGCATTTCGCAATCTCGATCCCAATAAAATAAAGAGGAGCTGTTCACGGTTTCGTCAAAGAATCTCCAAAATAATTGATGCAAAGGGTGCTCATATTGAATAATTTTGTTCAATACTAGACTGTAATAATTAAATAAATAAATGTTAAAATGATATCTTTCCATATTTAATACTTTAAATAATGAATTTTGTAAAAATAAAAAAGTACCAATTTAGCTGCCCGACCCTGTAAAAGACATACAAAACAATTTATATATTCATGAAATATGGAGTGACACCCCCAAATTCTACCCATCGAATCGAATAATAAAATTTGCATCCTTTCTGCAAACCAACCATTTTTGGTACAAATAAAGTACAGTCTATGCCTGACTTCACGAAGGTTTAGTCATGATTTTCCAACAACCGTTTAATGATAAGCACATTTGGATACAACGTGCAAAATTGTCAATCACTCTGAAACACTCCCCTCACAATCACGTTGATCACCGAAGTTAAGCAACATTGAGCCAGGTCAGTACCAGATGGGTGACCATTTGGGAATACCAGGCGCTGTATGTGGAAAGACGGCGACACCTCCCTGCAAAAAAAAAAAATGCAAAAACTAACATCGTCATCTCCCCTGACCAGGATGTGCATGCGACTGGGTACCGCTTGTGAATTTGATATTCCCTAGAAACTTTCTCCTTCAGAAGAAGCCGGCGCAACCGGATCAGGGTAAATGCCATACCAGGTACTCTTCTGTTGGCATTACCATGATATGGGCTGTAATAGCCCTCATTATTTCATGAATAGTCTGCGGATAATTTTGATAGACATTATCTTTGATATTAATAAGCTTCCGGTTCTTATGGCTCCTTCTGTGACCCCTTGTCTGAAACGTTTTCTGTTTACAAACATACATCTCAATACTATGAACTAGCCAACACCTACGAGTAGGCGTATTCCCATCAACATTTAACAGAAAGAGAAGACGGTAAAGAAAAAATGTGAAATTTTCACAAGGTCCTCTTAGTATATATATATATATATATATATATATATATATATATATATATATATATATATATATATATATATATATATATATATATATATATATATATATATATATATCTGTTTATCTACATTAGTATGCGTTTTCTTTCTTTTCGGAATCGTCAGAGTAGAGATAATTATTCAATTATTCTAGATAATTATGATTATAGTAAGTTATGAAAATATATTCATGGCAATTAAGCTACACTGAGGCTTCCGCGTTTCATCCTCGTAGGGAATCGTCAGGCTACATTGCATGACATTGGTGTTACTGCGGATTTTTATATATACACGTGGTGTTGTGTCTAGCTAGCCAACCAATCAAATTCTTATATATATATATATATATAAGTGTAAATTAGTCGTCCAAGGCTATAGCAATGCGATGTGGTTGCCGTGAGATGGAAAAGTGAAAAGCAATAAACGCAGGGAGAGAGTGAAACTCAAAACGATTTATTAATAATTTCACGAAAACTGATTAAATACCAAATAGTATTTATTTTTTTTTTTTTGGTAAGTAACAGATCGGCAAAGGGTAATCTTAAATTTTCGAAAGAACAACTTTCATTATCAGAAGACAACAATAGAAGACCGAGGGGGTCGGAAAAACGTGGAAAAACCGGTGTCAGATCATCGTATTATAGGGGAAAACAATTGGGAGTAGGAACGCAGAAAACGTCAAAATTCAATTAAGCAATCATATAACTAAGGTTAAAACATTATAAACATTAGTTTAGTAATATACCAATTTTTTAAATTTTATTATGTTTCGTTTTAAATGACTCATCAATCTTTATTTATTTATTTATTTATTTATTTATTTTTTCATTTATTCTCTTCAAATCTAAATTTAAATTCACTGTCAAAGGGAGATAACCTATTCTAAATAATATGTTCAGACCTTAGAAATGAGATTGGAAACTTGAGAAGGAATTTGAGTTGTGAAGTGGATTAGGAACGCAGAAAACATCAAAATTCCATTAAGCAATCATATAACTAAGGCTAAAACATTATAAACATTAGTTTAGTAATATACCAATTTTTTTGAAGTTTTATTATGTTTTACATGACTCATCAATCTTTATTTATTTATTTATTTATTTATTTTATTTTATTTTATTTTATTTTTTTCATTTATTCTCTTCAAATCTAAATTTAAATTTACTGTCAAAGGGAGATAACTTATTCTAAATAATATATTCAGACTTTAGAAATGAGATTGGAAACTTGAGAAGGAATTTGAGTTGTGAAGTGGATAAAAGCCAAGGATGGGACCTTTTTTTTTTTTTTTTCCCTTCCCTCTTTTTTTTAAATTTTATTAGCAGGGGAAGGGGGGGAATAAGAAGAGAGAGGATTAAAAAAAAAAAAAAAAAAAAAGGTAAGTAAGTTGTGGGTGGGAGTGTGAGGAGGTGGGAGTGTGAGGAGGTGGGATGTAAGAATCAGAGGATGAAGGGAGATGACAACTCGAATCTGTTATTCAAGGCAGGGCGAAATTTAGAGATGAGGATAGCTTCCGAAATTCGAAGCTGGCCTATATTGCGGACAGAGTTGAGGATGCGGACACTAATGGAGCGATGTGTGTTGCCACATGAAATTAAGTGTTTATGGAAGGAGGAAATGTGGGTGTTTAGATGTTCTTTAATACGTTGGTGTAGAGGCCTAACGGTACTACCGATGTAGAATTTTTGGCACTTAGAGCATTGCAGGTTGTATACTGTATATGTGCGGAGGCAGAGGCCAGAGTTGGGGATGGGGCAACTAGCTAGAGAGCAGGGGTCTGGGGTGTAGTGGCTTTTTTTGGATAAATGTTGTCGGAGAGAGGTGCCTGTGTGAGAAAGTTGTATGTTAAGGTTCTCACTACGTATGGCATTGCGGATAGCAGAAGTGATACGGTCGCTAAAGAAGGGGAGTTTAAGGAAGCATGTGTTGGTGAGAGTGTGGTGTCTACGTCTTCTGGTGTTGTTAAGGCTAGATATGGTAGTTAGCGGGAAGCCGTTGGTCAATAGAGTTTGGTGGAAGGCTTCGGTGTGTGTTGTTTTATCGGAAGAAGAAGAGCATTTGTCTTGTATGCGGGTGATTTCGGTTTGTGCGTAACTAATTTTGGATTTGAGGGGTAGTGCGGATTTGTAGTGGACAAAGAGATTCCTGCAGGCGGGTTTTCTATAGAAAGTGGTGTGGAGAGATCCGTCGTCCTTAATGCTGAGTTTGAAGTCTAGAAGTGAGAGGGAGCCTGAGGTGTTGGGATGTTCGATGGTGAATTTAATGTGGGGGTCAGAATTATTAAATGTATTAAAGATAGAGATAGCTTCCTCTCGGGATGAAGTGAGGATCAAAATGTCGTCGACGTATCTCGAGAAGAAAATATGGGAATGGCAGGTGCTAAGTGCTTGCTGCTCCAGTCTGTTCATGTAAGAAATGGCGAGGAGGCCGGAGAGACTGGAACCCATGGGTAGGCCAGAGACTTGTTTGTATGTGTCTTGTTGGAACTTAAAGTAGGTGTTATCCACAATGATACGTAGGAGCTGATGAATGTCTGTAGGGGTAAGCCCAATATATATATATATATATATATATATATATATATATAAACAATTAACTGTGAAAAGTAGGGGGATAGCAGTGGACGAAGTTATTAAAACCATTAGGAAGGAGTAGTGAGCGTAATCTAAACTCAAGAGGATATCTTATGAAAAGACAAGTTATAGGTTCAAAAAGATAGTAGCAGTAGGAGAAATTAACTGTGAGGGAGTAGCGGTCGGAGTTATCTAAACTATAAGGAAGGAAGAGGAAGCATGCGTAATGTTTATTGGAGTTATATAGTTGGTTATCGAAGCAAGAGAACGGGGGGGGTAAATATCAAGAAAGCATAAGTAGATGTTGTAGGGGTGAGGTGGAGGACAAACATAAGATATAACGAGGGGAAATTAATGTATTAATATATATATATATATATATACATATATACGCATTTAAATATGTATATATATATATATATATATATATATATATATATATATATATATATATATATATATATATACACACACATATATGTATATGCACATACACGCACACATATATATGGAAAGTAAGAAAGGGAACAAAGATATTATTTTTGTCATGATGTCATCAGGGTTGTTGATATATATATATATATATATATATATATATATATATATATATATATATATATATATATATATATATATATATATATATATAACAGGATGCAATTATAACAGTTACAAGATCCAGATTGAGATAGATATAAACATATGAACATATTGAAATAGATAGATAGATAGATAGATAGATAGATAGATAGATAGATAGATAGATAGATAGATAGATAGATAGATAGATAGATAGATTCATTGAGATAGATAAATTGATAGATAGATATGAGACATGTAGATAGATAGATTGATATATAGATATGAATATATTGAGATAGATAGATTGATAGATATATATAAAAAGATTGAGATAGATAGATAGATAGATAGATAGATATGAAGACATTGAGATAGATAGATTCATAGATAGATATGAAGACATTGAGATAGATAGATAGATAGATAGATAAATATGAAGACATTGAGATAGATAGATAGATAGATAGATAGATAGATAGATAGATAGATAGATAGATAGATAGATAGATATGAAGACATTGAGATAGATAGATTGATAGATAGATATGAAGACATTGAGATAGATAGATAGATAGATAGATAGATAGATAGATAGATAGATAGATAGCAAGGTATCATTTAAATGGCGTTATCTTTAAAGCGGCATATTGTTGATGCGTAAGTAGGAATAGATATTGTGGCGATAGATTGACTCGGATTTAGTTTCGCCGAGAATTATGCATGTTTGCTGCACATGAGTATTTGATCGTGTGAAGAAAGCTTCAGATGTGATCGTGTACAATTGCCGATTGGTCGCCATAGAAACGAGTAAACAGATAGGAAATGGATGAATCAGAGAATGCGATCGTTTATCCAATACAAGGAAGGAAGCCAACAATGGAAGCTGACAAGACATCACGTTTCTCATGCTGTTACGGTCATTCCGTTATTCTTCGATATCAGCCATTGTAGTCCCTATTTACTTGCCTCCCCACGAGGGAAGAGTTAGCTACAAGGTCGGTTATTAAAGTGGAAAAAATCCAGCTTCCCCCAAAAAAACACTCTGGATGGGACAAAAATAAAATGTGCATCAGTCGAGAAGGATGTCATCCTTTACTGACCGAGGACATAAAAGATAAAGTGTAGTATCAAACAGATACTACACTTTGCTTCGAGCCAAACGGCCATTGTAGTCATACTCAGGAATTTAAACTTTATCGGCTTTCGATTTTTATGATTTCACAGGGTCAATTCTTTTGATCCTTTCGTAACCCCTTCTTTGAAATGTTTCCTGTTTACGACATAACACCAAAGTTATCTGACGAAATATAGTTAGTTAATATTTATACTAGCAAACGTGTTATTTATCTACCTCCCACGGTGGTAAGATGTGACACAAGGTCGGGAAAGTGGCATTGGTAAACCAGCGCTCGAGAAGTTGAGCACTCTGACCATTAAAAATTGCCTTGGCTGCCCCGTCGGCATTCCCCGATAGGGGCGCCTCAGGCGATTAGAAATAAACTAACCCCTTCTCAAAGAGTGAGAAGGCAAAGCCTGGGAGGGTGGACCTCCTAGAACTGCACAGGACAGACCCATAGACCGGCGTAAATCAAGCCCCGAAGGCCAAGACAATACCAGTTTATGGGGTGTAGTATCTATCGGAACTGATACTACACTTTGATCCCGGCCAAAAGGCCGAGAAAAACGTATCTATTCATATTTAATAACTCAAGAAATCAAGAGAAATAATTCTATAAAATGTTTTAAAGTGATTTTTTGCACCAAATTGAATTGAAAATTGTGTAAAATCTATATAATAAAAGTGAACGTACGTGTGCCCGGCTCGCTTCAATAATCACGTATGCAGGTTTAATTTCATAAGAAAACAAGAATATGCTTAATCTTAATAATATGCTTAATCTTAATAATAACTGATGATAAAAAGAAAGGAAAGAATAATCATGTATGCAAATTTATTTTTATAAAAAAGAAAGAGAAGGCTGAATCTTAAAAATAACTCATAATATTTTTTACGTAAAGAATTTCTTTCACTTCGAATATAGACGCACGAATATGCCCTTAATTTTATTATTATTAGTAGTAGTAGTAGTAGTCATAGTAGTAGTAGTAGTAGTAGTAGTAGTAGTAGTAGTATGTTGATTTAATTAATTTAATTTGTCTTTTTTGTATCGATTAGTTTTGTCTTCTTTTTGTTATCGAGCAGTTTTTTTATGGAAGTCGCTCCAGACAAGGCATGAAGCCACTTGATGTAAGGAGCTAAAAAAAACTACTTGAAAATCAAAATGTAGCTAACGATAAGTGTTTTGTGGATATATTCCGACCCAGAAAAAAGCAATTCTTCCTCCTTTGTCAGAAACATTGCTCATGGAATGTGAAGACGAAAGAACAAAATAAGGGAAGCGAGAGTTACATATAAATTTTACAAATAGGCGATTATTTAGCTATGTAGATCGGTTCTCTACCTTTGTATCTTAATTCCAACAGAATCCATTTTTTAAATTCGGCCTAGAAATTTATAATATATAGCTATTCAATCCGGTTTTAAGTTTTATAGTATATAGTTATATTAGCTTTTTTACGCATACTATGGTTCTGAACATATTTTAGAACATATTCTTTTTAACTAAGTTCACCCCAAACAAGGCAAGTTGCCACAGTATTGATTTGCTTCTCTCCAGGGTTAGGCACAAGGCCAGTTTTTATCTTACTCCCACAAGTAAGATGTGACCCAAGGTCGGGTCGGGAAAGTGGGGTTTAAAAATTGCCTGGGCAGCCCCGTCGGCATTCCCCGGTAGGGGCGCCTCAGGCAGTAAGCAATAAACTTACTTCTCCCCAAAGAGGGGAGGCGAAGCCTGGGAGGGTGGACCTCCTAGAACTGCACAGGTCATATCCATAGATCGGCGTAAATCAAGCCCCGAAGGCCAAGACAATACCAGTCTATGGGGTGCAGTATCCATCGGAACAGATACTACACTTTGATCTTAGCCAAAAGGCCAAGAACGCTAGTTGCCACAGTAGACATAAGGGGATACTGATAATTAGGGTGAAAGTTTAGGGGTTATCCTAAATTGGGAGCTGTGCAGATAGATTTTTGTTCACATTAGCTTTAAATTTCTGCATGTCAGTACAGTCGGGGAAACAGGGAACAGGGAAAGAGTTCCAAAGGTCGGCAGCCTGAGGAAAGAAGATATTGGAGTAGATTGTTATCCGGTATCTGGGGATCTCTACAGTGAATGGATGGGATTTAGCTGATTGTCGGGTTGGTCGAGTGTATTTACGTCGAGAGGCACGAGTTTTACTCTCTCTCTCTCTCTCTCTCTCTCTCTCTCTCTCTCTCTCTCTCTCTCTCTCTCTCTCTCTATCTATCTATCTATCTATCTATCTATCTATCTCTCTCTTCCTCCTCCTCCTCCTCCTCCTACTACTACTACTACTACTACTACTACTACTACTGACAACACACGCGTTCAGTTTTCTGTCTTGTCTGTTGAAATAAAACTGTTAAAATAACTTAACACAGGCGTCCTCGTGGTTTGTCAAGAGCCGGAATTACATCGACGATGATGGTGACAGCAACGACTAAGGAACGGCAGACCAGCCGCGTACGGCCAACTTGGCGTACAGCAAAAATAATGGGTGTATAACGGTTTATATACCCAACGGTAAGCGGGGATGTAACAAGAGGAGGGACTAGTGGTTGGTGCACCAGCCCAAATTTGTTAACAATACTCCATGCACGGGAGAATAGTGACTTTATAGTAATATAGGATACTGGCTGATCTGAGAAGTTTTCTAGCCCGGTAGAGGGAGCCTACCTTCTTTGCAGCATACTTGGCAGCATCTCTGTACTCATCCATAACTCATTTTGATGTTCTAACTGTTAACAACGATATCTATAACACACAAACATTGATTTTTATTTATATAATAATAATAAGAAGATAGATGTTTGTTCTTGGATTGCAGCCATTGTTTTCGTGTTCTCGTGTTCCTCGCAGGAATTCAAGTTTACAATTGTGAAAGTCGTAATCTAAGCGATACTTGAGGTAGCTCCCGTGGGAGACGACGTTCGCTTTAGAGAGACGAAAGAAATGATTAAGATGCAGAGTCCACTGATTGGCTCTTGTCAAACATTGACGCAAGGACTTGACTTTAGCGAAATGATGCTCTGGATATGGGCGATAGAGAAACTAATACAAAAATCCCGGGAGAATTAAGCACAAAGAAATGGTGTTTAGCCACTTCATCTTGATGAAGAATCACCAACAATACGAAAAAAAAGATGGAGACAATAGGTAAGAGCGAACAGCATGATACACGACATGGCAAGTCCGGTCCGACAAGTGTATAAGAAAACTGGGAAAGGCAGGAAGTAGTAAGAAGAGCTGGACAGCTAAACTTAATTCTGTTCGTACCAGTCAGGGATACGTCCTCGACAATCAGTCCTACAATGACTTTGTTGCTGTCAGGTTGAGGGATGGTCCTGTTCAGTCTCAGGTAGTGATTCCAATATCTTTCCTGATTTTGATACAATTTCGATTCTGTTGTAAATTCCCGATTCCGATCCAATTACCGATTCTGTTCTAAATTCCCGATTCCGATCCAATTACCGATTCTGTTCTAAATTCCCGATTCCGATACACTTACTAATGTTGTTCTAAATTCCCGATTCCGAACCAATTACGAATTCGGTTGTAAATTTCCGATTCCGATACAATTATTGATTCTGTTGTAAATTCCCGATTCCGATACAATTACTGATTCTGTTGTAAATTCCCGATTCCGATCCAATTACCGATTCTGTTGTAAATTCCTGATTCCGATACACTTACTAATTCTGTTCTAAATTCCCGATTCAGATACAATTACTGATTCCTATTCCTATTTTAAAATCGCCTAAAAAAGTAAAATTTCATTTTTTAGGGGGGGGGGAGTTCTCATCTATTTTTTAATGTAGATATAATTTTACTTTGACAAACTTCTAAATGTTTTCAAGTAATATATTGTATCCAAGATTTTGATGAACTCATTGTGATATTTTCATCTATATTTTTCACTTGTGCATGTTTTCTTATAATGACATGACATGCCCTGCGTTCAGTCTAAAGCGACTGTAAGGGGTTGGCGGCGCGTGTAATTGTGAAGCAAGGGTTGCGCAATTTCTAACAACACTTCTCCTGAATCGGCACTGCTTGATTCCAATGGGAAGCAATTCAAGACGACTGGAAACAATGCCGAGATATGCAGAGAGCACATACAGCACCTGGTATTCCCAAATGGTCACCCATTTAGTACTGGCCAGGCTCGACGTCGCTTAATTTCGGTGATCTAACGGGGACCGGTGTGTCAACGTGATTGTACCGTATATCTTATAATATACTCGTGTTATTATCCACCCGTGGCATTTTTCCGGGTCATTTTTGGAATCGGAAATTAGGTTCCAATTTTTACTAGTCTCAGAGTGTCTATCCTCCAAGGCTTTACCTTCTCTTCTAGAATAGGTTGGTTCATTGCTAATCGCCTGAGGCACTCCTACCATGAAATGCCAGTCTGTACTTCTCCTTGTACGTTTGCTTTTCAACTTAACACATGATCTTGTGTCTAATCTCCTGGAGATATAAATTTTAAAAAAAGTAAATAAACGAAAGATAGAGAAGGATTTATTCAACTACACACCTACAAATATGTTACAATCAATTTCTATCGCTGACAATTCATATCGTCCGAAAATGATCGCCTCGTAGGTGAAACGTCAAAGGGGAGAAGGAAAGCGAGATAGTCAACTATGTTTTAAGCGCATCTCTTAATTCTATTATCGTTTCGCTACAGCATAATTAATACGTGTTTTCTCAGTGAAGCTTCCAGCAAGACGTCTTGGTAGCTTTGCCTACCATTCTGTCTGACGTTCATGTCTAACGTCATATCCTCCTAAATATCATCGACTTCATTTTCCACAATCTCGGTGTATCGTTGTGGTTGCTTCATGGCTTATCTCTGAAACTCTTCCTATTTTTTCAACATAAGCGCCACATTTTTTTTCATGAAAATCGCTCCAGACAAGACATGAAGACACTTGATGTAAGAGACTAACAAAAACAAATATGATTATCGCAAAGACAGGAGATGCCTATTGGCTTTAGTCTTGAAAAAATCATGGTTATAGGTAAGAGGAAAACAGTAAGCAGGAAGAGAGTTTCACAAGCTTGTGGTTCTTGGAAAGAAGCTACTGGAATAGGAAGCTGTATTACAATGCGGTATCAAAACAGCGAATTGATGGAGACCACTAGACCAACGAGTCAAACGAGCTGGAACAAAAGAAGCGGGGAATAGATCACATAATTCTGAAGAACACATGCCATATTTATAGAAATACATATCTCAGTTAATATGTACTAGTTAATATTTACTAAAAAAAACTAACCGCATCAGCATTTAACAAAATCATATAAATTAATCGTTTATAATGGTTGGGGGTGAAGTCGCTACTGGGATTGTAGATACATTGTATGTTCGGTTTGTGAAAATTAAGTTTAAAATGGACAATTCCACACAGGGTTATTTTAAGCAAGATGTAATTTTCCATTACAAGTCAAGTTAGAGTTAGAACTACGTGACAGGGTGTGACGTCACGGACAGGTAGTACGAAGTGAGGCGTGACGAAGAAGAGAAAAAAAAGGCTTCTGATCAGTAGAGTAACTAATTTTTAAAATCCTAGAAGGATAAAACACAAAGAAATCGTATTTTATCACTTCATACTGCCGCAGAATCAACGACTGTGAGAAAACAAGACAATAGGCATGTGAGAATCGCAAGTTCGGTTGAAAGTGTGTATCAGAAAACTTTGAAGGTGGTAAGTGCTAACACGTAAAGAAACGAAGGATATAGAAGGGAATGGTGGTAGTAAGATTTGACGCTGAATTTGTGAAGATAAGCTTTAAAATTAGAAGTTAGAACTACGTGGCAGGATGTGACGTCACGGACAGGAAGTCTGGAGTAACGTGGCGAAGAAACGGGGGGAAATATTTCCCTTTCGCCCGGTGAACTGAGAGCATTCTGTTTTTCGGAGCTTTGTCGGTGCCTCCAGGAAGCGATGTCTGTAATGCGCTAAGGGGTAGTTAGACTAAAGTATTAGATAATTATAAATAGTTATCTGTGTGCGTACGACACTTTCCCGACCCGACCTTGGGTCACATCTTACCTTGTGGGAGTAAGATAAAACTGGCCTTGTGCCTAACCTCCTGGAGAGGAGGTAAATAAAGACACTATTCTAAGCTGAATGAAGTGTCATAAGCTGATGTGCTCTCCTGTGCTGTCATTAGAATCGCTGTTCAATTGAAACGTTCTCTAACTTTTGTGTTCGCGCCATTTTTTTCATTAAGCAAGTAAAATGGCGATTATAAACTACATTGTACGTTATGTTTTAATGAATAAATCCATACTAAATGTGTGGTGTCTCTGTCCATCTCTCCCGTGATGGAATTAAAAGCAAAGCCATATTCCAATATCAAATACAACTTTTCTTGATTAAAATTTTACGCTGAATTGTTAATGCAGCATTAGTTTTGTATTAGAGTATTTTACAATAATATCGTGGGGTCTGCGTTCGCGCTTGGCATCATTAAACTACACAACGTTGTACATGACTTTATTTATAACTTGATAAATATAGAAATTAAAAATGTATACTATTTTTGCAATGTCTCTATCTGTCTCTCTTAGACCGAGGAAACGATTGAAAGGAAGGCCCTACACCAAGATTAAACGTTTTACGAAGAATCTAATGGAAGCATTAACATTTTATCAGGTTGTTTTACAATAATACAGCGATGGAAATTTATAGAGACAAGACGACAAGGTCACATCGTTAAGAAAATTCTAAATGTTTTCTACAATCGAACCATATTTGGTAACAAAAAAAACTTCCGTCTATGTCTGACTTGTCCACCAAGTTTCAGTCATGAATAGCCAACAGTCTTTGTTTTATCGCTGTTCAATGATTAGCACACCTGAATACGACGTGTAACATTGTCAATAACTCTTACATATTGATTTCTTGGCACTATCTTGATTGGGCTGTGATTACCCTCTTAAGTTCAGGAATAGTCGTCTGGGGATTGTTTTGGGAGGGGTGTTCGGTTCCGGTGAGTGTGAAACCCGTTAAGGACCACACCTCCTACTGATGAGATTATCACCAGTGTCTCTGCATATCATTGAACAGCGATAAAATAAAGACTGTTGGACATTCATGACTGAAACTTGGTGGAAAGGTCAGGCATAGACTGAAGCTTATTTGTACCAAATATACTGAAAACTTAGGCATATACTGAAGTTTATTTGTACCAAATATGGTTGCATTGTTAACTTTATAAATGATTCCATGGATGGAATTTTGGGGAGACTGTATATATTTTTACATTTTATTTCAAGTTTCTAGCAGTGGTCAATAGGCAACTTAAAATAATCTGATTTCAAATAATTTATATATATATATATATATATATATATATATATATATATATATATATATATATATATATATATATATATATATATATATATATATATGACACGTCCCATCGCATGTATCTCCTTTCCCCAACTTCTAACTCGATCGTAAACGACCTCATTTTGTCTCTATCTATCTATCTATCTATCTATCTATCTATCTATCTATCTCTCTCTCTATATATATATATATATATTGTTATGGTGCCGTACCTACCTACAAAGAACTAATGGACTCGTCCACCTTATAAATACGGGAAGCACGTGACACTTGTTCTCTTCTTCCCAGGCAAACCAGCAATGGCGGTTGAGAGCAACATCTCCTTGTAATATCTTTCTTTCTATTATATAATATATACCTTTGTTCATTTAAACCATGTGTTCCTGTGTCATTTATTCAGCTTTACCCAGGTCCACAACAAATGGCGACGAGGCAATTCGAACTCTTGGGTAAAAAAAAAAACTGAAAATACCACGTGAAAATGCACTCACAAGGTTAATGCAGCAAGCCGCACGCAAAAAACAAAAAAAAAAAAAAAAAGGTTTTTGCCGTACGGTCGAGAGAAGAAAAGAGAACTCAACTGAAAAAAAAAAACAAACACGTTGAATTCTTAAGTGCGAGAAAATTGTTTTCTTTTAAGAAAAAGAAAACTGAAATGGACCTGTTGTGCTCTAAGTTTTAAAACTGCTCATCGAAAAAAAAAACAGCTTGAAATTGGGTGCGCGTTCCTCTAGTTTGGGAAAACTAGTTAAAAAAACAAACAAAAACAACTGAAATTGAATGCGCGTTTTTTTTCTCTGGGTTGGAAAACTAAAAAAAAACAAAAAAAAACAAAAGAAATACCGAACACCAAGCTTAAGCGAGTATTGTTTTTTTTAGACGAACGTCACAGCGAGTTTTTTTTGACGAACACACACAAAAAAAAAATGAAACCGACACCACGTGCTTCATTTTAAGAACAGATATGAAACAAAAACATGAAATGAACACACGTGCGTTACTCTATAAAAAAAAAGACGCACGATAAAAAAAAAGGTCAGTTTTATTTTCTCTCTCTTCTTTTTTTTCCGACTTGTACTGAAATATTTTAAAATGCAGAAAGAATTAATTGTGAAACAGATTTTTTTTTCTCTTCGTTAAAATTAAAAACGTGTATAAGAAAAAAACATTACATAATCTTTTCATAACTAAAACTCAGCGTCTTGCAAACGCTAATTTAAAGAAAAGAACTTCTTATAAATTCATTAAATAACGAGAAAATATTAATTTTCAAAATAAAAAAATTAAAAAATAAGTGAATATACGCGTATATAGAGAAAAGGAAAAGTTTCATAATCTTTTCATAATTAAAACGGCGCCTAGCAAATGCTAATTTAAAGAAAAGAACTCTTATAAAATCATAAGATAATGAGAAAATATTAATTTTCTAAATAAAATCAGAAACTAAATGGTTGAATATGGAAGATATTAAGTCTATAATCGCCGAACTAACGAAATTCCAAATCTCCCAGCAACAACAAACTGAGGAAAGATTTCAAAAGCTTTTATTACAACAGAACCAAAATATTTTATTACACAAAAAGGAGTATGATGAAAGATTGGAATTTCTGATACAAACAATATCGCGCAGTGATCAAAAAAATGAAAAAGACGACACGTTTTCGCAGAACGAAATTTGGAACAGTATTGATAATTACTCATACACGGAAAATAATACATTTGAAGAATATTTCCGAAGATATGAAGACCTATATAAAATTGACTGCGGTGGTTGGAGTGATGCGAAGAAGCTACGCCTCCTTCTTAGAAAACTAAATACCACAGAACATACGAAATTCGTGGATTTCATTTTGCCTCGGAAAACCATCGAGCTAACTTTCATAGAAGCGGTTGGTTTATTGACAGAACTGTTTAGTCCAAGAACTACACTATTCCACAAACGATGGAAGTGCATGAACCTGGTAAAGAAAGACGAGGAAGATTACGCTACTTTTGCATCGATAGTGAACAAGCATTGTGACGATTTTAAACTAACTGAATTAAGTGCAGATAATTTCAAGTGTCTAATTTTTGTACAAGGTTTAATCTCATGAAATGACACGGAGATAAGGCGTAGAGTTCTAAATAAATTAGAGAATGAACCAAGCCTTACGCTGCAAAAGTTGGCTGAGGACTGTCAAAGATTTGTAAATGTAAAACAGGACTCAAAAGACATTGAATTGTCCGGCATTGCGCACATAAAAAAGGTACATCAAAAAACAAAAGCTCAACCTTATAGAAAAATAAGAAATAATAATTTTGATGTAACAAAGACAAACCAAACCAGTAAAAAAATAAATAAATTGCCACCAAGCCCTTGTTCACGCTGTGGTAATCCACATTGGTACAATGAGTGCCCATTCCGTTTTAAAACCTGTATGAAATGCAAAAAAGTTGGACATAAAAGTTCGCACTGCAGAACGGGCAGAGGAAATAAAATGCGGATTCATGCCACTAGGACAAAGAAGGAAACTGGCATGAACATAAGAAAATATGTACCGGTGAAAATCCTGGATAAAAATATAAAATTGCAATTGGATTCTGGTTCAGACGTTTCCATTATAAATTTACATACATGGAGGAGATTAAATAAACCTACTCTATCAAGAACAAACAGGCTGGCAAGCACAGTTACTGGTGAAAGAATTACATTTGAAGGAGAATTAATCACAAATGTGTCCCTAATGGGAAATACTAAAAAACTCAAACTACTGGTACTGAAGGATTCGAATAATCTTTTTGGTTCAGATTTTATGCAGGCATTTGATTTATGGAAGTTGCCGATAAATACGTTTTGTAAAAAAATAAATAGTCGCGCAACAGAATCGGAAAAACTACAACGAGAATTAAAAAAAACTCGTTTCCAGAGGTTTTTTCTGGCGATCTTGGATGCTGCACTAAAATGACTGCAAAATTCCGTCTAAAAGAAAATGTACTGCCGGTATTTAGGAAAGAAAGGAAAGTACCCTTCGCCTCGATTGAAAAAATAAACGCTGAATTAGACCGACTGGTAAAGATGGGTATTTTATCAAAAGTACAACACAGCCAGTGGGCAGCACCCACGGTTTATGTAAAGAAAAAATCTAATGAGATTCGTGTATGTGCAGATTTTTCAACAGGACTGAATACTGCCCTCGCGGACTATCACTACCCACTCCATACCCCGGAAGAAGTGTTTACAAGCTTAAATGGAGGAAGATTTTTTTCAAAAATAGACCTAAGTGAGGCATACCTACAAATACCGGTGGATAAAGATTGTTCTAAGCTGTTATGTATAAACACACATCGTGGTTTATATAAATTCGAAAGATTAGCGTTCGGAGTTAAGGTCGCGCCAGCCATTTTCCAACAAGTAATGTCACAATGCTGGGCGGACTCGATTTCGCAATAGCGTATCTCGATGACATCTTGATTAACAGCAAAGATATCGAACAACACCAAAAACATGTAAATCAAGTGTTTGCGAGAATCCAAGATTATGGGTTCAAAGTAAAAGAAGAAAAATGTGATTTTTTCCTGGAGGAAATAAAATATCTGGGTCATGTGATCGGCAAGGACGGCAGAAGACCAGACCCAGAAAGGGCTACCGCAATAAAAAACATGCCGGCGTCAGAAAACGTCATGACATTACAGAGTTTTCTGGGCCTAGCAAATTACTACCAGGCTTTTATCCCAGAAATGCATAATTTGCGTGCTCCATTAAATGAGCTATTAAAAAAAGGTAAAGCCTGGGTATGGACACCTGAATGTCAGGATATATTTAATAAAATCATAGAAAGACTTACGTCAGAGTTATTTCTAACACATTACAATCCAGAATTGGACATAATCGTAGCTAGCGACGCTAGTTCATATGGTTTAGGAGCATGTATTCTACACAAAATGCCTGATGGAACCCATAAACCCATTGCACATGCATCAAGGACCTTGCTCCCAGCGGAAAAACAGTATTCTCAAATCGAGAAAGAAGCCCTAGCAATAATATTTGCAGTAACAAAGTTTCACCGATACATACATGGTAGACAATTTACCTTACAGACAGACCATAAGCCGCTAATTACAATTTATGGATCTAAAAAAGGCCTACCTGTATATACAGCTAATAGACTACAAAGATGGGGAACTATCTTATTAAACTACAACTTTAAAATGCAACATTTGCATTCAAATAAAATCTATCATGCAGATGGATTGTCGAGATTAGTGCCAAAACAGAGAGAGACTCTAGAAGACACAGTGATTGCGTCTCTTCAAACAGAAGGAGATTTTAAAGAGATTTTGTGCAACGCAGTGAGAGAGCTCCCGGTGACACTATACGAGATAAAAAAAGAAGCTCAAGAGGATGAATTTATCACCAGAACAAAAATGAAATTGGTAGATAAGGATTTACATGCGGCAAAGAGTTTCTTACTCTGTGATGACGTACTCATGCATAACGAAAGGGTGGTCATCCCAGAAAAACTACGAAAGCAAATTCTGAAAGAATTTCATGTTGGCCATCCAGGGATAACCAGGATGAAGGGGTTAATGAGGAGTTTTGTGTACTGGCCAGGTATGGACAACGACATTGAAAAAGCAGTAAAGCTTTGTAAAGGCTGTGCCTTAGCGGCAAAAGCACCGCATATAAAGCATAGCCCATGGCCAAAGACCAACCGTCCGTGGGAAAGAATTCACGTGGATTTCGCGGGACCATTGGAAGGATTTTACTACTTAATCGTAGTCGACAGTTTTTCAAAGTGGCCCGAGGTACTATGTTGCAAGAGTCCCACGTCAGAGGTTACGATAAGATTCCTACATGAACTATTTGCCCGTTTTGGGGTAGTGGATTGTTTGGTGAGTGATAATGGGACACAGTTCACGTCATCAGATTTTGAGGAGTTCTGCGCGACGTTTCAAATCAGACATATAACGACGCCCCCGTATCATCCTAGGTCAAACGGCCAGGCGGAACGCTTCGTAGACACATTAAAAACAGCATTAAAAAAGGCCGGTGATACTCCTAAGGAGAAGGCTTTACAACAATTCTTACAAGTATATAGAATTACAAAAAACATGAACATAGCATCATCATTATCCCCCGAAGAGATGATGTTTGCGCGGAATGTGAAGTCCGTGTTTGATAAATTATTACCTAAACATAATAATTATGACCGAATCTCTACGGTACCGAAGAAAAAATACAACCCAGGAGATAGGGTATATTTTAAGATGTTCAAAAACAATGCATCGTTCTGGGAACCCGGTAAAATTGAAAAGAGGATCGGATCGATGGTCTATATCATAAAAGGACCACGGTTCTCGCATAAGAGACATCTAAATCAGATCAGAAAAAGACTGTCAGATGACACTGACAGCGCCCCACAAGGAGAAGACGTGATGGACGTGATATATGACACCTTCAACTTACCAGCACCCCAGGTAGTCACACGTAAACGACAACCAAAAAGAAAACGAATGGCTCCGGACTACCTAGAGATAGATCCGAAAAGGAAACGTTATTAAGACTCCTGAGGAGGTAAGGCTTGGAAGGGGGGTGTTATGGTGCCGTACCTACCTACAAAGAACTAATGGACTCGTCCACCTTATAAATACGGGAAGCACGTGACACTTGTTCTCTTCTTCCCAGGCAAACCAGCAATGGCGGTTGAGAGCAACATCTCCTTGTAATATCTTTCTTTCTATTATATAATATATACCTTTGTTCATTTAAACCATGTGTTCCTGTGTCATTTATTCAGCTTTACCCAGGTCCACAACATATATATATATATATATATATATATATATATATATATCTTTTTATTCTACCCTTTTATTATATCTCTCTCTTTTCACTTTATTTTACTTAATTTAATTTAATTTAATTTTATTTTATTTTATTTTATTTTATTTTATTTTATATTTTATATTTTATATTTTATATTTTATATTTTATATTTTATATTTTATAATTTATAATTTATATATTATCTTTTATATTAATATTTTAATTTTATTTTTTTGATTTTGATTTTAACATTTTGATTCTTAACGGTCCCAACTACGTAACTTTCCAAATTTTGAAATTTTATATTTCTTTTCTTTTTTTCTCCATTTCATTCTTTCCAAATATGATCTAAGGTTAAGATCGGATTCTAACTCTGCGTGATGAGATCTCAGTTTATAATAGCTGTTGATCGATAACATCGACATGCCAATGTCGCAGATTTTGTACATGTCTGTCTAAATAAAAATAATCATATATATATATATATATATATATATATATATATATATATAGACGACTCTATAGAAAACAGAACAATAGAATAGGAAATAGGAAGTAAAACTAACCGGACCTTTGTTCGTGAGAAGCTTAACGATTGGCTAAGAGAACAACAAAGAATCTGATTGGTTAACTAGCTAGTCGTGTATATAAAAACACCTGGAAAAACTAACTCCATGCATTTTAGCCTGGAGATTCTCACCGGGGATGAAACGCGGGAGCCTCTGTGTAGCTTAATTGCCATATTTTCATAACTTACTATATATATATATATATATATATATATATATATATATATATATATATATCAACCCACCCAGTTCGTTATTTTTCAATCCGCTCTCGTATAGAGATAAAGATGGCTGAAGAATACAGCGAGTAAAGTGCGTCGTAATAAATTTTATAGCCGAGCAATGGCTTTGTACATGGCATGTCTCCAATATGATTTGGCATTTGATTAGATGCTTCACTATAGCCAGTTATTAGTGCTGCTACTGGGCCGTGTGCAAATAGACACCGTATCACTTGCGTGGAAGAAGATTAATAATATACGGCTTGATGCTATTAAACAAGCGAGATCGGTCATGAAGCAATCATCTGCCCGATCTTCCGTATCACATACGACATTTGTTTTTGTGTTTATTATGCGTGCGTCCGTACATTTCTGTAAGAGCCTCCGTCGATCTGTCACAGTTCTCTTTGAAACGAGTGTACACTAGGGACCGCCAAGGTACACCATAGAATGTACTCCCCCTATATGTAACACGATGTAACTTTAATATATGTTTATATTATTAGCATAACTGTTTTACCATTCAAAAGAAGAAACATAAAATAAACTGCTGATGATTTTTTTTAATTTCTTTTAGCGTACGAAAATAATGAAAATGAGAAAATAAAAACGTGCGTACTTTTACTTACGCATTAAAACAACGTTCCTATGTAGTGACCAATTTTTATGCGCTAACACCCGTGTGTTTAATAAATCTAGCAAAAAAATCAAGTAATGGTCAGATTTTTACGGGATTTTCAATACTTATTCATTATTGAACTAATTTATCTATAAAATGCTTTTTTTCGTAACATATATTAGGGAAAATATTTTTTCTATGTGATTCTTCCCCCCCCCCCCTTATTTCATTTTATGAAATCTGAACAAGATATATTCTGATCGATCGAAATTTTAATGTTATATAAAACGAAAGAGTCTTTAAAAGACACAACAGATTTACCTTTTCTTTTTATAGTTAAATACTTTTGGGTAAAGTATCTGTGAATTCATAGATAAACAGTGTAAACAATAGCCCCCCCCCCACCCCCCGCTGTAGAAAAAAATCGGATTTCCTACTAAAATTTCAAGATAAAGAATAATGGGTTTCTTTCTCAGTTCAATAATTTAATCTTTAAATAAACTATTTTACTTTAAAACAACTTTCATATATATCAAACTTTATTTTGGGGAGATTTAAAACAAAGAATTAAAAACGCATTTAAGGATCTTATGTAAAGTACGCAAATAATGATGACGTCGTCGATTTTGTGGTACGCTTTGGGGGTCCCATGAAAGATGGCAGCAAAAAAAGAAATGACGCTTCGCCAGCGTTCGCAGTAATATTCATAACAGCATTAGTCTGTTTCTATTTACTTTCCTCCCCACAAGGGCAAGTTTAGACACAAGGTCATTTTTAATGTGGTGAAATCCAGCTCCCCAAAAAGGGGCACTCTGGATTGGGATAAAAATTAAAATTGTCTCAGATAAGAACTTCCCCTTCATTGACTGAGCTGTTAATGACGCGCCACACAGGTGACTATCGTAAATTGGCTTGGTTTTACGAGCGCCTCGCCATCGCTACTATTTATGGAAACGCCTCGAGCCTGCTCTTGGCCTGTCAAGCCAGCAGGACATCCGATGAAACTTCCTGATAGTTGCATATTGTTTCGAAAAAGAACATTTTATTAATTAATTATTATTTGTCTCCCTACTGAACTGTTTACGGTGACGAAGCAATTTTATCAGAGTTTTAGTACCACAAAATATATAAAAAAATTATTTTGATATTACGTCAGTAATTTTAATTTTTCATGTATAAATTATTATCATTTCTGATGATCTAAATAATAAAAAAAACACCTACCGGTGACGTTTTATTTGGAGTGAAGGATTTCCACATACCTAACTTTAATATAAATAGGGATATAATTTAGCCATTTAGAATAGAAGATAACATATAATAAATCAAAGCTTTGCTTCTGACTAGCTAATTTTCATTTGTTATTGTTATACTATGTTATTGGCATTATAATAATGTACTTAGCTACAATTTATTTAATTAAATTACTTAGTCCAGCCAAGACGACTGGTAATATGAAACATTCTTAAATAAACATCTAAAAATAAAAATTCAGCAAGGGGATAACTCATATTTTAGCTTGAAGAATATAATAGGAGTTATATACCTTAAACTTAATAATAGATGTGAACAAATAAAAATTTAAAGCTAAAACGACTTCAGTGCATCCCGGGCAACGCCGGGCAGGTAGAGTTAGTGATATATAAAAGAAGTTAGTAGACAGACGGACAGTTTTTCATCTTTTATAGAGAGAGAAATTATAGATATTCATTTAGAAACCAGCGTACAACTTCCGTCAAAATATGACGGCAAAATCCTTTTGCTTTGCCAGTGTTCTCACTAATTGGATTGTTCCAATACATTGAAGACATTGGCAAGGCTGCAGCAAAGAAGGTGGGCTTCCTCTACCGTGCTATTAAACTGCTAACACCTGACATCATCCTGTATCTCTACAAAGTCACCATCCGCCCATGCATAGAGTATTGTTGCCACATCTGGGCTGGTGCATCATCCACTAGTCTCTCCCTCCTAGACAAGGTCCAAAAAAGAGTCGCCAACTTATTAGGTTCCTCATTATCTACCAAGCTCCAGCCCCTGTTCCATCGCTGCAATGCTGCATCCTTGTGCTTGTTTTACAAATACTTCAATGAATTGTGCTCCGATGAACTGACTACTCTGGTGGCCCCTCGACGTAAATACACTAGACCAACTCGACAATCAGCAAAATCCCATCCATTCACTGTGGAGGTCCCCAGATGCCGGAGGGCCTTTTACTCCAATAGCATTGTACCTTCGAGCTGCCGACCTTTGGAACTCCCTCCTTGCTCCCTGTTTCCTCAACTGTACCGACATGCAGAAATTTAAAACTAATGTGAACAAGCATCTCGCTGCACAGATCCCAATTTAGGATGACCCCCTAAATTTCCATTCTAATTCTCAATAGCCCTTACGTTTACAATGGCAACTTGCCTTGTTTGGGGTGAACTAAGTTTTTTTTTTAAATAGGTGAACGTTTCTAGAAATCACTTCCGACATGTCGTTGATATAGAGTAGAAACAGATTAGGACCCAGCAACTATCTCTATGTTTACAAATAGAAAATATTTCCATGGACAAAGTTTGTGATGCTTAATTTGGCTTAGTTTTTGCCGAATGTGAGAACTCTAGTTCCAAATATGTAACTCAAAACGAACTAGTATCTTTTATATTTAAAGTAATTATCTAACATATAAAGTTTTCTTAACAGATTTTTTAAGTCAAACCTAAAAAGCAATCCGCCTGACATATCGATACTTGATTCTAACGAGCCAATTTTTTTCGTTTATCCCTTCCACTACGTTATTGGCACCAATATATTTTATTTTGTGTCAATTTTCTTCTAAAAAATACTTATTCCGGTTAAGAAAACTTTTATAGTACAGAGTTTTACCTTACTCACCGAATATTCTTAAACATTAAATGGGAGTACTCATGTCAGGAGATATTCCGCTTGACTTCTGCAAAAATAACGATTGTGACGAAACTATACATTAAACAATAGTTTGGTCTATCTTCTAAAAAAGTAAAAAAAGATACCGGGCGGATTCAAAATAACAAAACGGTGAGTTACAAAGATCTATAATTTTTTTCGTTATTTATTTTTAACAATAAAACACACACACACACACACACACACACATATATATATATATATATATATATATATATATATATATATATATATATATATATATGATTATTTTTATTTACACAGACATGTACAAAATCTGCGACACTGGCATGTCGATGTTGATTCATGGTCCCAACCACGTGACTTCCCAAATTTTGACATTTTAAATTTCTTTTCTTCTTCTTCTTTTTTCTCCATTTCATTCTTTCCAAACATGATCTAAGGCTAAGATAGGATTCTAACTCTGCCTGATGAGATCTCAGTTTATAATAGCTGTTGATCGATAACATCGACATGCCAGTATCGCAGATTTTGTACATGCCTGTTTAAATAAAAATGATCATATATAAAAACTCTATTATCTAATATTGAGCACTTTTTATAAATCGGTTGAAATTCTTTGGATTACTACCCTGTGGATGTTTTACATGGATTATTATATATATATATATATATATATATATATATATATATATATATATATATATATATATATATATATATATATATATAGTGTAACCCGGATATAACAGAGCTGTCAGGACCGGAAAATAAGTCACTTATATCCGGGTTTCTCTTATATCAGGGTTTGGTCTATTTTGTTTAGGTGAGTATGGGAACACTTCATATAACGCTTTTTACGTACAGAACACTAGTTTATTTAACAGTTATAGACATAAAAAACACAAAAACACGGACAAAAATACTTTTCAATCAGTTTTCACAAATAATTCAGTCAAAAATTAGTTTTCTTAAAAAATTCAGTCATTTTTGATTGTACAGAAATCTCTTTGTTAACATCATGAACACTTTCATACAGTCTGTAAATCATTTTCAATGCGCCATCAGCATTACTGATTTTTGCTTCAAAGTAGGCTGTTAGAGTTTCAAGCGCATTCAATGCAGCCAGACAATTTGGCTCTGGTTTGTCACTTACAGAAACTTCAGAACTTACGCTTTCAGCATCATCATCATCATCTTCGTCAAAATCTTGATCATCCGATTTTATACCACGTGTGAAGTCCGTGCCAGTCAGTTCTCCATCACATTGTGTACTGTCGTCGAAGCTGATAAATTCGTCAAAATCTGTTTGCTCCATGCCCGATGGTGGAGAAACTTGATCATTTTCGCCGAGTATTTCCACTTCAGCCTGTGATTCAATTCGACAGTTTGATGTATGACAGATTTGTACCCGGCAGTAAGTTATGACAAGTTGCATTGTCCAAGCGTTTTCATAACGTCAGTAAACAGCTGACTAGTCATCCAGGCTTTACGATTAGCGAAGTAAGAAAACGGCAGAGTTTTGACATTTTTAAAGAAGCGTAGTTTTGCCGACTTACCAACAACTAGAGCTTGCTTTTCACTGCCGTCCATGTTTGTGAACTGAAGCATCGTAGGTCTGTCTTTGGGAACTTTTGTCTCATTTGAATGTTCGTCACCGGCAAATCGCAAAGATCCAGACGGCATGGCTTTGTAGAAAAGTCTCGTTTCATCACAGTTCCGAACATCTTTTGGGTCATATCCACGAAAGAGTTGCGGCAAAACGTTTGTCACCCATTCGTTGGCAGAAACGTGATCTGCTGACGTTGATTCGCCGTGAAATTAGTTGAACGAAACGTTATTGGCCTGCTTCCAGTCATTGCTCGGTTCAAAATCAACTTCAAGATTTACAGCCAGTTGTGATGCTTTCTGCCTAATGACGTGATCGGTGACGGTAGCTCCATGAGCACATGCTTGCGTAAACCATTGTGTAAGCGCTTCGTTAACGTCCTTGTGCACGGTTGGCGCTTTCGTTTGCGATTAGTGTTTCCGTTCATTTTCATGCAAGATCTGAGATCGTCTTCTTTCTTGAGAATTTTTGCTGCTGTTGAATAACCGATTCCGTACTTTTGGGCCACAGCGGCCAGTTTGACTTTCTTTACTTTGACATCGTGGTTGAGCTCCAACTGTTAAAAAATACTCAGAGTTTTTCGTTGAGACGCCGACATCACTAATCGCAATGATCACAAGCAAACGGTTTTCAGTGGCAAAATTAACAAACAAACTTCTGACTCAACAGAACAGATGGTAAAGTGAAATGGTTGTCCAGATAAATGCAACGACAAGCAAAGTCGGCAAAAAGTGGGTGGTGCTACCGTTAGACACACAAAGCAAAATCATAACGTAGAGGATGTCTGATTTACGACATCACACCGTCACTCAAAACGAACTCTCTTATATGTGGGAGGACGGGACCAGATAAAAAATCTCTCTTATATCCGGGTCTAATTTATATACACAGGCTCTAATTTGGGACCAGAGAAAATTTATCTTATATCCGAGTTTCTCTTATACTTGGGGTCTCTTGTATCCGAGTTACACTGTATATAATATTAAATTATGTTTTAATATTTTACCTACGTACGACGTCGTTTCAAGCTTACGGTTCTCATCAGTGCAGGAAAATAAACAATCTCAGACGTGCATAGAGCGTGAACCCGGTTCACAGAGATACCTTGAATCTGTACGCGTTCACGTAGTCCCATGAGGCCACGAGAGATTGTCACGTGATAACGGAGAAATTAAGTGATATTTACACTGAAAGCAGATATATTTTAAGGTATGTATCCCTTATTATATCATCCAAATTGTTTCAGATTACAAGCGCAATGAAGTTGTGTTTCCGGCCTCGATGCATATATATATTGATTGGTTGCATTCCACTGATCAAAGAAGAAACGTCAGTCCACAATCATAATTTCTTTTTATTTCAGCGAACGCTTATATTTTTACCGTCTTCCAACCCGTAAACAAAAATATAGTTTTTAGTTTTTACGAGCGGCTCATCAGAGATTTTATTTAATAATAAAAAATGAGCACACTGGTCAAAACAAAAAGAAAGAAATAGGAGAAGAAAAAAAAGATGAACAAAATATGGAAATTCGTTTTTTCTTTGGTACGGGAAATGAAACTAATACATACTGCGGAGTCATCGTACCAAAGACGTTTATCAAGTAACAAAGAAATAAGTTTGTTTTATTCTTGTTTTTTGATGAAAAAAAAATGACTCAATACTGGTCACCCCTGATGAAGGAATTTTATTCCGAAATTGATAGGATTAATGTAAAAAAAAAATTAATTAATCTTGTATTGCTAATATGGCTTATATTTCAATGTTATTAACTAACCCTGCAATACTTTTAAATTGAACGACCAACCCACATTTTTCAAGACAGCGAGCCAACGCTTCTTTCGTTCGACACCGGATTTGAATCATAACCGCCGATAACAACACTGCGGAGACATCGTACAAAAGACGTTTATCAAGTAACAAAGAAATAAGTTTGTTTTATTCTTGTTTTTGATGATGAAAAAAATGACTCAATACTGGTCACCCCTGATGAAGGAATTTTATTCCGAAATTGATAGGATTAATGTAAAAAAAAAAAATTAATCTTGTATTGCTAACATGGCTTATATTTCAATTTTATCAACTAACCCTGCAATACTTTTAAATTGAACGACCAACCCACATTTTTAATACATATATATGAAACAACCCTTCGCATTTATTCATATATATATATTTATATATATAAATGAATAAATGCGTAGGTTTTTTCATTTATCGCTACTATCTAATAATCAAAACTGGTTACTGTTATTCTAATTCTAATTCTAATTCTAGTTGTAATAACTTAAACGGTTGATATTCTGTATATATACTGAAGATAAAAGATTAACAGAGAACTTTTGACTGCCTAATTAGCATAACTATTTTTTAACCCGTTCATAATTAATTAACATTTAGTATTATGGATTTGGAATTTCATTTGCTTATGTTCGTTATTTATATGCAATCGTTTCTTCCATATTAACAGTAATTACTTAAAGTTATTTAATAAATAAATCGGAAAAATTAATGAAACACTTTCAGTTTAAACAACCAGCGCTCGCACACGAATGAGGCATAAGCGAGAATAGAAAGAGAATATGGCTGTCTCGCTCGCTTTCTCTCTGATCCCTTTCTTCGCCCTCTTTTTTCAGTTGTTACATTTTCACTAAAAAAATAAATAACTTTTTTTATTAGTTAAGTTAATGCCTTTACTGTAAAGTTTAACAACAAACTTATTATTTAATGTTTACAAAGCCATTATCACTATTCTCGTTGATAAATTAAAACAATAGTTTAGTAGCACTGTCCGAATTACGAAAAATATTGATTTGTATTTTGGTATGATTGTAGATTAACATCGTCCGCGAAATTACCCTCCCATCAACCCCAAAATTATTCTACCTGTTTTAGGCGATCACGTGTGAACACCCTGAAAAAATTCACGGAAAGATAAACAAATTTTTAAAAGTATTAATTTTGAATTTAAAGTGGGGGAAATTTTTTGTATATAAATTTAATGTAAAATGATCCACATTTTTCGGGACAGTTTTAGGGCGGTTAACTAAATTCTTTTTTTTTCTATGGGAGTTAAATCCGCTGCGTTTTTTGGGAGGAGGGTAGCTACTTTTTTAGGCGATTACATGTCATTTTATGACTTTGCCACTCGGACTTAGCGTAGTAAAAAGTTTTGATAAGTTCTCTAAAAGATAGAATGGCCCGGAAATTGGGAACATAGTACGTTTGATATATATATATATATATATATATATATATATATATATATATATATATATATATAACTGATCTCCCACTAAATTCTAAAATATTTGTTTTTCGTTATCTCCGTTTTCCACGGTGTTAAATCGCAATTGCCTAAAAAACAGAATGTCATTTTTTCGGTGAGGGGGGGGGATATAAGAGAGTATTTATATGCAAATTTACCCATATTTAATTTTTTTTTAATCTTATACATTTTTAAAACTATATGTCCTTTTTTATTTTTATTTTAAGCAATTGATTTTAGTTGTGTTTACTTTTCCCGTGAAAATTGAATCAAAAACTTTAACATTATCTAACTAATTAAATACTTTATTTTTATGGTATAAATAAAAATATTAAAAGTTTGAATATTATTGTAGATGTACACACATCTCTCGATAAAATGACATTCTACTATTTTAGGCGATTACGTGTGAATATCCTAAAAAACTGGCGGAAACAGAAACAAAACAATATTTTAGAATTTAGCCTGGGGGATTACTTTCGCAAGTAAATTTAACGTAAAATGATCCTCCATTTTCGAGCCATTCTATTATCATTATTCTAGGGTTTTATGGCATTAACCATTTTTTGCCATTGGAGATGAATTATGTGCGTTATTGTTTTGGGGCGATTGCGTGTGGTCTTACAATCTTGCCTGTCGAACTTGAGATTAGTGTTAAAAATATATCAGTTAACTGACCTAATAATTTAGAATGACCGTAAAAAGAAGTATCTCATTTTTTAAGGGGGTGTAATTTAGCTGAGTGTTTTAATCAACACATTTATCAAAGTGTGCTGTTACAATTTTGAAAGTTTCTGAGTAAAATTTTTTTTTTTAATTAACGGCCTCCCATTCCAATTAATTGCTGCCCGGAGGACGGGTAGGTTTTGCTAGTATATATATATATATATATATATATATATATATATATATATATATATATATATATATATATATATATATATATTATTTTTGTCATTTATTTTCTAGAATAACATGCGTATATATAACGAAATAAGATTCTGTGAAAAATGTAACCCTTATCGAAACTTATTTGTTAACATATAACGCACAAACAAGCACTGACTTTTATATATATATATATATATATATATATATATATATATATATATATATATATATATATATATATATATATATATATATATATATATATATATATGATCACATTTGGATGTGATTGGCTGTTCGGGTCTAGAATTTTGGCGTGGATAAACTTGCTACGTCTAGCCACACTGATGGGTTTTGAGCAGACAAAAAATGTGATATATATATATATATATATATATATATATATATAGAGAGAGAGAGAGAGAGAGAGAGAGAGAGAACTATATATATATATACATATCACATTTTTTGTCTGCTCAAAACCCATCAGTGTGGCTAGACGTAGCAAGTTTATCCACGCCCAAATTCGAGACCCGAACAGCCAATCACATCCAAATGTGATCAGCAACTAAGTAACTTATCCATTGCGCTAACAAACTCGCCACTGACAGTCGAAGACATCAAAGCGCTATACATGTACTTGCTTTTTGTTTACGTATATTTTACCATACTACTGATAACCTGTGAAATCTATTCTTTACCGTAAGTGGAAAAATTATTTCTTTAACCAGAAATAGGGGGAATATGTATATATAGGTAAAAGGATATTGATAGATAGGTATATTCTCTTCTGATAAGACATGGTAGATTGAAACTGCTTCTTTGTTGTGCCAATAAATCACTCCCCGTGTTGTTATCTTGTTGGCGTTCGTTCAATTAGAAACAACTGTCGATGAGAAAGAAAAAAACGTTGGATTGGCAAAGATTGCAAGTCAGTAGATATTGCTTTCTGCTAAGACAGACCCAACCCCACGAGAAGGTTCCATAATTAGAGAGACCCTCATCTTGCCTCACAGCAAGCTCTAGTTCTCTAGAACTGATATATATATATATATATATATATATATATATATATATATATATATATATATATATATATATATATATATAGTCTCGGAAGTTTCTCAACCATTAAAACTATATAAAAAAAATATATATATAAAAAAAAAAAAACTTATAGTCTCAAGTCTTCCAGTGGAAAATCACTCATGTAAGTCAATTTATTTTTTACAGTTATTATATTAGTTAGTTTCTAACACTATTTTAAGGGATCAGCAGTTGTTTACCATGAAAAACTGTTTCGGGTAAACTAGCGCTATTCACCCGGCGTTGCCCGTGTGGAAATATAATGCTAGTCGGAAATAATTTTAAACAGCGCTGGTGCGACGCTTGGTAAGCGCCGCTACTCCCTTTATATATATTTATGTGTTCAATTTACAAGCATGCCGATGAAAACAAAGTAACAACTCGAAAACAAAGAAGTATATAAAAAGACATTTATTGGTCGCGAACTCGACTGGGTTCTCTATTAAATAGTGTTCGTAAAGACGTGTACTATTGGTGTGGGGGTGGGGGGTGTACGTATATGGTGTTTGTTATGCAATTGAATCCACGAGAATGTATATAACAAACTCTGTGTGTGTAAGTAGAGAAAACTCTTGCATACCATAATAGTTTGCTTGTGCGTGAGCGCACACATGTTGATGATGTACTTATCAAAGTAACCCCCAGACCGAGGTCTGGAATGTTTCGCTGTCGAGGCCGAAAGAGAAAAAGGGGCAGCGGCGGTCTGTGTATCCTTTTTTATAACCACTGAATAGCCACGCCGCCTGGCGTCAAAGGAGAGATAACTCGGGCCGGAAAACACCTTCTAGTTGTGAGTCTGTAATTGTGTTTACAAAGGGAGGTAAGGCTACAGGTCATAGAAGGCTCTCACAATGAAAGAAGTGGAAATATACCAGTGTTGAGAAGGACAAAAACGAAACTATTTTTGAAAGTAAATCTTACTTCATTTAGTTCAAACACAGTGATCTAATGTGTTTAATCGAGTTTCAAAATAAACAAAAATCACTTCGTCTGTGTTTTTCTTTCTCAACGCCGGCATATTTCCACTTCTCGTATTTATATAAATGGCCCTTTTATATGAATATAGTCGTGTTTATATATTTTTTTTTAACAAAAGTTCAAATTATGAGGTCAAGTAATAAAAAAACTTTTAGAGCGGTTGTGTTTTCTTTTTTAAAAAAAACTACTAGTTGATGCTGCTTTCCTTACAGACGATTGTAAAAAGAGCTAATAGTTTTAACGAATCGAAACAGATTTAATTATTTTAAATCATAAAAATACCAATAAAATATTTTTAAATACATTTTTCGCTGAGATATGATTTGTTTGGTTTTAGTTTTGTTTTATAAAACGAAGAAAATCTATTTTTAAAATATGAATTTCGTTTCTTTACGTTCTAATATATTTCAGTTGTTTTATTGACCTAACCGATAATTGTCTCTACTGACCCTAGATGAAATCGAAACAAAATTTCAATGGTGTCTTTAGATTCAGTGGAAAATTTAACTCTTATTGAAACTTAAAAACGATTTTTAAAACATATTAATGTATTTTTGATTTTATTTTTTGTAATTTAGAAAGATTAGAGGAGAGGTAGCGCTTTTTGTTGTTGTCTTTTTTTTTATAGCGAATGTAATGGTTGTCATCATCATCATCATCATCATCATCATCATCATCACAAACAACAATAACAAATTTAGTTTTAAAATTAAACGTTTTTATTTAA
Organism: Sepiola atlantica; assembly: GCA_963556195.1. Lineage (NCBI taxonomy): Eukaryota > Metazoa > Mollusca > Cephalopoda > Sepiida > Sepiolidae > Sepiola > Sepiola atlantica. The sequence goes on from OY744519.1 coordinate 169,400,545, forward strand.
AAGAAAAACTTTGCGTATATATAAGAAAATAGAAGAATCAAATTACAAATATATCTTACACAATATTAATTTATTAGAAACTCTCTATAAAATAAGTATGCAAATGATGTATATCCATAGGTCGATCAGTATATATAGCGTATTTGAAACTATCTTGTCTCATTGAATTAAATTAGCCTAAGGCGTTTTGTTATAAATATAGTTCGGATAAATGGAAAAAAAATTTTGCATTTATTCATTTAGATGTCTACGAGCATTTAGAGAAAAGTGGGCTCTCTTTTCTTCAGCGTTTGGCATCTAATTTACATACGTGTATCTGTGTACACCAGAAACACGTATGCAAATTAAGTTGCAAAATAATAAGTTTCCTCTGTATGCAACTAGTCTAGGAGAATGAAAAATAACACTAGCCTTTCTCTGCTTATCCTGGACATTTTCTTGACACTTGATTCAAGCAATGCCGGTGCAGGCCCCCTTATGAGATGTATCCATTGTTTCTCGAGGTTGAAAGTAGGTCTTTTAATACGGAAAGGACTTTTCGGTGCTTTCCTAATCTGTGATCTACCGAGTCGTTTACATTCCATTATGTGATCTACCCATTAACCCTAACCCTAACCCTAACCCTTCCCCTAACCCTAACCCTAACCCTACCCCGAACACTAACCCTAACCCTAACCATAACCCTAACCATAACCATAACCATAACCCATTAACCATAACCCTAACACTAACTAACTAACCCTAACCCAAACTGTACCCTAACCCTAACATTAACAACTTGGTAAATCACATATTGAATTAGAAATTATTCGGTGAAGCACGTATTGAAAGAGCACTGACTTTTCTCTGCATACGAAGTGGGTGCCTTGTTGGCTTAATACGATAACATCTCGTGCTTTGGAATCAGCTATACAGTGTTCGAATCCTATTGGATCTATTGCGGTCATCTACGCACTAATACTGTCTGGATAGGTATGAACCCATCCATCCCAGCCCCTTTTATCGAACGCGCCATTATTCTATTATTAACCAACTGGAAGCGATGAGCATTAATTTCCCGCCCGAAAGGGTCGAGGTTGTCTTTCATGCAGAAACCGACATCTTTACAGAAACTGACAAGCTGCAAGTGATTCTATTGAACGTATGTGTGGAGTCTCTCTCTCTCTCTCTCTCTCTCTCTCTCTCTCTCTCTCTCTCTCTATTTCGTGTTGTGTCTTTCTTACATTCTCTCTCTCTCTTTATTTCTCATTCGCTTTATGTTTCTCTCTCCCTCCCATTCCCTTCCCCTTTCTTTCTTATTTCCGTTTCGCTTTCTTTTTTTTCTTTCGCCTTTTTTTCTCTCCCTCTCTTTCTCTTTCGCTATCTATGTCTATCTCTCTATCTTTCTTATTCTTTTGCTTCTCTCTCTCTCTCTCTCTCTCTCTCTCTCTCTCTCTCTCTCTCTCTCTCTCTCTCTCTCAAAGCATGCGACTGGTTTTCGGGCCAAGAAATATTTCCGATACCTGTTCGATTTCCATGTCAGGTGTGTCAGATCGATACTTAATCGAAGTAGAGACGCTGCGAGTAACGAACACGAATTGACAGATCCTGACGCAGCCCGATTTGATATTTGACTCGTCTGGCATGGGAACTAGTTGCGACTAGCTGGCATACCCGTCACAGGGCCGATTCAGAGTAATGTGTAACACCTTGAACCTATTATAACTGCCAGAGATCAAACCTCCAAAGTATTTAAATGATAAGCAAACCTAAATACGACATGCAAACTATCCTCTCTTGATGTAACAAGATTAGAGACGCGTGTGTAAAAAACAAATTCTTTTTTTTTTTAACTTAGTTCACCCCAAACAAAGCAAGTTACCACTGTAGACGTAAGGGACTACTGAAAATTAGGGTGAAAGTTTAGGCTGGTCTTCTTAATTTGGGAGCTGTGCAGCGAAATGCTTGTTGACATTAGTTTTAAATTTCTGCATGTCGGTACAGTCGGGGAAATAGGGAGAAGGTGGGTCCAAAGGCCGGCAGTTCGAGGGTAGAAGCTATTGGAGTAGAAGGCTTTCTGGCATCTGGTGACCTCTACAGTTAATGGATGGGATCCAGCTGATGGTCGAGTTGATCGAGTGTATTTACGTTGAGGGGGCACCAGAGCAGCAAGTTCATCGGAGCACATTCCATTGAAGTACTTGTAAAACAAGCATAAGGATGCAACATTGCAGCAATGGGACAGAGGCTGGAGCTTGCTGGATAGTGAGGAACCTGTTAGATTAGCGACTCTGTTTTGGACCTTGTCTAAGAGGATGAAACTAGTGGATAGTGCACCAGCCCAGATGTGACAACAATACTCTATGCATGGGCGGATGGTGGCTTTGTAGTAATATAGGATATTGTCTCCAGAATTCTTGAAGACTGTACGACAGAGGCAATTTTTCGGCTTATTGTGAAGCAACATTCGGCAAGGCATTTGTTGTAGAGTTTGGAGAGGACAGAGCCAGTTCAGCAGAGCATTTCTTTATTACTATTATTGGTATAAGATCAGGCCCATATGCTTTGGAGGTGTCAAGATTGTGTATGATGTCCCCGACATGAGATGGCGTGATGGTCAGGTTATCAAGTGTTGTTTCTGTCCGCAATGGAAAAATTTGGGAGATAGTGGTTCGCAGAGTCTAAAGAGGAGTTTAAGTCGAAACACTGGGCAAGTAGTTTAGCCTTGTCAGTTGTCGTTCAAATGACATCATTGTTGTTAGATAGCGAAGATTTTCCAGAAATCGTGAGTACCTAGTTTCTGTGACTCAATGATTTCTTGACGCTATAAATTTCTATTTATTTGTAGTTGACTTATGGCAGTTGAATTGTCGGAATGCTTGTAGCCTCTATGCAATAACAGCTGCACATTTCGACGTGAACCATTGTGGAAGTGGGGCTTGCTGTAGAATTTTCGCATGGAGACATGTGCTTCAATGCCTGATTTGACCCATTCAGTTACCTGATTTGCGCACTGATCAGCAGGGAGAGAAAAAGTTCTGATGAATTGCCAATCAGCCCGCTTGTAGTATCTCGTCGTTTTAAGCAACGGCTCATCAGCTTTGGGACGAGATTTTAGGGTGATATCAATCATTACCAGAAGGTGATCAGCGTTCCCGAGCGGAATATGGGCATCGTCGTACAAGCCTCGGCCGAGAAGTGAGGCTTCCACACGATCAGGGAGGCGAGTCAGGAAAGTGACAGTCTTTGAGAGTGAGTCCGCTATGGAGAAACTATATGTGGAATTATCAGCTGCGTCTGTATAGATGAAGAATTCAAGCCAGTCACGGTGATGTACATTAAAATCCCCAAATACATGTATTTGGGTACACGAGTCAAGTGAGTGCTGTATCTATGCTTTCAGATACAAAGTTAAGCAGGGTACAGTACTTAATCGAATAAGAACCGTATATGAAATATAAGTAACTAACGCTGTGCTGTATGGTCAATCTAAAGCACATGTAGGTTTGATCATCTGATTCTAGCCTCTGTTCTCTAGTCAAGTCGAAGGTGTTCCGAACATAAACTCCTAGCCCGTGCATATGTTTGTCAGAGTCTTTACGGTAAAGTGGGAGGTATTCAGTCATGTCAAAATGGTGTGAAGAGATTGAGGATTGTAGGTTTGTTTCACTTAGTGCTAGAATATTGAGAACGGTATTTTTCCACAAGAGGCTAGAATAAACATAAGGTTAAAAGAGGTGAAGAATTCCATTAGAAGTTAACAGAAGTTTTAGGGGTAGATATTTTTTGTCAGCCAGCATTGTAACCCCTGCCTTTCCTATTGGGCTCTTGAAGGACTTACCTTTTGACGAGCCTCTTTAGAGTCCAGGAGATTGAACGCTGGTGGTGGGGTCTCTTTCAGGCTTGGTGTGTCTGATACCGGCGACCAGAGATGTTTGTTGCAGTCTGGGGATCGAAGAACACCCAGTCATATTAAATTCCTCCTATTATTACAGCTACCAGAAGCAAAGGAGAAAAAAGAAGCTCAGAGAGCAATTTGTGAGGTGTCAACAGAACAGGACCCTGGACAAAACACCGACCACATATGTTTGTTGCTGTCTGAACACAGTTGTAATTACATTAGTACTCCCCTGATTTGGGCTGTGAGGGCTCTCTTCAGTTCAACTATTTCCATTTTGGATAATCCTACGGATAGAAAAATCAGGGATGGGAGTTATGGTCTGGTGAATATGAAAATCATTCAGGATCACACCTCGTTCTGATGAGACGATCATCAAAGTGTCTTTTAATATCATTTAACGGCGATAAACCAAAGACTGTTGAATATTCATGACTCAAACTTGATGGACAAGTCAAGCATGCACTGAAGTTCATTTGTACCAAATATGGTTTCATTGCAGAAAGGATTGTGACTTTTATTACCGATTTCACAGGTGGTATTTTTAGGGTAACCTTGTGTTTTAAAAAAGAGATGAAAGGTTATTCAAGTATGAAAGACAATGAGTGAATCCGGTCGTTTTCGTCCTTAGATCTGTACATAGTGTCTTCCGATTGGATGGTATTCATCATGTGACCTGAAAAAGGGTTTTTAATGCGATATATAATTTTAAAGTAAAAAGGAAGTAACTGGGCAGATTTGAATGTGGAAGGATGCAAAACATTAAAGTAGAACTTAAGAGGATTGATGCAATATATTAGGTTGTTTTACATTAATTTCATAACTGAAGCTGGCTTGGGATAAATGGATGAACACGAACAATGCTTAACATTAATAATATTAGGTTGTTCGGAAAATAATTTCAGAAACAAACATTTATTCGTCGACTTCATATGCGACTCATTTACTTTTTCATGGGCGGACACAGTTGAAATACTGACAACAAGTGCCTTACAAATTTATTTGACACTTTGACGTGAATATTGTTCAACAATCGCTTTAAAACGTTAATTGTAAAGAATGCATGGCCGTCCTCTACCTTCCTCATCTTTTAGAATTGTGTTGGAGAAAAAGGAAATAGCAGTTCCGTTTGCTTCTATAGGATCATCGTCATATCTTATCATGCTAATATTAGGGCCATCGTTGGGAATCAAGGTTACAGTTCACCAAATCTTAGTCAGTACAAGTTGGTTCATCGCTGCAATTACTGAGATTCCACAAGGACAGCTGTGTGTTTTTGCTGGTCCCCACTTCTAGTGTTTTTTTTTGTTGTTGTTTTTTTACTAATGAGTCACCACTTATCAAGATCCGGGGGCCACTGGATGATAAGGGTTAAAGAGCTCGTCAGTTGAACAATGATTCCATCCACGACAGGGCCAGAAAAAATGGGTGAGATAGGCAGAAGATCAATTAAGAGGAATTGATTATCAAAGACGACGGCTCAACAAATATTTGTTTACATTAGACTTGAAGACGACCATGCTGAAGTCGGTTGAGAAGCAGACTCGTGGTATCTTGTTTTACCGATGGGATGTTATAGGAAAGAAACATTGTTCATGGAAGTTTTGTTTGGTTTTTAGTAAAAAGAAATAGAAACAATAGTTATTTGCTGTGGTTGTGGCTAGACGAGTTCTTGATGTGAATGTAACTTCACTTGCCTATATTTTCTATTGGATATTAATCATCATCATATCTTATCATGCCAATACTGAATCCATCGTTGTGCATTAAGGTTACATTTCATCAAATAATGGTCAGTAGAAGTTGGTCCATCATTGCAGTCAATGGGATTTCCACAAGAACAGTTGCTTGTTGTTGTTGCTCTCCACATGTGGAGGTTGCTGGCTGTCTTTCCAACCTTCGATCTTGCTCAGTTCAGGGTCACCCAGCCCTATTTTGGAATATTCGTTCCATGTAAGAGATGTTTTCTGGGTTCTTGGATAGCGTTGTTCAAGTAGTCATTCCAACTATTCCATATGTCAATGCGGTAGTTCTGTGATCGTGCAGGGTCAAAGCTCTCTTTGGTCATGAAACTGTTTTTTTTATTACAATGTTCATGGGCAGATAGGGTGTGTAATTTTTCAGTTTGTGTTTTGGGATTCTCACATGGGCATCAATTCAGCTATGGGGAGGTTCCATGTCAGCCAATCTGTACACCGCTAGTAGTAGGGTTCGTATTAGTGTCTCGGTGATTATTCAGCAAACATTATTTAGTTCTGGGTCGATTGATTTGACATGGAACAATCCAGCCCAAATTGCATTTATCTGAAAGAACTTGAATGCCTACTGTAGAGAACTTGAATTCCTACAAGATGCTATCCTTGAGTGTCTTCGGTCTCTCTGTACAGGGGTTTGTCATGACAAAAAAAAACAATCCCGGGGCGACTCTATTATCGATAGATGCCACCTGCTACAAATGTATCGTAACTTTTACTCTGGCGACCCTGATATAATTATCTGTCTGGATTGGCTATTCCTGCTTTCTAATCCACATTTGCTGGAAGGTAGACCGAGAAGCCAAAATGGAACCGTCGATCTGGACAGAGAATCCCGTCGGAGTCACCAGTTTAAAAGGTTGTTATGGTGTGTCGAAAAAAGACAAATAGCAGTTGTGTGTGATTCAATAGATTATATCAGCCAAAACGTAATGGAGATATTTTTTACTAAGATTACTCTACTAACTCTACTATCAAGAGACAACCCTAACCTTAACCCGAACCCTAACCCTTTCTATAAGTTTGAATTTTACAGGAAAAATTAATTAAAATTTCACTTTTGAATGCCAATATTATTATAATAATATCCAATGAGAATTTGAGGCACATAATCCTTTATGAGTTTCTGCAGCCAAAGCAACTCAAAATTATAGAAGTGAAATTTTATATAACAATTCTTCAAAATACGACGATGCCAACACTCAAAGAATCCGACTCTAGAATTGTAACAGTTCTTCAAAATACGACGAGGCGAACTCTCAAAGAATCAGACTCTAGAATTGTAAGTAACAACTCTTCAAAATACGACGAGGCGAACTCTCAAAGAATCCGACTCTAGAATTGTAAGAAATAATTCTTCAAAACACGACAATGCCAACACTCAAAGAAGCCGACTCTAGAATTGTAAGCAACAGTTCTTCAAAACACGACAATGCCAACACTCAAAGAATCAGACTCTAGAATTGTAAGTAACAATTCTTCAAAACACGACAATGCCAACACTCAAATAATCAGACTCTAGAATTGTAAGTAACAATTCTTCAAAATACGACGATGCCAACACTCAAAGAATCAGACTCTAGAATTGTAAGTAACAATTCTTCAAAATACGACGAGGCCAACACTCAAAGAATCAGACTCTAGAATTGTAAGTAACAACTCTTCAAAATACGATGAGGCCAACACTCAAAGAATCAGACACTAGAATTGTAAGTAACAACTCTTCAAAATACGACGAGGCCAACACTCAAAGAATCAGACTCTAGAATTGTAAGTAACAATTTTCAAAACACGACAATGCCAACACTCAAAGAATCAGACTATAGAATTGTAAGTAACAACTCTTCAAAATACGACGAGGCCAACACTCAAAGAATCAGACTCTAGAATTGTAAGTAACAATTTTCAAAACATGACAATGCCAACACTCAAAGAATCAGACTCTAGAATTGTAAGTAACAACTCTTCAAAATACGACGATGCCAACACTCAAAGAATCAGACTCTAGAATTGTAAGTAACAATTTTCAAAATACGACGATGCCAACACTCAAAGAATCAGACTATAGAATTGTAAGTAACAATTTTCAAAACACGACAATGCCAACACTCAAAGAATCAGACTATAGAATTGTAAGTAACAACTCTTCAAAATACGACGAGGCCAACACTCAAATAAGCCGACTATAGAATTGTAAGTAACAACTCTTCAAAATACGACGAGGCCAACACTCAAAGAAGCCGACTATAGAATTGTAAGTAACAACTCTTCAAAATACGACGAGGCCAACTCTCAAAGAATCAGACTCTAGAATTGTAAGTAACAATTTTAAAAACGCGACAATTCCAACACTCAAAGAATCAGACTATAGAATTGTAAGTAACAACTCTTCAAAACACGACAATGCCAACACTCAAAGAATCAGACTCTAGAATTGTAAGTAACAATTTTCAAAACACGACAATGCCAACACTCAAAGAATCAGACTATAGAATTGTAAGTAACAACTCTTCAAAATACGACGAGGCCAACACTCAAAAAAGCCGACTATAGAATTGTAAGTAACAACTCTTCAAAATACGACGAGGCCAACACTCAAAGAAGCCGACTATAGAATTGTAAGTAACAACTCTTCAAAATACGACGAGGCCAACTCTCAAAGAATCAGACTCTAGAATCGTAAGTAACAACTCTTCAAAATACGACGAGGCCAACACTCAAAGAATCAGACTCTAGAATTGTAAGTAACAACTCTTCAAAATACGACGAGGCCAACTCTCAAAGAATCAGACTCTAGAATTGTAAGTAACAATTCTTCAAAACATGACTTTCGTCAATCAAGTAACAAAACGCCAATTCACTCCATTCTCGTTTTCTCGCTTAACACTCGACATGTCGTAATGTTATCATCACACGCAGGGAGAAAAGTTTATCCTCTTTTTATTCAAATGAGAATTCGCCCATGCAAAACAATTGGTCATTTGCATAAGTGTACTCTTGTCCTCGTACAGAAATAACAAGATTCCTTTTTGTAATCGGAACGCTCTGGGTTCAATCCCCGATGAATGACACACGGCGCAACCCTCACTCTTTTACCTCGTGGACCTGCATAATGGCTGCTACAGAAATATCTATTCAGCTCATAGATAAGAATGCTTGAATATAAGAACGTGCAGATGATGGTTTACAATGTTCAGATGAACACTGATCAGAGATCAAGTTGCGTTTAATTAAGAGCTCCTTGTAAAATTACTAAAATAAAATCCTGCAGTAGGAAGGATTATATAATTATGAAAGAATCACATACAACACGTAGTTAAAGCAAAATGAATGGTTTGAGACTATTAAAATAATTTCCAACGCTATTGATGATGTTTACCCATTCATTTATTTATTTTTTATAATCGCTTATGTTTGAATTCATGTTTTGAAACACGACATAAAGCATAAATTTACGACGTAATGCCTAAGCTATAAATATTTTGTAACGATAATGTTTTAAGCTCTATTTATAAGAAAGCGCAAATAGTTCAGTTGGTAGAATATCAGACTGAAGATCTCAAGGTTTCTGTTTCGATTTCAGGTCATGGCATCCGCTTTATTTGTCGGAAATGTATTATTTACTATTAATGCAATATTCTCGATTTCTGAAAAATGTTAAGATCTCTGATATTTCGAAATGAAACAAATTTCGTAATGTATTTATTACGCTTTAAAAAATTGTGACAAACAGACAATGTCTCTATTAATATAAGATGAGTCACTGCTTATCAAGGCCCAAAAGCCACTCGAGGATAATGAGTTTGCCAGGTGGACGACGAGACAACTCCATGAGAGGATTGGAGACGATGGGTGAAACTGAGCAGAATCTGATTGTTTAAGAAGACTGCTGGACAAGAATTCGCTAGTATTGGACTTGAAAACGACCATGCTGTAGTCAGCTAGGAAGCAGCCTCGTGGTATTGTATTTCACAGATGGGGTTTTCTTGGAAATAAACTTTGTTCATGGAAGTTCCATTTAGTTTTAGATACACAGAGAAAGAAAAGAAAATTATTTACAGTGGTTGTAGCTAGATGAGTTTTTGCTGTAAATTTTTTACAGGGAGGAACCATAGATTGGAGCTCAGTTGAACAATAAGTACGATGAAAATAACGATAGAGCAAGACTAGCAACGTCCCTTCTGTGAGAAAGAGACTGTAAGGAAGAGAAGATGGCATCCCCCACGAGATTTCGAAGTTGATTTTGTACTCTGTAATGTGCCAACAGTACCCCATCTTAGGACGTATCTGACTTTTACACAAGTAGAGAATTGAGTCAGGAGTAGATACTTTCTGAAGCAAAAGAATGATCGAACCATTTTTCCAGCGACCTTAGCAATGGATTTTATGTAAGTCTTCCATTTCATATCTGGGGTGAAAGTCAGTCCTAGAAGCTTATTATAATCAGCAGTGCGTTCGTCAAGGACAGAGCTATTCATTTCAACTGGTGCGCAGTGACGATCCGAGCGTTGGTAATAAAAGGAGAGATGCTTGGTTTTCAAAAGTATTAACATTGTTAAAACTGAGTCGGCCAGTATTTTTCGAACAACTCAAAAGTAAAATTAAATACAGGGCCCGCTATAAGTAACAATATATTCGTTCGCCAGACATCACCCTTCCCAACTTTAGCTGTGGGGCATTCTCAAAGACAAAGTCTAGTCAGCAAAATCTCATAGCATGGTTGATCTTAGGGAACAAATCCGAGCTGCCATGGCTCAAATGCCGTTGTAGCTGTCCACTAATATATGTTGCTCGGACCCTGAAAGATTAATAAAATGCATTGAGCTCCATGAAGAGCAGACATAGCTTTAATAAACATCATGTCTTATGCTGAAAAATCTTCAGTATGCATTTTCTTAGTTTCTATATTGCAGTTGAATATTTCTTCTATGTTACATGTATTATGTTTAAAAAGTTATATAATTACTTATGGCCGACCCTGTAGAATATATTACGCTCCGTGATAATGCCTAAAACGTATAGGATTACACGTCAGTGGCCAACAATTATAGGGTTACATGTCAGTGGCCAACAATTATAGGATTACATGTCAGTGGCCAACAATTATAGGATTACATGTCAGTAGCCAACAATTATAGGATTACATGTCAGTAGCCAACAATTATAGGATTACATGTCACTGTCCAAACCTTACAGGAGTACACGTAGTAGCCCAAACTTATAGGATTACACGTCAATAGAAAAATCTTATAGGAGTACACGTAATAATTTCGTATAAACAAATCCGAGGATTCAGAGCATGATGTAAGTCCAGAGTTATGGGTTGAGGTACTTCAGAGATCCGGGGTTGCAAAAAGTTAAGCCTGGACTTATCTCATGCTCTGAATTCCTTGATTTGTTTCTCCGAACTCTCTACGGCTTTTTCAACGGTGATTTTCTTTGCTTTTAGATCTTTTGCATTTTTTTATATAGATTTGCAAATGTTGGCATTACAGTAACTTTTACTGACTTATTTTTAAATTTCCTCTGACGATAAGATTATATCTTTGAAAATCCATGGATTAAGGAATGAAAAATACTTTTTTTTAGCAATTGACTATTTAATAAATATTGTATTTTATCCAATGTTTTTTCTCATTAATTATTTACTTTTACTATTCCTCTATCTCGTATATCGAGCATTGACTATTCAAGATATAATTTAAAGATATCATTTTTATCTTTGTTTTCTCACTTAATATATATATATATATATATATATATATATATATATATATATATATATATATATATATATATAGTTTACTCGATATATGTTTTCTCTAGTAAAATCAAATATGGCGTCGGTTTGGGAATAAATACACGTGTAATTTGGGAAAAACCGATCGAATAGAATGTTTTCTAAAGTAAGTTTTCGAATGTTTGGATACTTTTCTGTTTCATTAGAAAATTTAAGATATGCTTGTAAAACCTTGATTGTCTTAATAAATGGAGAAACGGCTGTTAAAATTGAATCTCTTTACTGGAAAATAATAATATAATAGCTGGAATCTGCTTTTTTCTATTGTCCTTTTATAAATGCTCTGGAATTATAAATTAATATCTTCTAAGCGTACACACTGATGGTTTTACTACAAAAGATTCATATATACATATATATTTATTATGTCAGTATGCATTACAGAAGATCAGAACAACATTGGTACCGTCGCTTTCGAATCCAACAAAGGGGAATAGCACATGACCGTCCTTTGTGGACCTTCCTCAGCCTCTGTTGTGGTCTGTTCGTTTGGAAAATGACGATTTATATGAGAGAGAGAATGAGGGAGAGAGAAAGAAAATTAATATTGAATTATTATAATCTTCATAGGCTGATGCAATGTAGGAAACGTTTGGACAAGGTGCTGCTTCTTGCAAAGAAGGCATATCAAAAAGATTAGCCTGGAGCTGTCTAGGATTGAAGTGGAAGACGCGTCATATTCTGACCCGTGGAACTCCAACTCGCTTACGGCCGATGCGGCTGCTTTGTCTACGCGTTTGTATGTATTCATCTCTGAAATCGATATTTGTTGGACGGAGCCAGGTTTGGCAAGACATCAAATCCATAAAGAACTTGACAATGCATACTAACCGGCAATAGAATTACAACACCCGGAGTACTGTTAAGTTTTTTTAAGGTTAAACATATGAAAAATAATGTTGATTAGTTGTTAGGTTTTACGGCGTGTCAACCGTTTTGCTGGGTAAACAGAAAAAGGGGTAGAAATGACTGGCAAATACGGATTTTAGGTTGGTGGGTTACGGTTGTAAGAGGATAGAGAGAAATAAAGAGAGAGAAAAGAGAGAAGTAAAGAAAGAAAGGAAAGATACAGTGAAGGTTAAGAATCGAGAAAGACAGAAAGGGGGAAGAGAGCAAGACAAAGAAAAAGAGAGACGGGTAAGAGAGAGTGAGAGAAAAGATAGAGGGGAAGAAGAACGAGAAAATGAGTAGAAAGGAAGGGGAAATGGAGAGAAAAGAGAAAAATAAAGAGAGAAAGGAAATATACAATGAAGAGTAGGAATCGAGAAAGATAGAGATAGAGAGGAGAAAATAAGTTAGAAAGAGAGAGAGAGAATGAAAGAGAGAGGGTGTAAGAGAAAAGTGTTAGAAAAAGAGAAATAAAGAGAGAAAGATACAATGAAGAGTAAGAATACAGAGATAGAAAGGAGGAAAATTAGTTAGAAAGAGAGGCCGTAGAGAAAGAGAAAGGGAGAGGGGGAAAGAGAAAACGAAAAGTGGTAGAAAGAAAGAGAAATAGAGAAAAAATAGAGAAACCAAGAGAGAAGGGAAAAATTACAATGAAGTGTAAGAACCGAGAAAGATAGAGATAGTAAGGAGTGAAATTAGTTAGAGAGAGGAGGAAGGGAGAGAGAGAGAGGGGGAGAATAGAGAGGGAAAGAGAAAGAGAAAAGTGTTAGAAATAAAGAGAGAAAAAAAGAGAGAAAAAAGAGAGTAAGAAAGGAAAATAACAATGAAGGGTAAGAATCGACAAAGACAAAAATAGAAAAGAGAAAAATGATTTACAAAGAGAGAGTGGGCGATAGAGAGAAAGAGAAAGAGAGTGAAATGGGTGAAAACAAAGGGCATTGATTGGTTGGTTGATTGTTTCGTTTTACGGCATATCAACCATCGTTGGGTCATTTGAGGGGGGGGGCGAACCCGTACATATGTTTTGTATATGATTGGTTTGTAAATTAATTTGGTGTGTGTATGTTTTGCAAACAAATAGTGGTGCTTCTCCATGGTTACACCCATGTGAAATATTACTGTTAAAAGAAAAATAACAAGAAACCTTTATGAAGTACTTACTTGCAATGGAAAAAATACTGTTTAACAAAAATTTACGGAAATTAATCCAGAAGTATTTTTTTTACGAAATTCTACTTTTATCCGTAGCCGGAATTTCGCCGCCATTATCGTCATCATTATGGATTTCGTCACTGCTTAACTCCCCTTAATATGCCTCTTCATAAATAGAGATTTTAAATAGCGTCAAACCAGAGAAAACACGCTAATATGTTAATAGACAATTCCTTTTTATTATTAAACATCTACTTGATAATTTTCCGTAAATTTTAGTTTTCAATATTAAGTAAGTATGTCATAAAATGATCCTGTTAATTTATTCATAAGTGCAATATTTCATATGGGAGTAACCATGGAAAAGCACCCTAATAGTTTGTAAACGACAGTTTCTATCTAACCCATATATGGGTCCCTGACAAGTCCAACTTACTCCAGTTATATTTGACCAAGGAATAGCGGCAACTAAAAGGAGACTCTACAATCCCCAAAGCTCTGAAATTGAACCCTAACCCTAACTTCTAACCCTAACTCCTAACCCTAACCGTTCATGCCTTGTGTCATCGTCAGACGGCAAACACGGTCTTGTAGTTGCTTGTGTACTTCCGGTGTCGCATAATTATTGAGTAGTAATTTACTGCAGAATACTGAAAGTATTCAATTCCATGCCAATGATTTAATAATCTTATCTGTTGATTTTTAAAACAAATCCCTTTTATTTTTCTTCATATATTATTGCTATTTTTTATTTATTATTTTCCGTTTATTTTTTATATTTAATTAATTAATTAATTAATTAATTAATCAATCCACGTAATTAGTTATTTTTGCGCGGATTTCTGTTTAAGGTTTGTTGATTTATTTCCCTTTCATTGGTTGCTTTTTATTTTTACTGGATAAATGGGGATAACTTTTAATTACTTACTTTTGTTTTATATATTAATTGTTAACATTTTTAAATAATGTGCAATTATTATCTGTTGGACAATTGTTTTTTATTTTACAATTATTTTTATTTATTTTCATTTATTTATTTCACTTTCTTTCTTTATTTTATTTATTCATTCTACAGTTATTTTCATTTATTTGTTTCAATTTATTTATTTATTTTATTATTTTGTGAGTTGTGTATATGGGTGTACGTACGTTCACTGCACAGATCGTGGTCGTCTGATCGTGCTTTATTTTCGCATTGGCCGTAGTGTCAGTCATGTGATATCTGTCACTGCTGTAACAAATGGATTTTTCTTCCAAATAAAATTACAACGCTGAGTTTTTAAACAAGTAACAATGTTTTATTTTTAAATATTAATGATACTTGGTTTCTCTACGGAACGATAGACTTGCAATCAGAACAAACATATCTTCTAACCGAACACAAATAATCCGTCATCTTGGGGCCCAAAGGCTTATTTGTCCCTGAGGCTAACAGAAAACATAAATACTCCCTGCTTGTTTTTCGCCGAATATATATATATATATATATATATATATATATATAGAGAGAGAGAGAGAGAGAGAGAGAGAGAGAGAGATATCAATTAGATCACACTGTGAGACCACTTGAGATCTATCAGCAGTTAATCACTTGACATAAAAACTGACTGGCCAGGATCTTTATTACCTGGGGTGGGCATTATAAATGCTCTTCCGCCAAAATGATTGAACACTTTTTAATTATGAGTATCGCAAATTCGAAATATATATAAATAAATAAATAATATCATTTATCATGTGATACAATTCTTCTCACTGTCACTAGGGTCAGTTGGTAGACCGCCGGACGTTAGTCACTTGGGTCCCGGTTTCGAATCTCACTAAGTCTAACCGCACTGATCAGTCATAGAGACACCGAAACACGTGACTGTAGATAACTATATATATATATATATATATATATATATATATATATATATATATATATATATATATATATGCCTGCAACATATAGAGAGGGGAAGAATGAGGTGTCTGATGGTAATCCCATGTAATCCTTATATACAATGGAATTGATCGAATCGATCAGCCTCGTTTTCACATAACAAATTAAAGCTAAGGATTTTCAGATGTTTTTTCCGTTTTCTTTTTCATCTGTGTTTTGAGTCTCTATTAACGAAAGAGTTCCAAAAATAGACGCGCAGAGTTACTTGTTTTTGTCGAGAAGTCATGCTGATCGAAGAGAAAATGGCTTCTTGGAATTATAAACTGATTTACTTCCCCGTCTTTTTTTTATTGTTTTGTTACTTGTTTCTTTCTTTGTTTGTTGTTTATCTTATGGGGAGTAGTTTTGCTTTTTAGATGCGCCATCGGTTATCTATGAAATGTTTTGTCTATCCATTGGTCTGTCACGCTTCAACTTGAAATTTTATTCTCGTCGGTCTGTCACGCTTTGTTTGAAATAGCCTTTTCGTCACCTATCACACTTAATTTTGAAATAGCATTTTCGTCACCTGTCACACATAAGTTTAAAACAGCATTTTTGTCAGTCTGTCACACTTAAGTTTTAAATAACACTTTCGTCGGTCTGTCACACGTAAGTTTAAAATAGCATTTTCGTCGGTCTGTCACACTTCAGTTTGAAATATATTTTCGTCGGTCTGTCACACTTAAGTTTAAAATTCATTTTAGATGCGCCCACGCCTCTCTATAAGAGTATGTGTCTGTCCGTCTGTCACGCTCGAGTTTGAAATAGCATTTACATCTTTAAACGCGCTAATTGAATGGCCGCATCTTAGGAGTATTTGTTTTTGCATTTACTTGTTGTTCTTGTTTGGCATCATTCCACTCTCACTAACGATTCGGGTTTCGTCTGCGGAACCTTCGCTGTCGTCACTTCGCCACATGAAATCGAAGATTTAAAAATAAGCATGTCCCCCTGTATCCCTCTAACCCCTCCCCCATCGTGTTGTTTGTTGTTTTTTATCAAAATCAGAATTTGTTTGATAACAACTTTTCACTTAAGACTGTTATTTACCCCAAAATGCCTGAGCAACCCCGTCGGCATTCCCCGGTAGAGGTGCCTCGAGCGATTAGCAATAAACTAACAACCTTCTCAAAGAGTGAAGGTAACGCCTGGAAATGTTGACCTCCTAGGACTGAACAGAACCATACCTCAGCCTGACAGAAAAAAAACGGCCAGCAGCATCAAAATTGACCAGACTCTGTCGGACTGATTGCCGATGACGTATCCTCGAATTGATATGAACAGCTTCTATGCAAAGACTATCTCATCTCACTTTATGTTATCTCATCGTTATCGGCATTACAATCGTGACTATCAGATACATGTTTCGTTTATCTCATAGGTTCTCAACCGGGGTCCATATGACCCCTAAGGGGTACATCTATAGAAGCAACAGCAGCCAGCAAATGTTTCAAAATATCGATCTCCATTAGATTGTAGTCAACATATTTTTTCAGCCAATCAGAAGCGCAGAAGTTGAGGCCCTTCGTCAGGGGCCCGAATTAGCTTTTATGGGTGTATCCATGTGCGTCGGGTAGGGACGAAAAGTACTGGAACAAAGAGAGTTTGGTTAGCAGTGTAAATATTACTGAGAACTCTTCGGGTCCCAAAGACCTGGACTGTGACGTACGCACGTGTGTTGTCTCCGGAACAAAAGAGGAAAAAGGGAAAGAAAGCTTTGTTTACGTTTTTTACAGTAGGTGCTGGAATTCTCTGATTAGCTGAAAGAAACGGTTGATTGGAGATTTTGTCCAATCAAGAGTCGATACGTAATAATAACATTCACTGTGCTGTACTCCCAAGAATATGCTTCTGCTTATTGCAACAGTCATTACAATATTTCGCGCATGGTATAAATATCAAATACATCATCCCTCTCTCTCTCTCTCTCTCTCTCTCTCTCTCTCTCTCTCTCTCTCTCTCTCTCTCTCTCTCTTAACGCACACAAGCACACATACTTTCTAGTTTCTTTCAGACCCGACAGACGTCACTAAACTCTACCTCGGCCACTGACCGAGGGTATGCAGCACACGCAAAAAGAAACTATCATAAACACACAACCACACAGCAACAAGCACCTCTCTAAAGTCCAAGTTGTTGTCGCTGTTGTAGGGGTGGTGGCAACGTGAAAATCCAGGACGAATCGGCATCAGGATCCGTCGTCCTCTGGTTGTCTCTACTTCCGAAGGTGGCAAGTAAAGACGTGTGAGTAGTGGGACCACAAATCCATGTAGTGAAAGTAGCATCGTTGCTTCTACGCCATTCCTGTGTGTGTTCTGAGTATAAACTTTGCATGCAACCACTGAGCCTTGCTGTTCTCGGTGTCGGGGGTAAACATCTGCAATCCTGTAAGTTAAACGAATAGCTACGGCCAACGAGGAGGACTTCATGCAGACCAGACAGCCCTGAGACACGATCTTCGTGAGCTCCGTGCAGAAGTCCGACAAACACGTAGCACTACACAAACTAAATATTTTCTTACTTGGAACGTTCTAAGACACACTGAATTCTCAGTGACTAAAAACTTTTTATTTTGGTTATTCTAACAAGCTGTTAATTTGTTGTGAATAAAATACTTTGTATGGATTGACTTTGTCATTCTTTTTTATATTGTCGTTCCCAATCGGTTGTTGGAATGGTTTCATATAGTTGTTCAAAGGAAAGGAGCTTTGTCTTGGTAGCATTAAATGTGACCATCCATTTTGAGCACCATTCCACTCCAGACAAGAAGTAATTTTCCAAGGAGTCAGACATTGCATTTTCTGTGTGGCCATTCGATTTGCCCACATATCGTGAGAAAGGTCGTTTATGAAGATAATAATATAGGTCTTCTAAGTAGCACCTTCTGATAATAATATATGTCTTCTAAGTATCACCCTCTGATAATAATATATGTCTTCTAAGTATCGCCCCCTGATAATAATATAGGTCTTCTAAGTATCACCCCCTGAAGCACACCCACATTGATGTGATGTTGTTTGGACAGCCTAGATTTGTCTTTTAGCTAAGGAAGATCTGATTATATTAAATATTCGTCCAGTAGTACCGTAAGAGTTGAGTTTCCTAAAAAGACCTTTATGCCAGACCTTGTCAAAGACCTTGGAGATATCTAGTGCTACTTCACTTGGTTCACCTAACTTATCCAGTGTGCAGTGTATAAGTTCGGAGATGACCATTAGAATATCGGTGTTTAAAAAAGATTCTGTTTAAAAAAAGGTTTGTTAGTCTGAGGGTATCTGCAAACAAACAGTTGAGTGGAGATTCAAACATCAAATCTGGATGACCGTTGGGGCGCCAAAGATGGCCTGCCAACAAGCTTTCTCAAGCCCTCCCAATTCTCTGCTCTCCTGAGCGTGTTACTCAGCGCCAGCTCTGTCTACTTTTAGATGTTGTTCTCCTATCTCTTTCTTTGTCTGTGCCTCCTTCTTTCTCCCTGTACAGTTCCTTTCAAGATTATCTTTGCGAGACTTGGTGAATGTGTGACATGGCCATACGACTTCATTTTCTTCCTTTTAAAAGTGGTCAGGAGATCCTCATATGGCTCGACTGCTTGTATGAGTCTTTTCTTCACTTCTCCATTTGTAATGTGGTCCCTGTATGAGATGTTGAGGATCTTTCGGAAGCATCTCATCTCATGCGACCTGAATCCTTCTCTCTAGGTCCACAGTTAGTGTCAACGACTCATATGCATACAGAAATATGGAGATGACCAGGAAGGTTCAATACAGATTTTAATGGGCCATATGAGAATAGGTTGGAATAATTAGTTTTAACCATTTTACTAGACGGAAGAAATTGTAGCAGTCACATATTTCGATATGCTATTTTCTTTTGGTGTAAATAGACATAACATCGGCTAATCAGATGACTTGGCGTAAGAATACAATTTGTTTGATTATTTCTTGTACAGTCTGTTTTTTTTTTCGCTAACTAGTGAGTTTTCAGACCGTATTAGCAGTATGTATGTCGTTTGCCGTTCCAACTCGCCAGCGACATGATAAAAATTTACCAAGATGCGTGGCACCCTTTTTGTAAAAATTAAGGTTTAGATCTTCTCTTAATTCATTTTCAGCACAGGCAAAAATACAAGGAATTTCTATTAATCTTCAATGTCGTCTGGTGTCGTATACTCATTTTATCTATGAGACAGATAGACATTCTATCTACTTATTTCGAATATCGAGTGAGATTGACCTTCTATCACGGACAAATTGTAATTATGATGGAGACGGATACCCCGTAAAGGAAAGTGGGAAAGAGAGAACGAAATAAAGAGAGAAAGAAAAGAAGAAATAAACAGAAGGAGATTACGGACAACAGAGAGTAAGGTAGAGAGAGAGAGAGAGAGAGAGAGAGAGAGAGAGAGAGAGAGAGAGAGAAGGAAAGTAAGAGTGTTGTGCCCTGTTTGCGACTCGGCACTCCTTGTAACCTTTCCTCAGAAGCAGTATACTTTTCAAAGCTATAAATAGGAGCAATGTTAAGATCAGTTATTGCTGCACGGATAACACATAGGCTATAATAAAGAAATATAATATTAAAATATTATCCAATGCAATGACTGAATTCTTAGAAAATGACATTTAATCTTTAGTAGAATTAGTCGAAAAATTGAATTATTACATTTAATGCTACCAAGACAAATCTCCTTTCATTTCACAACTATAAAAAGCCTTTCCAGGTGATTGTCATGGCCGACAGCACCCATCTCAAGTCCAACGTTCAAACTCGGCCTGACATTCTCAGGCAACATCAAATGGAATAAGTACATAGATGTTGACAAGTCTGATGCAAAGAAGGTAGGCTCTCTCTACTGTGCTAGAAATTTTCTCACATCAGCCAGTATCCTATATCTCTAAAAGCCACGCCACATATAGAGCATAGGTACCACAGCTGGGCTGGTGTACCAACTACTAGCATTTTCCTCTTGAACCAGATGCAAAAGAGAATTTCTAACCTAAATGGTCATGTACTGTCTGTCAAGCTGTGTTGAATTTCTGTTCTTGTTTTACAAGTATTTCCACAGAATGTGCTCCGATGAACTTACTGCACTTGTACCCTCTCAACAAAAATACCTCTGACCCACCCGACAAACAGAAAAATCCCACCCCTTCACTGTATCCCTAGATGATGGAAGATTTTCTACTCTGATAGTTTCTTTCCTTGATCCGCTTGTCTTTGGAATCCCTTTCCTGCTCCCTGCCTTGCAATTCACCACCCAGGTTGCTTCCTATATATCTGGTTCTTATCACGGTAGCGCCTTACGCTTCAGTGGCAATATGCCATGTTTAGGATGAATAAAATAAAAAGGAAAAAACACCAACGGCTATAACTATGGCAAAAATGATAATAAAAATATCATATCACCAGAAATAGCAGTTCCCTACGAAACTGAAGAATCAAAGTCAATTGCCCCCTGATGAACAACTGCTTAACAAATAATATTGTATACAAAGCCACTACGTGCAAAGGGTGTACATAGATGTTATAGAAAACACATTCACGGCCATGTACACCTACTACATGATCACTATGAGAAATCCAGCATGCAGAAACAGTACAAGTATAGTTTGGTATGCAGTAGATAAAATAAACGGAAATATAAGCATTAGCATAACATGGGAAATCATAAAGATAGCTTGCGGTATGAAAAAAAAACAGGAATTGTAGGTTGTGTCTGGGGAGAAACCCCAAATCATAAGCTCAGAATAAAAGTATAAACTGCTCAATAAAAACATGAATTCATATTTAAATGTAGACATTTAAATAAATACCTCCTCTGTCACATGAGCCCCGGTAAAATTATAGAACTACAAAATAAAACAACTTTGCAAACATACAAGCCCGTGCAACTGCCAAAACACACAAAATTGGCTTTGCTACTTAATCCCACGATTTAAAAAAATAGATAAAATTGAAATAAATAAATAAAAATAATTGTACAACAAAAACAATTGTCCAAATTATTAAGAATGTATATAAAAACAACAGAAATATTGTACTCCTAATCCCACCTGACTAATTATATTAATAAATATTCTCCAAACTTAAGCTTTTTTATAGTATTTTAAAGATTTTCATGGGCACAACTTCCCATTCGGAAATTCAAATGTTTCAGCTTGGCATTGAATTTGATCCATACTCATTAGACATAAAATTGAACAAAATATATATATAGTAAGTTATGAAAATATATTTATGGCAATTTAGCTACACAGAGGCTCCCGCGTTTCATCCCCGGGAGGAATCACAGACTAAAAATGAAAATATATTTATGGCAATTTAGCCATAAATTGCCATAAATATATTTTCATAACTTACTACCTAGCTCTACTTACGTATCGAGCACTGTTGAAGTAAATACTGAAAACTGATATATAAAAAATTATATCTCTTTATAAAATTTTATGTGGATACATGAAATAGTAATTATATATATATATATATATATATATATATATATATATATATATATATATATATACAACAAACGATAAGAGGCAACTAATATCTTTAATTAGTGAACATCCGGATAAAACTAAAGCTCAATATACTGGATAGAGCATTAATAGCACTAGATAAAGTGAAAGAATAAAATAAGGTGCAAATCAAATTTTATTAGCATTCAAAGTTCAAGCAAAATACTTTAAAGTATTTTGTTTGAACTTTGAATGCTAATAAAATTTGATTCGCACCTTATTTTATTCTTTCACTTTATCTAGTGCTGTATATATATATATATATATATATATATATATATATATATATATATATATATATATATATATATATATATATATATTCTTTGTAGTACAAAACTTTATAATGGCATGAAAGAGACAATATTTATTAATCATGATGAATAAGAATTAAAATATGAAAGGGCAGCTGACCGGTTTCGTACCTCGCTCAACAGAGCCAAATATCGAGGTATCGTGTAAAAAATATAATAAAGATTCTATGAGAATTATAGCGATGGAAAGGGGTAAAAAAAACGAAAATAAAAAAAGTTCGATCAAATAGAAACAACATTCAGCCCGATATATATATATATATATATATATATATATATATATATATATATATATATATATATATATATATATATATATATATATATATATATATATATATATATATATTATTAATGTAATACACGTAAAGTAAACATCCATAGGATAAAAATCCAAAGATTTCCAACCGGGCACAGTATCAAATAGAGCTTTTATATATAATTAGTTTTATTTATACAGACATCTACATAATCTGCGACACTGGCATGTCGATGTTATCGATAAACAGCTGTTAGTAACTGAGATCTAAACAAGCAGAATGAAAATCTGATCCTTCCCTTCAATCATATTTGGAAAGAATATATATGCCTGTCGCTCCCGTGTGTTACTGTTGCAAACGTGAAATAAACACTATACATCGATCCACTTTTTGGCGGCTGATTTTAGTCGAGCTGTTGTTCTGACACACTTGCCACTTGGCATGGCGTGATGTCTGTGGGTGGTCGGACTCTGCTTTGGAGTCGGGATCAGGGAGACGCAGATGCTGACTCTGGATAACGGAAGTGGTGATCCTGGAGGGGGGTATAGAAATAGATGAAGAAGAGAAAGAAAGAAATAATGGAGAGAGAGAGGGGGTAGAGAGAGATAACATAATGGATATTTTAACAAAAATAGAACGGATATCCAATCTGCTCGTTCAACGATAAATTGATAGTTTACACTTTGGCGTGACCGACTAGCAGACTGAGCCTCTTCTAGACATGCATGGACGCATCTCAAAAAATATATTTAAAACTTAAATATAACAGGTCGAGTGATGGATCGACAGAGCCAATCATAGGAAGTATTGAACCACCCGTGACCGGTTGGGTACGTAGTTTTATATATATATATATATATATATATATATATATATATATATATATATATATATATATATATATATATATATATATATAATAGAATTACGATAAGTGAAGTATCGTAAAGTGATCTATCGTGATAAAGTAAAGCTCAATACGTTGAGTAGAGCAATCAATTTAAAGAAGGAAAGATGAAGATAAAAAATTGCATAAAATTACATAAAATTACATAAAATTGATACAAATTTTATTACATCGAAAGTTTAGATGCAATGAGTTACACTAATCCTTAAACCATGGCTTTTCAAAGATAAAACTCTTCTCGTCAAAAAACCATGGTTTAAGGATTAGTGTAACTCCTTGCATCTGAACTTTCAATATAATAAAATTTGTATCAATTTTATGTACTTTTATGTAATTTTATGTAATTTTATGCAATTTTTTATCTTCATCTTTCCTTATATATATATATATATATATATATATATATATATATATATATATATATATATATATATATATATTACTAACAGGGAGACCCGACGTTAGCGGGATTGAATAAGGACCATTACTATGTACTTTTTCATTCTACTCATAACACCATATTACTTTCTTTGTTTTTTCTGCCCTCTTCCTCCCGTTTCGCCCCCTAATGTAGTCTGAAGAAGCTGAAATGTTGGAAAACTCTCTGAATTAGTGTCTTATACATATGGTTTGAATTTCATTAATATCGGATATACGTCTTTGAAGTTTTAAGGGGCTTCTGTCTCCATGGATCCCTTAGAGGTGGGGCACGTAGATATTTGGTACATAGAGGGTAACGAATAAATTCAGGACCACTTCCATTGTCTTCCACGGAGAATTTTATACATATGATATGAAGTTCGTCAAAATAAGATATACAGGGTGTTCCAAAAGTCTTGCGCATAATTCAACTCCTTATATCTGCTGGACTATGAATGGTAGTAAAATGAAACTGGTACCATTTTAAAGCTAAATTCATTAAGTTTTTTGCTGATGATTTTTTCATATATTTTCAGGCCCAGAAAAAAGCAACAAAAGAACGATTAACGCAAAGACAGGAGATACACAAAAAGAAATTGCAGGGTGTGAGATCTGGAGACCGGGGAGGCTAGCGGATGAGAACGCGATCATCTCGCCCAGACCGTCAAATCCATCTGTTTGACAGTGTTGTGTTCAGATAATGTCTAACCCTGAGGCTCCAGTGTGGTGGCGCCCCATCCTGTTTCAAAATGAAATCGTCAGACTCTTCTTCACTCAACTTATCCATTAATCAGTTTTCCAGCATGTCGAGGTACGTGTCACCATTGACTGTTGCTATTTCAAAGAAGAATGGTCCGTAGACAGCTTTCTTGGACATTCCCTCTTTTCAGAATTTTGTACGAAATGCACATTAAACACGTATCCATGATTCAGTTTTTGAAAATTCAAGGACACAAAACGCCTTTTCTGGTTGAGTGAACGCCATTACTGGGCCTGAAAAGATATTTAAAAAATCATTAGCATTACAAAAAACTTAATGGTACCAGCTTTAAAATGGTACCATTTTCATCTTACTACCATTCATAGTCAAGCAAATATAAGGACTTGAAATGTGTCCAAGACTTTTGGAACACCCTGTATTTGAAGCTTTAAATATAAAAGTATATTCTTATGTAAAATTTACTGGAAAAGATAATGAAAGTGTTCCCGGATCTCTAAGTGCACCCGAAAGAAGAGTATGAGGGCATAACCACCTTAAACCTGCGAATATATCCTATTTTTATGAAATTTAAATCCTATTAATAAAGTTTCCTGGGAAAACAATGAAAGTGATCCTGAATCTGTAAGTGCCCTTCTAATTTAACGAAGCTATGTGGCCGAACCTTTTTTAAAACTTCAAATACATCCTATTCGTTAAAATAGTAGACGCTTTAGGGGGGTTGGCCATAGTCGCCACGCTCGGCACTTTGGTTTGACGACGCTATTTACCTATAGCTAGGTGTCCACATACAACGACTGGTATTCCCAAATGGTCACTCATCTAGTGCTGACTCGACTCAACGTCGCTTAACTTCGGTGATCAAACCGGAGCCGGTGTGTCAAGGTGATTATGCCGTATATCTAACATTTCTCCGTCCGGAGATGCAATTGAAAACAAAGCCCTGTACCAAGATCGAAAAGAAGAAACATTAAAAAATAAAACTTCAACACAATTAGATTTTTTCTCATCTCTGTATTAATACAATGGTATTATTGTAGATTAACACCCTCTGCTAAATTATCATCGGCCCACCCACCCTCATAAAAAACATGAGATTCTATTTTTATAGGCGGTTACGTGTGAACACAGAAAAATTGGGCGAAAGAAAGGAAAAAAAATTAGAGTGAAAGATCAGTTTCGTATATAAATTTAACGTAAAATGATCCCCCATTTCCGGACCATAATAGCGTTTTAGTGCAGTTAACCATTTCTATTTGTTTACTATGGAAGATAAATTCTATGCGTTTTTTTCTTGGGGGTATCTACTTTTTGAAGAGATTATGCATGTTTTTATGACCTTACAACTCGGACTTACGGCCAGTGGTAAAAAAAGTTAGTTAACTGCTCAAAAAAGCTAGAATGGCCCGGAAATAAAGGGATCATTCTGCGTTAAATTTAAATACGAAACTGATCCTATACTCTAAATTCTAAAATGATTGTTTCGTTTGCTTCTTCAATTGTTTTAGGATATTTAATCATCTAAAAAAAAATCTCATGGGGAGGGGTAAAGAGGGTGTTAAATTATAAATTTACCAAACTTAATAGATTGACAAGATGTGTCTATGTTTGTGTTTCTCGTCTATACGTAACTTTGATAAATACACATTGATTTTTTTTTATTTGATTATTAATCGAATATTTATTGAAATCAAAATTTAAAAAAGAGACAACTAAAACGATTTTTTTAATGCTTTTTCTCTTTTTTTAATATAAATATGATTTATTTATATAATTCAAATGATATGATTATATGATTTATTTATATAATATAAATGATATGATTATATGATTTATTTATATAATTTAAATTATTTTCTTTTCGGTCCCTCCACCAACAATATGTATCCACCCGGACAACGCCGTGTAGATGCAGTTAGTATTAGAATCCTGTGCACGGTTGTGGAACGTAAGTGTTAGACAAACCTTAGAAAACTGTCCATCATTTTGATATAAAACAAAAAAAAGGATACAAATAAGAGCTGTTAACATGAAATTCAGGTTCGATAACTCTGAATAAATTTAAACGAATTATCTCCCTTATATTTTTATTTACAGGATGACTCCCCAAAATGCCACCCATTAAATCGTTAATAAAATTCACAATACTTTCTGTAATCTAGTGATATTGCGTACAAGTAAACTTCAGTTTATGCCTGATTTGTCCACCAAGTTACAGTCATAAATGTCCAACAGTCTTTGTTTTATCAATGATATAGCGGGCACTTTGGTGATTGTCTCATCAAAAGAAGGTGTGATTTTGAATTGGCTTAACATTAACTCGACGTTTCTCCTCCCCTTTCGATGTATATGTGTTGGGTTATCTCAAAGAAAATCTCTATCAAAACAATCTCCAGACTATTCCTCAACTGAAGATGGTCATCACAGTCAAAATCATGGCGCGACCAAGAGAGGAGTGTGTCAGAGTTATTGACAACAAACGGATTCAGGTCTGCTTATCATTGAACGGCGTAAAACAAATACTGGAACTCGGTGGACAAGTCGGGCGTACACTGAAGTGGCGATATTGAATTATCTTGCTCAAACGCCTCTATTCCAAATTCGTGGACGTGGGTCGCCATCAATAAACTGTCTCTCCTACACCAAACGGTCATTTTTTTTTTTAAAGTCACATAAATCTTTTTCAGTAAGAATGTTATAATTAAAATTTATTAAAATTTACTTGCATAATTTTTTTAATGATAATTGAATATAAAGAAAAAATGGATTTTTTACTTGGTTACTGAAAACCATTAAATAATGCGAATAAAAAACTGATTTTCTTCTTCTTTTTTTAATTTAATTATTTTTACTGTGTAATCATTTATATCGGTTTGAAACCGTCTAAATTAAATTTAAACCGTTTTTTATTATCGTTTGAGACAAAATAAACAGTCAACTGGTGGTGACCCACGGCATGGCCACCGAAAGTTGAAAAGGCCAAGCAACTAACTTCCTGTCCCCCTCTGACGTCACTGCATTGCGTGTCAAAATAAGAAGGCATTTCGACTTCTCCATTCACTAAATAATCCATCAAAATTCAGGAAATCAACCAATTTTAATGAAATTTTCAGTATTTATTAATTAATGATCACGGAATATAATAAATCCATTACTTTATTATAAAGCTTGGTGCAAATGTATTGTTTCTTGTAAACAAAAAACACCTTTACTAAAGTTATTCAAAATATCAAAACATGTTGACCATACGATATTGTAAATATTTAAAACAAAGCATTAGAAAACTTTAAAAATTGCATGTAAAAAAAGAAAAGAAAAGAACACGATTCGATTTATCCTGAAACTGATCTTTATTCAATATAAATTTAAAGAAAATAATAATTCACGATCAAATACTGCAAAAAACTGAATTATGAATTACCATTATTTAAACTTCTAACCCAATCAACCGTAAGTAATTCAGACTTTGAAATTTGTTTAAACATTATACAATTATACGTCAGTTCAAATTTTAAAAAAAGTTTAGTTTGTTTTTTTTTTTCTATGTGGGGGGGTAGTATTTGTGCAGTACCCAATTTCTGCACGCAAAAATTTTGCTAACACGCCCCATTTCCTAATTTGTGGCCAACAGTCATAAACAACGTTTGAAGTGTAATTTAGACGGTTTATTCGAATTATTTGATGGTTTTCAGTAATCAAGTAAAGCATTATCTCGGCAAAATGTAATAATTATTAATTATAACATTTTTCAATTGAACCTTTTCACATGTAATCAATACTAAAGGTTATTAAGTCACATGAAATGTTTTTCATGAAAAATGTTATTATTAAATATTATGAACACCTTTAGTTTCCTTTTTAGTTTTTATCAAATTTGAACTTTGACATCAGCTTTTAATAACTTTTAGTATTGATTACATGTAAAAAGGTTCAATTGAAAAATATTATAATTAAAATTTATTACAATTTGCTGGAATCATTTTTAAAATGAAAATTAAATAAAACATTACCTCAACAAAATAGTTATAGCTTTGGCATGACGTCATTAATTTATGATTCACGTCATGTTTCAAAGCATGAATTCAAATATAAACGATAAAAACATGAATGGGTGGACGTTATTAATAGCGTTGGAAATTATTTTCATAGTCCAAAAATATTTTTTTAGCTTTAACTACGTATTGTACATAGTTTTTTCACAATTATATCATCCTCCCAACCTAGAAAAAATATGCGACCGGAGGAAGCATTTTTTTATAGTCTAATAGTTACCTAGTTTAATATTACTGTCTCTCTCCTTCATAATTAAGTGTAAATTGTACTTGTGATTACTTAATATTTTTCTCTCAATAAACCTCCATTTGCAAAGTCTATTTTCTTAATATGACGCAATGAAGAGCTTATATGCATAACTAAACAACAACACAGAATGCGAGGAAACAAACGACAGCAGGGATCAAAAGAAGTATACAGCACAAATGTGGAGAGGGGGCCCACATATATGACGTCACATGGCATAAAAGCGAGGAAGAAAGGTTAGTTTTTAAAGGAGACCATTTTTGGATGGTGACGTGGACAGTCACAAAAACAATGACAAGATAACTTTTGAGTGTCGCACGAGGTCATGAGCCCTGCCTGCCTGTCTGTCGGTCTATCTATCTTTTTATCTATCTGTCTATCGAGCTAATAGTTACCTCGGTTTAGATTTCTGTGTCTCTCCTACATAATTAAGTGTAAATGTTACTTGTGCTTATTTAAAGTTTTTCTCTCAATAAATATCCATTTCCAAACTCTGTTTTCTCGCAATTCTTCGTACTCAAACTCAACAAATTTATACAAACAACGGGTCCTAACGAGATACGACAGCAAGAAAAAACTAACAATAAGAAGATTTGAAGCAATGAAACGACAACACGAGTCCTGAGAAAGAAAGAACCATGGCCCAGATCTGATGAAGAAATAAGAGGCAACGCAATATAAATAAACAAGTGTATTATTCAGGTTTATGATGATGATAATCGATATCGGCTAGGAAATAACTGGAACGCTAAAGCCCCAAAAAACAACTGCCTAGTTTGAGATTCGAACCCTTAAAGATGGCATAAAATATTGGAACTGAAGGGGAATGCATTATCCACCTGGTCACGAATAAAACGAAAATAGTTTGTCTTTTTAATCTATTTAAAGTGATTATGGGTTTGGTATAGGGATGCAAAATTCAAAATATGTTTTATCTCTTCTCATAGATCTAAAATAGTTAATACTAAAGTAAATAAATAAACATAAAAAAATCCATTAAAATCAATTAAAAAAGGATTCCATTAAAATCAATTAAAAACAAAGGATGTCAAATATGTACGATGATTTGACTAACAAAAAAATCTTGACTTATTTTTATGCTTATTTATTTATTTTTCGTACTTTTAATTTTGGATAATGAGTTTTTAAAAAAGGTTCAAGAACTTCTGACATCGATGAGGATATCGGATCGAAGGTGTTGATTCCAAATCTGCGGTCAGTTTGGCTCTTGGATCAACCGCTTAACTGTGATGCTGCGACACACATACGGACAACTTTTGAATTACCTACTAGACACCATCCTCGAGTGTCTAAGGTCTCTCTGTACAAGAGTTTGTCAAGAAAACATGGCATGAGGATACTTTTCCCTACAAGTAAACCGTAACCAAATATTTAAAATAACATAGTATTCGAAGCCCAAATAAGATCCCTTCGGTATGACTACCTCACACTGGCTCATACGAGGAATGGTGCACCTTTACCAAGTGAGGTTGCCTCTGGTAACATCACTAAGCTGAATACTCTACCAGACCAAATGAATTCTTGTCCTGGAATCCGGTAAGACCAAAAGAAAGATATACTATAACATAGTTAACTGGTTGATTGGGGAAAGGAAAATTAATGTTCTTCACTTCTTTTCTAAGTAAACGTTTGAGAGATAAAAGAGAACTTTAATGGAACACACTGATATCTATGTATCTCATATAGAGATCAAGTGTTAGCCCAGGACGGGGCCCCTTGATTTCTGAGAACTTACACTGAAGTACAACTTTGCTTTATATAGAGAGATTTGGGTTGTCACTCTCTCTGCATGTCACCTTGTCTGGCTATGAAATTGAAAATAAATCCTTATACTAATATCAACAATTTTCGTGGGGTCTGCATTTGCGCTGGACATCCATAAAAAGCACAGACGATTTTTACTTTTTATGTTATTTTATTTATGACTTGAAATTTTCAAATTATAAACATTCACAAAATAATAGTTAAAAATGGTAATATGGGATTCAGTGCTTGGTGTAGGGGTTCGATCCCAGGCAACGCCGAGTGTATCTGCACATCTATATTATAGTTGAAGTGTCTTTCTCCCTATGTCTATCTTTTATTACTAGCTTGAATAGGTGTTCTTCGTACCGGTCGAGGATACGTCCTCAACAATCAGTCTGTCAATGGCTTTGTTGCTGTTGGGTTGAGGTATGTTTCTGTTTAGTCCTAGGAGGTCTACACTCCCATGCTTTTTTTTCTCTCTGAGAAGGAGTTAGTTTATTGCTAACCGTCAATATAATTATTTAATAATGAATATTTTGAATTATTATCCATATACGTATACGTTTCATCCTTGCGGAATCTTCAGTATGGAGATAACTGTTCAGCAGGTCGCATGATTCGAACCCTCGGACACGAGTCACCTTTAACTCAAACTCAAATTAAAGGAGAGTATTGATTTACTCCTCTCCAGGAGTTAGGCACAAGGCCAATTTTTATCTTACTCCCACAAGTAAGATGTGACCCAAGGTCGGGTCGGGAAAGTGGGGTTTAAAAATTGCCTGGGCAGCCACGTCGGCATTCCCCGGTAGGGGCGCCTCAGGCAGTAAGCAATAAACTTACTCCTCTCCAAAGAGGGGAGGCGAAGCCTGGGAGGGTGGACCTCCTAAAACTGCACAGGACAGACCCATAGACCGGCGTAAATCAAGCCCCGAAGGCCAAGACAATACCAGTCTATGGGGTGCAGTATCCATCGGAACAGATACTACACTTTGATCTTAGCCAAAAGGCCAGTGAAAGAAAGTGAATCTTGGGTTTACTTTCATCAACCTCGTAACTCTCACTTCCCTTATTTTGTCCTTTAGTCCTCACATTCCATAGGCGATGTTTCTGACAAAGGATGAAGTATTGCTGTTTTCTGGGTCTAACTCTAATCGTTGGTTAGTTTTTGACCTTGAAGTAGTATTTTTTTTTTTTAGCTCCTTGCAGCAAGTGGCTTCATGCCTTGTCTGGAACGATTTCCATTAAAAAAAATGCTCAAACCGATGAGGCCAGCTATAACAGCTATACACAATAAGAGAAATAAACCCTATTTATGCTATTTCAAGCAGACAACATAGTAAGCCGTCTTTACAGTGTTCAATAAATCATGTAGACAGGAACTTGCATTTAGCTTAGATTTGGCGGTTTATTTCATTTCTTTTAAAGGGCCTGTCCGAAAGGGGGCTATAAAAAATTATGTAATAATAAATATTTTTAATTATAAACCACATACTTATACGTTTCATCCTTGCATACTCTTCAGTGTGGAGATGACTGTTCAGTGGTTCACACGATTTGAACGCTCGGACGCGGCTAACCTTTAAATTCAAATCCAAACGCTCCAACCGATGAGGCCAGCTTCAACAGCTATGTGCAAGAAACGTTGAGATCAGCGTCGAGGACAAATTCTTCAAAAAGGTGAATAAAAATTGTGTATAGGGGAATAATAATTTTTTTGTTTTGTTTTTTTAAAGATTATGACATGATGAACGTTTTGCAGTTAAGATCAATGTTGTATTACATAGTAATAGGGAAACAAACACATTTTAACACTATTTGCGTCATAAGCGGTACAAAAACCGATCATGACATCATGAGCGAGACAAAAAACTGGAACGAAACGATGCGTAATGAAACAAAGTAAAGGCTTTTATTTAATGAATTATAAAAATAATATCTTTGTTTTAAAACTTAACTTCTGTACCCCACCCTCTGTACCTCTTGAATGACAGTCCCTTTCTCTTTCTCTCTCTCTCTCTCTCTCTCTCTCTCTCTCTCTCTCTCACACACACACACACACATTAGAAACTGGTTCCATTTGAACGTGAAATGACTTCCAAATTCCTTTCAAATGACCCTTAAGTAATTCCTTTTTCTTTTATTCAACCGTGGACTAATAAGAAACTTTATTCAAGACTTTAAAATGTTATCATTGTTTTGAAAAGAACTTGTGTTGATATAACACAAGAATTATGTTTTGTAATTAAAATTAATTTTTTAAGAAGTCAGTAAAAGTGTTTACTTTGTTTCAGCTGTTGTACACCTCATTCCATTTTTTAGCTAATAACCTACTTCCGTTCAATCATGCCGCCATCTTGGAAGAACGTTGCTTATACTAGCATATTTACTCATTTAAAAAAGTTGTTTTTCTTCATATTTCATGCATAATACGAAATAGATTTCAAGTCAAAAAGGTTCAGCATGTCATAATCTTAATAATAAACATAAAACCATTTATATCCCTATACACAATTTTTTTTATCGCAATCTATCCCTGACGCCGATTGCAACGTTCATCTAGAGCAGGGGCGCGCAACATCCGGCCCACGGGCCACATCCAGCTTGCAAAGGCTTAGAATCCAGCCCGCTACCCTGCTATGCTTTATTAATGCAATCCGGCCCGCGGACTTCTCAGTAAAACTTATATCATTTTGTGACATAGACGTAAAAGTAGGTTTCAATTAAGATTTACAGTGGGATAAAAATGTATAAATTTCAGCGAGCGATGATGCATGTATATTTCATTTTTCTTTAACTATTAATTTCCAATCCTTGGCCTGAGATAAAAATAGAAAAAGAGAAAGAGAGAGGCAAAGAGGAAATGAGAGACGAGGAAAGGGCATGAAACATAGAACCTATGTGAGGTGTATCAAAACGAATGCAGGATCAACTTGCTACTTTCCCCGTAATTATTTTTTATGATTCCAAAATGGCTCTTTTATAACATCACATGCAGAAGTCTCTTGAAAAAAAATATCAGATTTGTAGAGTGTTTAATGCAATTTTTGTACAATTTATTCATGTAAACAAAATATAGTAATTCTGAGATTTCGTTTTTCACTCCGGCCCGCGATCTCCTTCCAAAAGTCTCATCTGACCCTCACTCTGAAAAGGTTGCCTGTCCCTGATCTGGAGAGAGAGAAAAAACTGACGAAAAGTCAAGTAAAATCTCTCTCTCTCTCTCTCTCTCTCTCTCTCTCTCTCTCTCTCTCTCTCTCTCTCTCTCTCTCTCTCTCTCTCTCTTACTATCTCTCTCTCTCTCTCATATATATATATATGTGTGTGTGTGTGAGAGAGAGAGAGAGAGAGAGAGAGAAAGAAAGAGAGAGAGTTAACTTGAAAAGTTTATGCCTCATGAAATCCAAGGGAGGTAATTCACTACAATAAAAAGAAAAGCAGAGTACATTCCCTTTAATCCTATGTCATGTTTTCTATTTGTATTTTTAGTTAAATTTATTGTGGCGAAATCTTGAATAATACACCTTGATAAAAACGTTGTCTTTAGGATCAAAGTATAGTATCTGTTCTGATACTATACTTTACCTTTTCTGTCTTCGGTAAGTAGGGGGAGAAATCCTTCTAGACTGAGGCAATTGAAATTTTTCGTTCCAATCCAGAGTACCCATTTTCAGGCAACAGTTTACCGACGTTGTGTCTAACTCTGCCCTCATGGGGAGGCAAGTAAATAGGTACACCGTCGTCTTTTTTTACCTAGTTTCTAGCTTGTCCTAATCTGAGATCAGAAATATTGTCAATTTTTTTCGAACTTCTTCTTCTCCGATTTATGATCACCACGAATCGCGATATAGATACTTTTGCACGTGCCAACTTGGGCCCCTTTTTACTTTAGGGTGGCAAACTAAAGGGAGATCACTCATTTCAACTTATTTTAGATTTTTTCTTTTGTTATTGTTTTGTTTTAAAAAATTGATTTTAACAAAAATTTTATTTCATATTAGGAAACAATTAAAAACAAAACAAAAAGATATTAAGGAACAAAAAATATATAAACTATTAAGAAACTGGAACCATATTAATGAATAATAACCTGAAAAAAATATGTTAAGAAACAATATTAAGAAACAACGAAGGAATATTTTTTTTCGAATTGAATGATATGCAAAAATACTTCCCCCCCCCCCTCCCTCCTTTTCTCATCGCCATTACATAAATTCAACTAATGTAACGGAAACACGTAAATGGTGAGATCGCCGTCTTAAACAAAATGCGATAATAAATTGTAGACGATGAAAAAAAATTGTTTTATGTTGTTCTTTCTTTTAATATTATTACATTTTGAGTTAAAATCGGCGCTCTTGTATAAGCAGTAACCGATCTGAGGGAGATAACTCTATTATCTTAGCCGCCGCTATTCCGAATTCGCTTATATGTTTGGCAAGGGAGATAACTTTGTTTATTAATAAATAAAAAAAACATGTTACGGTTTTGAAATGCGTTAAAAACCCTAACCTAACCCTAAACCCAACCCTATCGCAGCGTGAAAGAAAATAACTTTTATGCCACAAAGTTCATAAACTTTATAACAATTAATTAAAAACATGTTACGGGTTTTAAATGCGTTCAAAATAACTTGTAAGCACTTTTATTTACATGCCACAAATTGTATACACTTTATATAAACATAAAAAGAAAAATAATTTTCTTTCATGCTGCGATAAACAAAGTATAAGCGAATTCGGAATAGCGGCGGCTAAGAAAAATAGTTATCTCCATCAGATCGGTTACTGCTTATACAAGAACGCCTTAAAATGTATGAAATCCGAAGAAAAACACGTTTAAAATGTGTAAATATGCTAGCATAATCCAGGTTTTTACAAGATGGCGTCATTCTAGAACCGGAAGTAGGCTATTATCTTTTTTTTTTTTTTTTTTTTACATGGTTCACCCCAAACAAGGCAGGACGCCACTGTAAACGTAAGGGGCTACTGAGAAAAAAGGAAATGGGGGGGAAGGATTGGTGGTTCAGCTTAAATTGGGATCTGAGCAGCGAGGTGTCTGTTTACATTAGTTTTAAATTTCTGCATGTCAGTACTGTCGGGGAAACAGGGGGCAGGGAGGGAGTTCCAGAGGCCAGCAGCACGAGGAAAGAAGCTATTTGAGTAGAATGCTCTCCGGCATCTGGGGACCTCCACAGTGAATGAGTGGAATCTAAAAAGCAAACTGATGTTACGTTACCTGAAACGAAGCAAGCACTGTCATTTTCCCAGAAAGCAATTATAATAATTCTCAGAATAGTATTTAATAATAGCTAACACAAGAAGTGTTTCCATGTTATCTATAAAAAAGGGTATGAAACAAATATGTGTACAAATGCTTGAATTTTTGTACCTAAATTATTTTTATTATTCACTACAAGACTTTACTTCGTTCCATTACACATTGTTTACGTTCCAGGTTTTTGTATTGCCCATGGAGCCATGATTGTTTTTGTATCATTCAAGACGAAAAAAGTGTTATCTCAGCCTTTTGGCCAAGATCAAAGTGTAATATCTGTTCCGATGGATACTGCACTCCATAGACTGGTATTGTCTTTGCCTTCGGGGCTTGATTCACGCCGGTCTATGAATCTGTCCTGTGCAGTTTTAGGAGATCCACCCTCCCAGGCTTTGCCACCCCTCTTTGGGGAGGAGTAAGTTTATTGCTTACTGCCTGAGGCGCCCCTACCGGAGAATGCCGACGGGGCTGCCCAGGCAATTTTTAATGGCCAGAGTGCTCACCTTCGCGAGCGCTGGCTTTTCAAACACCACTTTCCGACCCGACCTTGGGTCACATCTTACCTTGTGGGAGTAAGATAAAAATGGCCTTGTGCCTAACCTCCTGAAGAGGAGGTAAATAATACATGTTTTTTTTTCTATTACTACATAATACTAAAAAAGTTTTAACTCCAAAACGTTCATCATGTCATAATCTTAATATGTGTGTGTGTGTGTATTTCATAAAGTTTTCCTGTCATTGTATTTTTAACTGCCATATTTTAGTACTGCGTCCAAATGCTTAAGTTCAAACTCAACCCTTCGAGGTTAGTTTGTTCATACCAAAATCCGACAGACATAGTTTTTTTTAGGATGGCTTGTTATCTATCGATCTGAGCTATGGTCCTGTGCAGTTTACTTTCTCGCCCTTTGAGGAGGAGTTAGTTTATTGCTAATCACCTGAGGCGCCCCTACTGGGGAATGCTGACGGGGCTGTCCAGGTCATTTTTGTTCGGCCAGGGTCGATGCCACCGTAATCCAGGCCAGTGAACTAAGTCACACCCTCCTGGTGACGTCATTGACAGCGGTTTCGAACGCCACAACGTTACTGTTTCCCCGCTAAAATTACGTTTTTTTCTGTTATTTCCCAAAGATGAAGATACCTTCTACTTGTGTCCTTCCATATTGCGAGAGAAATTGTAAAAACAACTGAAAAGTAAATGTCTTTTCTTTTCCGAAAGATAAAGAATTACTTCAGACGTGGATATGTTTTATTAAACGAGATAGATTTACTCCCACGAAGCATAGTGGTGTAAGTGTTTTGTTTAAATTGTTTCAATTTCGATATTTCAAGTCGTGGACGACGCCATCTTGGTTTTTGTTTGCATCTTATTCATTGAAGTAAAAAAAAGGTTTTAAAATAAATTAAGACCATTTTAACATTTAATTTATTAAAAGAATAAAAAGAATTTTTTTTCAACGAACAATGTAACAAATGTGATTTTAAAAAATATATATTTTATATATTAAAATAATCCTTTTTCAATGAAAAACGAACAATTAAATATATAAAAGTGTGCTTCTACAGAATACGAATGAAAAAAAAACATTGGTTCTTTTTATCTTTTGTAATTTTGTGAAAATTAAATTAAAATATATTAAAAAAACTTGGAACAATCCATGAATTTAAACAAAAATAAAGTAACATTTTTGAAGAATAGATTAAATTATTTTAATAAAATAAAGTTTCTGAATTTTCTTTTAACTGAACAATTTCTTTAAGAAATTAAAACTTTTGAAAGCAAACAGTGAGTTTTTTCATCTTGATTTTCTTTGATAAAAAAAACTACTTGATCGATTTTCGTGATTTATGGTGTACGATATTTTCTTTCCGTCACGGCTACGTACATTATAACGATTTTTCTTTATTTTATTTTTTAGTGGGGGGGAGGGGCTTCTGGACTTGCATGAAATTTTCGATATTGACGAAAAAATAAAATGTCTCCTCCCATACTCACCCCCACCCTGATTTAATATTGTAGATGTTTTTTTACTATCTTTTCTTAGTTTTTAACAGGAGTTAAAATTATGGTATGGTTTGACTTTTAAATTATTTCTGCGTGTATGTGAACTTCATTTTCGACCCGAGGACATAAAAAGAGAGACATCAGCATTTGATCAAAAATCAGGTACCACCATTACAGTTAAACTTCAGAGGCCATCATATCTTCGCAATGGTGCTATTCCTAGAATTCTGTATAACTGTCTCCCATATTTATCTGCATCGACCAACTTCAAAGAGTTACCGAATTCTAAGAAAATTAGACTGGAAAATTCTGCACTTAAATGTGCTTTAAGTGAAAGCATTGCTGCTGAGATAGCGTATAAACAAGAGAAGACTTTCATAACTCTTGATGATGTAGAAAATTTTTAAATTTATTTGATAAAAATTACTGGAATATTATTGGCAGTAAGATACACTCATTATATTATCAAATCTCCAAGTCCTAAAATCACTCTGTCCCTGGTAATTGGATCTGATCTGCAGTGATGTGGAAATTAATACTATAGGGGAGTATAAGGTTCCTAACCATTTAACTGATGAAAATTCTCTACACAATTTGATGGAGAACATGGAAAAAATGGACATAGAAGAACAGCAAAGCAAACCTCAAAATGTAATTTCTATATTAAAATGAATCTTGCCATTTCTGTTATTAGTGCAAGATGAGTCATTTAAATATTTCAACGCAATTAAATACATATGCAAACAGATAAACATAATGACACTGAATAAGGTTAATTATTCGAGTGAAATGATGATATTTTCTTCCTTATTATATAACTTCTTATGTAGAGGGTACAGACTGTTAAGAGATACTAAAAATGTAATTTTACCATCTTATTCGACCATCAGAAGACTAACTTTATCAACCTCTATGAATCCTGTAGTTGAACATTTCTTATGTATATTAAAAGCCAACAACATCAATGAAGCCACAACAAGTGCATATGCTTTTATGCTTAGCAGTGTATTCTCACAATTCAAGGATGTTGTGCATATTATGCCAACTAAATGTCTTCTAGCTGAGAACTTATTTGACATAATCAAACGTTTAATAATTGGTTTAGAGGAGATAGGCTTTAGAGTATTATCTGTTATAACAGATAATAATGCAATAAATAAAAAGGTATGTCTTTCTTTTGTAGCCCAGCAACACTTTCAATTGTATATCCACATCCAGTTATAAAGTCTAGACCTCTTTTCTTATTATTCGACTCAGTACATATATTAAAATACAAAACGATGCAAGTAAATGCATGATGTTCCCAAAGTTTTGTCACAATGGAAATCATGAATTAGATAACATCCAAAACGTCCCCATTTTCTAGCTTACACAAACTTTATGCCCTGGAATCTCAATCACTTTTGAAATATTGTTACAAATTGACTTCAAAAGACATTTCTCCCACTAATCTTGAAAGGCAAAATGTTAATTTGGTTCTACAAATTTTCAATGAATACACTATTCAGGGATTGCTGACCTTAGGAAAACAAATGTTTTCTCAACTTTACAGAAACTGCAGAATACATAAATATATTTTATTATTGGTGGACAATACTGAATGTACAAACACTATATAGATGTTGTGACGGAATTTTCGGGGTCGTCATTGAAATTCGTCGGTTGTTACCGTGAAAAAAAGAGGGAATAAAATAAATAGACAAAAAAGGGAGCAAATAAAAAAACATACTCAGAGATGTAATTCAATATGGTTTATTAGTAACAAAAAAGGACTAGTTCCTGCTTTTGTTTCCCAAAGCAGGGTTAAAACAAGTTAACCCAAGGTAACAATTAAATTAAAATAAAAATACAATGAAATAAGGAAAAAAATGGAGTCTCTTCCAAAGACTATTCCCAAAAAGGGGCTTGCCGTTTCAGACGATAATAGGAGAAAAAACAAGTTACTCCAATAAATATTATCGTCCCAAACGACGCCAAAAATACAAGTGTGGATCGAGAGATCCGTACAAAAAAGATTATTGCCTTTGGCAACAATAAATACCGGCGATAAAAATAAGGTCTCGCCTTAACAACAAATATACATAAAAAGAGAAGAAGACGTTTTACTTGAAAAGGGGCTGAAAAGAAAGCATACAAATATAACAAAAATTGTCCTTAGAAGGAAATCAAAGGTTCCTATTTTTTTTCAGTCTGTTTCCTTCTTTCAAATAAGGCCCACAAAGGGTTACAGTCTTTGGGATTTCTTCGTCCGAAATCTGCGAATACGATATCCGATCAAGTATATCGTAGCCGTCCTCCTCTTTGATTTTAAACCCTCGAAGGGTTAAAAAGTTCTTGTTGGGTACTTTAGCCCAAATCCACAATAAAAATTATCCTCTTCTAAAGTATAATTGTCTTAAAAAAGGGGTCCTTCTTCAAAGTGGTTTTCTTCCATATAAAAATGGCTTCTGGCCTTCGCAAAGGGTTTTCTTCCAAAAAAGGGGTTCTTCCAGCGAACGGTTCTTTTAAAAATTAAACGTCGTATTATCCGACGGAGACAAGCTCCAAGCACAACCACTTCAGAAGCTGCTCTAGCTGGTACTCTCTTCACTAAAGGTTCAATCAAACAAAGCCCCAGGCTTTAATACCACAAAAAGGGGTTCTTTAAAAGTTTAACGTCGTATGATGGAGAGCGAGCTCAGACACGTCTGCCTCGGACTCTGATCCTGCTGGCACTGATTCGAAAACGTCGCGAAAGGGTCTGGCTCGAAGAAAATGGGAAATGGCCTTGACCTTCGGGTTTCTGAGTACACTGTCAGTGCAGGTCATGCCCCCCCCCCCCCTGTAGTCGGCCGACCACTATTCACCATGCCAACCCCGAGGCAAGGGGGGAAGAGCAGGCGTCACACATGACAACGACGCTGAATATGTCAAGCTGGAGGCGGGGAGGGCAGCTGGGCACTGAAGGAAAGGAAAGGACGAAGCTCTCAGAGAGGCAACAAGCTTAGTACAAAAAAAGGAACGGCTGACCTCCCCCACCACCCAAATGGCCAAGCAGATACAGAGGTGGGAAGAGCAGACCCCCTCACTCACTGCCAAAATGGCTAAGAATTAAAATTTCCAAACTTGTCGGTTTCCCAATAAATATGCTAATTCACTTAAATTAAATGAAGAAAATTATAGATTTCTCTCTGTATTCTGTGTCTGGTAAGAATGTTGGAATAGCATTCCTGGAAGAACTGGGAAATTAACAACGGAAACATAAACTGCTTTACATCATACCACATATGCAATTCTTGAACTGACTAAGTATTGCATAAAAGAAATGAACATGACGTATATATTACCTGGTAAGTTTCAAACGGATGACCTTGAGACAAGGTTTGCCCAGTACCAGCAACTGAGTGGGGATCAGTATAATATCGCTATACGTCAAGTGTTTGAATGTGAGAAAAAAATCAGAATATTTTCAGTATTAAAATTGAGTCTGCCACTTAATAACCGAACTATTGATTTGAAGAATTTACAAGAAGCTAACTGGGATGAAATGACAAGGGAGCAACAGTTCGATGTTTACAAATTTAACAGATGTAACAGACGATGATGTTAATCAGTGCAGAGAAGTACTTGCTGTTATATTATACTTAACAGGTTATTGTGTTGCATTACCCGTTCTTTCGGGGTACCTGGTAAGATCCAACAAGAATGACAAAGAACAGAACGTATATAGAAAAACTTTGGGTTTTCTTTATTTCCCATCACCGGATGGTTTACGCCGGCTACGCACACACATATAAAAAAATCTTCTGACATACTTTTGTCTCATGAAAGTCTTTTCATCGCTGAGGTCACAGACTTGGTTTTAGCTAGAAACTCGTTCATATATACATCCGATTGAAAAGCAATTTGCTCTGCATTGTCTATCCGAGCGTGAACTGAAGCAATTGTTCCACAAGCACTTCCAATTGTCTGTTTGATGAAATACAAGTATGGGGATTCCTTCAAAGTACCAACTTGCTTATCAGTCGCATTTTTAGTTAGCGGACACAAACGCCTAACAGCAAGACGGGCTTGGGTACCATAGCCAATAAAGCTTTATCAGTGCCATAAACATCGGTAAACTCCCATTCTTCCGGTACTTCGATACTCCGATCACCAAACGCTCGGCTGTTCGCGTTTCTGAAACCGCTGCCTTTCAAGTCTTGCTTGCACTGCGGAATCTTCTCCTTTTTAACAGTTATCAAGTTGATTTCTTTCTTTCTCGACATCCCACCCACAATGGACTCGTCCATGATTCATTTTTGCCACTCTTCATTATCTTACAATTGCTGTAATGCAGTTTTTAAGAAAATGAAATAGTTGTAAGAATTTAATATCTGGAAGAGATGATGTGGAAGAAATATCTGAAATAAACAGCTATTTTCATGGGATTCATAGAGGTTCTCTATTATATCATAATGATGTGACGACAAATTTTGTTCTCTACAATTATGTAGTTACTGATAAACTGGTAAAAATTCTTCTTTTCTTCATTCCGTACATCAAAGATAATTAGCCATGTATGTAACATTGAATGTTTTTGCAGATGCTAATCTTCTTTTTCATGTTGACTTTAGTGATGAGGGTCACAGAATTGAAAAAATAGAAAGAATGCTTATCTAGAGCTCTTCAAATTCTCTGCTAAACAATTTTTGTGGTATGCAAAATGATATTACTAAGAAAAAGTTAAACAGAAAAAGAAAATTTAAAATATTCAACTAAATTATTCAACATATTTTTCTCTAAGTTTAATTTAAAAAATATATTTCTGCACTAGTAACTTTATTGTTGGTTTGTATTTAAATTATTTGTTTGAATTTAATTTGTTTTATTTTTTGTAATTTATCAGTTGTTTCGATTTATTGTTTATTTACATTTTTAAAATTATTCATCATTTGTTTTTAATTTGTTTATTTAATTGTTTGTTTCATAAATTCATAATTCAGGTTTTGCAATATTTGATTGTATTCTGCTTAAAAAGAAAATATTTAAGAAAATATTGTTGCTTAGAACGTATGTTTAAACAATTAACTATTAATTGTGAATTCTTATTTTCTTTAAATTTATATTGAATAAAGATCAGTTTCAGTATAATTTATTTTCTTTTTTAAATGCAATTTTTTAAGTTTTCTAATGCTTTGTTTTAAATATTTATAATATCGTTTGGTCATTAAATTATTAATTGAACCAAATTGGTATAAACTAAAACAAATTTTCTTAAGATAATGTTGGGTGCTTGTTGCTTAAAAGTCCGAAAAAAAGTTTTTTTTGTCTTTTACTGTTTAAGAGTTAAATAAGGGGCAGTAACTCTTAATTGTAATTTTGAGCCAGATTTTGTCTTTAATATCTAACAACTTTGATTTTCTCTAAAATTGCGATCATGGATCTTAACTTGTTCCAGTTTGAAGACGTACTTTATTTTACTTCCGAAAAAGCAAAACAGATCGATTTCTTGCAAGCCCATGGGCTTATTTCTGGCGAAGAAACCTGCAATTGTGGGCAAAACATGCGACTTGTGCCATCACTAGTGAAAACTAATGGGTTTCATTGGCGTTGCCCGAGCAGTTACTGTGCAAGTAAAACGGCGATTAAATTTTCCATGCTGAATTTCATTCAGTACAAAACTCAAATTTAAACACAATAAATTCTTAAATTTTCCATTGTTGTATACTTTTTTGTTCATTTATTAATAATTAATTTTCAGTAAATTGCTTTAGATTTAATAACAACAGTTGATAAGAGTTACTGCCCCTTATTTAACTCTTAAACAGTAAAAGACCAAAAAAAAAATTTTTTTCGGACTTTAAAGCAACAAGCACCTAATGTTGTTTTAATCGGTATTCATAAAATTATTGGATTGACAGTTAAATCGACAAGATTTGTTAATCGACAGTTTAAATACTTCCAAATTCCATTCAAATTTCGAACACTAGTGACGAAGTAATT
Organism: Sepiola atlantica; assembly: GCA_963556195.1. Lineage (NCBI taxonomy): Eukaryota > Metazoa > Mollusca > Cephalopoda > Sepiida > Sepiolidae > Sepiola > Sepiola atlantica. The sequence goes on from OY744519.1 coordinate 169,444,386, forward strand.
GACTGTTTTTTTTTTCAATTATTAACAAAATATTAAAATGGCTGACTTGTTTATGAAGAAACTGGAATGCATTATGATGGATTATGAGGGGCTTATTTCGTAATATATGAGAACTATATTTAAAAAGATATCTTATTGTTAACATGTACGATTCTTTATTTTCATAAAAAATAAAAGTTCATGCTTTTTTAGTACCCTGTGATATAACTTTAATAAAGGTGTTTTTGTTTACACAAAATAATACATTTGCACTAAACTTTCTAAAAAAGTAATGGTTTAATTATATTCCGTGATAGTTAATTAATAAATACTGAAAATTTCATTAAAATTGTTTGATTTCCTAAATTTTGATGGATTTTTAAGTGATTGGAAGGATCAAAATGGTTTGATATTTTGGAGATTCAGATCTCGTTTGCCACCTTCAGATTCAGATCTCGTTTGCATGACGTTATTTTCCAATTAACGGGCCTTAGTTAATTGCGGTGGTCGTGCCAGGGTGCTTTTCCTTTAGGGAGCTGGCTTTTCAAATATCCCACTTTCTTGGCCTTGTCCCGACATGGGAGGGAGATAAATAAAAACCCTTATCATAAAGTTGCCTCAGAAAAAAAGAAAAGGTTTACAATTCGATAGCGAATCAAACTGTTTTGCATTCAGAGTTATTTCCCTTTGTTTGTTGCCACTTGTGTGGGTGTGCTTTGCATGTCCTTGTGTTTGTGTGTGCGCTTCTTGGGTTTCTGAAAACAAACTTTGAATGTCTCTCTTTGTGTCTGTGTGTGCGCACCGAAAAATATATTTCTCATCAGAAAGCAGAGAATTTTGCTGGGGTCATTTTTTTCAACATTTTTTCTATCCAGATACAGAATTCGTCCTTATTCTATAGGGACCTCCAATTGGTTGTGAACTATTTACCCCCCCCCCCCTATATATAACACGATGTAACTTTAATTTAGATTAAGATTATCAACAAAACTTTTTTACCATTCAAAAGAGGATACATTAAATAAACTGCTGATGATTTTTTAGAATTTTTTCCAGCATACGAAACTCATGAAAATGTGAAGTTAAAATGTTGTGTACTTTTTTTTACGTGATAAACTAACGTTCTTATGTATAAGCATTTATGTGCGCTGTGATAGGCATATTTTTAATAAATCTCGCATAAATCAAGTTATGGCCAGATCTTCACGAAATTTTCAATACTTATTCATTATAGGACTAATTTATCTTTAAAATGCTGTTTTCCTAAAATATATTAGGGAAAATATTTTTTTTACGTGATTTCCCCCCCCCCTGTTTCATTTTATGAAATATTGAACGAAATATATTGTCATCCGGCGATTTTTTTTTCTTATATAAAACTAAACTCTTTTAAATAACACATTGGATTAATTTTATTAAATTTTACGTAAACTGTTTTAGTAAACTGGTCCGTGAATGCACAAATAAAAAGTGGAAATATAAGCAATATTATTATGTTTTGAATTTTTTTTTACCTTTTCTCAATAAAATATACTGTGATTTATTGAAATGCAAAAAAAAAAAAAGTTTTACGAAATAATTTTTATTTTCAGAGACATTTATTCATTTGATCGTATTGATCGAGTTTATCGGTTTTAAACATCATTTTTGAACATATTCGTGTTCGAAATTTTTCAAAATATTTTAATATAATATAGCCCGAAGTATTATGAATCGTAAAAGACAAAAGTTGTGGCGGATGTCATATTATGTACTTGGAAAAACTACTTCATTTGCTAGAAGTAAGAAAATTTTTTTGCACTAACTCATTTTGCCGCAACTATGGAACGCAATACTAGCCATAATTAACACGTCAATTTTTAAAGTGAAATTGTCCCACGCGCATGCGCATACATTTTTAGAGTAAAATTGGTGCACGCCGCACGCTAATTTGTAAACAGTAACACTAATAAGAAAAAACGTTGACAAAAGTAATTATTATTATTATTATTATTATTATTATTATTATTATTATTATTATTATTATTATTATTATTATTATTATATATTTATAATACTTTTTATCATTTTTCTTTTTTCAAATTAAAATGTTTATCCATTTCGAAATATAAACTTATTTTTACTTTGAATTTTTATTATTCAATTGACGAATATTTTTAATCATTAACAAACCACAATACTTTCTCCATTTTCATTTTTAGTTTAATTTTTATTATATAAAATTTGAAAGTGAATATGTAAGTTATTCAGGCAATTCTGTTTTTTTTTCAGTAAAAAAAAAGTAATAATCTGTCTCAAGGAAGAAAAAAATGGTTAAAAAAAACCGTTAATTTTGTTTACACCATAGTAGTAAAGTAATTTGTTTCACTTCTGTTCATCCGTACATAGATAATATCTTGCCATGTCTCACGCGATGTTTAGTAAACACTACCCCGTGTGTCGTAAAACAAGAAAATTTCGTAGTTTCATCGGACAATGAAGAAGGGTTTCTTTCAGAATTTGATAATGTAACCTTTAACTAAACTATTTTACTTTAAAACAAGTATAACTTTATTTGAGAGAGTTTTTTTTGCAATCGGTAAAGCAAAACGAATGTATGACTTCTTAACGTACACATGAAATAGTGACGTCACCGTTCTTCACATGCAATTGGAGGTCCCTATTATTCTATCAAATAATTTTGGTAAACGTTAAGATTGACGTCCTAAAAAGTTTCTTCAAAATGTTGAATAAAATTAGTGTATAGACGATAATATATATATATATATATATATATATATATATATATATATATATATATATATATACAGGGCCGGCGGGACAGTTATAAAAGTGTATGTGTGTGTGGGGGGGGCTCTCCTAAAAAAGTGGGGGGGGGGCACATTGCGCCCAGAATGCCAAATATGGGAATAAATTCAATATCTTGACTAAAAATGATCGTCCGATAGTAGTTGAGAGCTCGTTAGAACCGGAATGAAATTCTCTTGGCGATAGAAAAAGAAAAATTCAAAATATTTCAATTTTTTGGCGTCTGGGCTCAAATTATCTTATGTGGGCAAATTGGGGAAAAATCACGGTTTGGGCCATATTTTAGTTTAAAATGATTGTCTGGTAGTGGTTGATGGCTCGTTAGAACCGGAATGGAATACTCTTGGTGATAGATCAAGAAACATTTTTTTAAATTCAATTTTTTGGCATCTGGGCCCAAACTACTATATTAGGGCATTTTGGACCAAAAATGCCTTTTCTTTACATAATTTAGACATGAAATGATCTTCTGATAGTGGTTGAGGTCTTGTTGGAAGCAAGTCACTTCTGGTGAAAAAAGAACAAACAGAAATTTCAATTTTGGGAGGTTGGCCCCAAATAACCATATTTGGTCATTTTGGGCCAAATACACCTTTTTGACTTAATCTAGAACATAAATGATTTTCTGACACTGTTTGATGGCTCATTCGAAACATATCAGCAAGTCGCTTCTAGTAAAAATGACAAAATTCAAGAATCAATTGGTTTATCAAATATAGAGAATACATAAAGTTAAAAGTATTAAAGTAAAAAGTATAAAAGTATAATGTATTAAGTATAAAAGTATAAATGTATGTATTGGAATTGGAATAGCTCGTTGGAAACGTATTAACAAGACAGACTTGCATGGTTTCTCTGTTCTTCACTTCAAATTGCGTTCATTGGACTTTGCTCAAAAGATACTGTATCGGTTGTTCTGTGGACAGAAGAACTGGAGGGAGGATGGAATGAATAACTTTGGATATTATGCGGATCTTCAACAATGCGAAAAAAGAATGTATCGATGCAATCCGAAAAATCACCGGTATGCTAATGGATGCACCATGTGCGAGTGGAGGAAATACAAATAATGGTCCGCTTTGCAACAGATTTTTCAGCCCTCAAAATCGCTTTTATGGATGTTTATTTACTCCTCGCGGAGTTAGGCACAAGGCCAGTTTTATCTTACTCCCACAAGTAAGCTGTGACCCAAGATCGGGTCGAGCAAGTGGGGTTAAAAGCCAGCGCTCGAGAGGTGAGCACTCTGGCCATTTAAAAATTGCCTGGGCACCCCCGTCGGCATTCCCCGGTAGGGGCGCCTCAGACAGTAAGCAATAAACTTACTCCTCCCCAAAGAGGGGAGGCGAAGCCTGGGAGGGTGGACCTCCTAGAACTGCACAGGACAGGCGTGCAGTATCCATCGGAACAGATACTACACTTTGATCTTAGCCAAAAGGCCGAGGACGTTCTCTCACCCGTAACAGCGTCGATCACAAAAATTTTGAAACGTTCATGAGTAACACCAACATCATTGTGACTATCACCCAGTCTGCCACAAACAAATATGTGCATGTGGAAGCATTGAAAACCTTGGGCATCGAGATAATGCTTCATCTCAGAATTGCCTTCGTCGATGAGAAGGCTAAACCATGGATTATGATAATCCTGAGCTACCATCAAATTAATTCCGGAATGAATATAAATATAGAAGTCATAGGTAGAAATGGAAATAACGTAATCTGATATTCGTGGAAAATTATTGAAGTGAACGAGAGCGGTCATTAAGTCTTTGCGTATTGCTTTATATTATGTAGTAAATTAATACCAGGCAAATAATAAATAAGAATGGAGTCTTTTGTGAAAATTAAACTGTGTTTATTAGTTCCCGGTGTCGATGAGTGGAGTGACAGTACAAAATTGTTAGGGAGAAAAGTGTTTGCTACCACCTATATGGAGTTGGTTTGGCGGAGAGTCGTAGATGGTAGGCCAAATGTAATATTTAGTGTTTGTTGGTGAAAAATAATGAAAATTTACTATAACACGCTCGAATGAATAAGCGTAATGAATTGGTGAGTTTAGTAGCCTGTGATGGATGGGGTTATTTTCCTATTAAGCAAATATGTACAGGGGAAAAATCCTCTTTACTTTATATATAAAAAAAAGAAAAGAAGAAGAAAAGAAGATTTTCTATAAAAACTCCTAATTCTGTTATTCCGGCTGATTGTCTGCCGCTGTCTTCAAAAAAGGAAAGCAAATAAATTGTGATTCACAGCTAAACTAAACAAATGCCTAAATCAGTTTAATTCAAGTTTCACGTGTTTTGCTTCGGGATGTCGATTTTTTGGAGAAGAAAATGAAAGTCCGTAAATATACCTATAGAATAGGGACCTTTAACAAAAACTCACCCATTTCGCTTGGTTTTCGCCAAATTTTAGATAAAATTGATTGTTGGTCTTACATTGTAATGATGACAATAGAAGACCAACAATCAATTAATAGATAAGCTAATTGGATAAAATTAAACACATGCATATCAACTTAATTAGTGATGGCCGTAAAGTGGGGGGGGGGGGGGGCAAGTCAAAAAGTGAGGGGGCTTTAGCCCCCCCTCCCCCCCCCCCCCGGGTGCCGCCGTCCAAGATATATATATATATTTGAAAATTATTACAAGATTAAGAACGTTTTGGGGTTAAAATCAATTTAGTATTTCATAGTAATAGAGGAAAAGGGCGTGTTAATACTTTTTCGTTTTGAGCGATACAAAAAACAACATGGCAATATGAGGTAAATGCACTATTTCCGGTTCCTTTTTGTTAAAATCTCAATTATTCTAGCATATTTACACATTTCAAACGTATTTTTCTTAAGATTACATGCATGATACTTATACTGTCCTAGTGCTGCTTGTAACCGTCGGACAGCTAGCCTAAACTCTTATCGACAAACAAGACTATGAGGCATAGTGTAGTTTAAACCCAGGTTTTATTGCTCGTCGAAAAAGTAAAAACTGAAAAGAGATTAAAAAAACATAGTTTCAACAAAATGCGAATACAAAAATGACGACGAGGCAGGAGACGAGGAGTTTACTAAATCTAAAGGGTTGTAGTGAGTTAATCGATTGCAGGATAGAAAATATTAGGAGCATAAAGATGATACGAGACAAGAGATACGTAAATTATGGGTGGTTTAAATGGAGATTTACACATGGTGAGAAAGAGTGAATAAAGTTCGCTTAGATAAAAGAAATGTACAAAAGAAATAATACTCATACTATTTAATTCTATTTTGAGGGAGAAGGAAGGTAACGTTTCTTACTGGAGATGTCTAAAATATCGGGATATTTAAGTGGATAGAAATTCCTCCATGTAGGTCCAAGACTAAGCAGCTAGGAGATAGTGGACAGAACACCGGAAAGCCGCTCGCCCGGTGTCAAGGCCTAAAAATCCCTTACAAGAAGAAGGGCCGACAAAGTGAGATAAGTCTAAGGGACTTATTCTAGGCTAGACAGAACAATACTAAATAGATTTTGCCTCAAAATGGTTCCTCATTTAATAATATTTAAAAAAACAATATGAAACCATTTTTATCGCCTTTACGCAATTTTTCCTTGCATTCTGTTTAAGCCGTCAATTGTAACGCTTAGCATATTCTTTTGGAAAAGGTTGGTTTAATTGTAGCATAGGGCCTATTGGAATATCTTGCCTATTATTCCAATGTTGGATACAATTGATTAGTGGTCTTAGGGTGTATTTGTATCAGTCCAAAACATTGGCGTTTCTCTCCTCTTGCTGAGAGCAGCCCCAGTGAAGTTGTTTGGTCACACAATGACCAATCAGACTGCTGGGCGTATTAATTTCGACCGGACCTTTTAGGGACTCCATTCGGAATCCTTTAGGCAATTGCAGAGCAGGCAGAGGCACCCACGAAAAAAGATGTTTACACTTTCTTTTGTCCTTGTCGCCTGAACACCGAGCAAGGCTATCTTCACTTAAAGATATACTACTCCAAGAAAATACTTTCGGCAGCGACCCTTATTATTACTATTTCTTTTTCCACTGTTTTAACTTCTGGCAGCCTACACCCAACGAGGTAGATCATTTGAATAAATATATATAATTTGTTATTTATAGAAGGCCGGCCTTGTTTTCCTTTCTTTGGCGATCCTTTTCTTGCAGATTATTATTATAAGAGATAGTCTTACAGTTTATGTTAACTCCTATAAAGTTGGTGACCTACGACTTTAATTGAACAATGCCAACTTTCTGACAAAAATGTCAACCAACAAGAATCTCACTCAAAAACAACAACAAAAATACGAACAATTGCAAATTAAACTTTTTCTCTACTTTCTCTGCTTTCTGGTGAGAAATATATTTTTCGGTGTGCACAAAGAGAGGCATTCAAAGTTTGCTTTCAGAAACCCATCTTACTCTATATAATTGGGGGGGGGGGGTTCAGATTTAAGAGCTTCTGCATCCTGCGACGCATGCGGCAGTCAAAGTGATCAACCACTTTAGGTCTGAAGCCAGATCCACAGCATCTCTCCAGCTTCTTTCAGCTGCAATAAAATCTCTCTCTATTTTTTGCTTCCCGTTCATTTTTTGTCTTCCTCTTTTTTTCCTTCAGGGGTCAACCGAAGCACTTGGGTAGCAATTCTCTCTGGGACTAATCTTAGGGCATGTCCGATCCAGCCGAGATGTCGTTTGCAGATTATTGACGATACCAGCTGTTGGTTAGTGCGGTCTCTGACTTCTTAGTTGGTAGTTCGATCGCTCCATTTGCTTCCTACGATCTTTCTAAGGCATTTAGAATCAAGCGCATTAAACTTCCTCTCTTGGCTGATTCTGAGTCGCCAAGTTTCACTTCCATATAGCAGTGTAGATAAAAAGTTGCTGTTATAAAATCTTAATTTAGATCTGAGGGTGAATTTTTTATTTTTCCAGATTTTTCAAAGTTTTCACTGGTCGTTGATGCATCGGGTACTGCTGTAGGTGCAACAGCAGCACCAACAACAATTACAGCCTCTTGCATATCTGTTGAGACAGCTGAAACCGGCAGAACAGCATTACAGCATGTTTGGTCGTGAACTCTTGGCTGTGTACCTCGCAGTGAAACACTTTCAGCATTCACTCGAGGATCGCCAATTTATGATCTACACTAGTCAACGTCTGCTTACATTCGCACTAAGCCGAATAAATATTCTCTTCGCGAAACTTAGATTTTCTTTCACAATTTACCAGTGATATCCAACATACTTCTGGCGAACAGAATGCATCGACAGACGCCTTGTTTCGCCTTCAAATAAATTCTCTGTTATCACGTTTGGATATCGATCTACAACGTCTGGATAATTTGGATCTGTCGTCGCCCGAATTTCAAACATTCAAATTCACAGACTTGCCTGTGCCCACTTCAGACACGCAGATTATCTATGACACCTCAACAGATTCACCTTGTCTTCTTGTTCCAATGACTCATTGTCGTGTTGTCTTTGATACCCTTCACAATCTGGCACACTATGAACTCAAAGTCACAGTTATTTCGGCTAGATTTTTCTGCCCAGATATGAAGCATGACATCACTGACTGGATACGTTCCTGCGTATTTTGCTAAATGTCAAAGGTGCACAAACATATCCGCACACTACTTGGAACATTCAGCACTCCAGACGCTTAGTTCAGCCATGTTCATATTGATCTCATTGGACAATGGCCAGTCAGTCAGGGATTTACTCATCACCTGACCTGCATAGACTGCATCACACGGTGGCCTGAAGCTATTTCTCTAAACGACATTATGGCTGAATCTGTAGAGTGAGCCATAATATCGGGCTGGATATCGGATTCAGAGTTCCCACAACTATGGTGGACAGTTCAAATCCCATCTCTTCCAGGAACTTTCCAAGATTTTTGGGATTGAGCTTATCCATATGACTAGCTATCACCCAGCTTCTAATGGGATGATAGAACGCTTCCATCCCCAATCGAAAGCCGTGTTGTATGCTTATCCTGACCAACAGTGATAGAGTGAGTATGTACTTACTGTCCTTCTTGGTTATTGTGTAGCTATCAATGAGGATCTCAGATATTTTCCAACCGAACTCGTTTATGAAGTACCTCTATCTTTGCCGGGTCAGATGCTGACCCCAATAGATTCTTAACAGTAACAAATCCAGCTCTGTACATATACAGACTGTGATCACATTTTAATAAGCTCCCACCTATGAACCCTCGGCAGCAGACCACAAAATCTTCGGTTCCGCAAAAGACATTTCGTCATGGACCAATGTTTTTTCTACGAAAGGATGCTGTAAGAGCCCCTCTCACTCCACGTTATACTGGTCCTTACCGTGTGCTTGCTCATACTGACAAACTGTTCACTGTAGATATTGATAGGGAATAAGAGACGGTATCTATTGATTGGGAAAAACTGGCCTTTTTAGACACTAAAACACGAAAGGCCCATATTCTCCCTACATACACTTTGCATCAACCAACGCTTACTACACCTGTAAAATTGCATACACATCCACAAGATACATATGTCATAACCACACGTAGTAGTCGGCGAGTGCATTGGCTCGAAAAACTGTGTAAGACTGTATATACGTATACAGGGTGATTCATAAGTCACTTAGCTATTTATTTTTGAAATTCTAAAGTTAAAAAATACGGTAATACAAAACAGAAAGTTTATTCAACAAATTCATTTATGGGAGTTTAAAATTTCAGCAAATTTTCAAAATTTCCACCTTCGTTCCGCATGCATAGCTCCACTCTTTTTTGCAAGGAATTTACGACTCTTTGTAGCATATTTGATTGATTATGAAATAAATATATATAGAAACAAATATATAAACGAACAAATTTAAAATAACAAATAGCAGTAATTAGAGAGTAAGATAACAATCATCAAAAGTTCATAGTATGTTTGTGCTTCATATGGTAATCATTTTAAATAGCTAAGTGAAGTGACTTAGAGAGAGAGAGAGAGAGAGAGAATAAGCTTTTTGAGATCTTGTACGCTACTGTACCTTTACATGAAAGCATCAATATTGAATAATTCCTGCTCTTATCAGAAAAATACTTTTCACTGAAAAGCAAAAACATTTTTTCATCAAAGAACACAAAAAAATAATAATTCTCTAATCTGAGTTCACATTTTGTTTGTACTACCTTTTTGTTCTTTCTAACTAAAAAGACTACCTTTTTTTCTCTGTTGGCTTTCCGCCTAAGCAGGGTGTGATGTAGCAGTCATAAAAATTGACATTTCTTTTCCCGTTGAGAGCAGCCCTAGTGAGGTTGTTTAGTAACACGATGACTAATCAGATTCCTGGGCGTATTAATTTCAACCGGAACTTTTAGGGACTTCACCTAGACCCCTTTAGGCAATTGCAGAGCAGGCAGAGAGTTTCCAGGCACCCACAAAGAAAGACGTCGACACTTTCTCCTACCACTGTCGCCTAGAACAAGGCTATCTTCACTTGAAGATATACTGCTCCAAGAAAATACTCTCGACAGCCAACCTTTATTGTTATAATTTCTAATTTACTTTTTAACATATATAAATTTGAATTTTTATTGCAAATTTTTTAGGCTTATGGCTATCTTTCATATTTTGAAACAATTATTACTATTAAAGTATCGACTAGTTTAGATTGTTTCAATTTTGCGTGAGTTAATAAAATCTGGTTCATGGTAACAAATAAATGGTCGTTGAAACAAAAATCAGTAAAATAAAAACATGAATATGATAAAATAAGGAGATCCCAGTTACAAAAATTCTCCAAGGCAGACAATAGAAGTGGTCCCTAATATCTAAGTTCCCCTTAAGGGAGATATGGTGGTAGAGCCTCCCTCAAAACTTCAAATATACTCTATTTAGATTAAATTTAAATCATATGCATAAAATTCTCCGGGGAAGACAATGGAAGTGGTTCATAATCTCTATGTACCTGTACCTGGTACGGCATTCACCCTCGGTGGGTTCAACCGACTTCCTCCGAAAGAGTAAGTTTCGTGGGAGAATCAAATTCACAAGTGGTGCCCAGTTGCATGTATATCCCGGTTAGTTCTTGCAGGTAATTGTCGTCTTTGGAACACATTAACGCGGGTCTGCTTCCTTGCTAATTAGAACTCTGTCGTCTTCGAATCCAATGTCAACACATACTTGTAATGGGCTTCCCATAAGTAATAAAACGCAGCTCATATCATTCCTCCAATGTTAGTACTCCCATAGTGTTCACCATCTTTCCGATCACAATCATTCTGCCTCATTAACAATTATCCTCGAAAGGCTCTTCGCCTTGATAAATCGTGACCTAATAGCAGAAAGTATTTATATGAAATATAGATTTAAATAATTAACGAGAGAAAGATGGAGAATGAGAGAGTTACTTATGAGTTATGCACATTGCTTAATTATTATTGATATATCAAACCATTTTTGTACGTCTTATCTGATTGAGGCTTCCACCAAGACTAACTATCGAACGAACGAAAACGAAGTGGCATTAACCTTAGGCGGGATGAACCGGCTTCTTCCGAGGTTTCTAGGGAATATATAATTCACAAGCGTTCTCCAGTCACATGTATATCCCGGTCAGGAGAGATGACGACGTTAGGTTTTTTCAGTTCTTGCAGAGAGGTGTTGATGTCCTCTTACATACAGCACCTGGTATTCCTAAAATGGTTACCCATCTGGTACTGAACAGGCTCAACGTTGCTTAACTTTGGTAATCTAACGAGAACCGGTGTGTCAACGTGATTATTCCGTATAATCTCTATATGCTCCCTCCTCTTAAAACTTCAAATACGCATATCCGATTTTAATGACATTTAAACCATATGTATAAGACACTAATTCAGAGAGTTTTTCAACATTTCAGTTTCTTTCAACTATATTAGAGGGGGGGGGGCAGTAAAAAAAGTTTTAAAAAGAAAGTAATATGGTGTTATGAGCATAGCGAAAAGGGACATAGGCAATTTTTGTTCAGCCAGAGTGCTCTTTCTCTAAATTAAATCCCGAGCAATGCCAGGTCTCCCTGCTAGTTTACGTTGAAACAAAAAGACTAGCTGGCTACTTAGAGGTCCATAGGCAAAGATAATTCGGTAACAAATTAAAAAACAAACAAACAAAAGCAAATCCGTACAAAAAATATTGTTTAAACATACAATAAAATAATCTCAGAAAAAATTTGTACATGAAAGAAATGAATATTAATTTTATCAAGTTTCTTTTCTTTCTTTAAATTATTATCCACACATCACAACACGTAGCTAGAGTTCTGCACTTAACTTCTAATAGAATTTTTCACTTTTCTGCTTACTCTAGCCGTATGTGGAAAATACCGTTTTTAACATTATTTTTACACCCCCTCCCCCTTCATCCGGTGTTGCTACAGGAATTCTTTTATATGCTGAGGGTTCAAAGCAACTTTTTCTTCCTTTTCACAAGTGTTCCTTTCAGGCCATTTAGTCCTCAACTAAAAAATTAGGATAAACCTAGTACCGCAACTCTTACTAGGTCTCCTCTTCTAATATTAAGGGTCTGCGTTCGACTTTGTAGAGGTTGAAATCAACTTACAGAAGACCCAACCCGACTTGTTATTTCTGTGCAAAACTGGTATTAGCCGATTATTTCCATCAAGGACTTAAACAAAATGTTAGGGTATTCTAACATGACCTCAAAATCGGACCTACAAAATCGCCATAGACAATGAATGTGTGCTTACATCATGGACAGTTTTCCATGTGGTAGGAACTTCTTCAGTGAAGACCGTAATTTGTCGTTTATGTGTTTTTATGTTGCTTTTGTTTACAGTACCTCCTCCATCTTTGCTTTTAATCGTCCTCACAATGATGGAGTTTTTATCTATCTCCCTTCCACGGTGTGAAGATTAGCCACAAGGTCGGGAAAGTGGGATTTGAAAAGCCAGCGACCTAGAGGAAGAGCACTCTGGCCTCGTGCTGCTGGCCTTTGGAACTCCCTCCCTGCTCCCTGTTTCCCCGACTGTACCGACATGCAGAAATTTAAAACTAATGTGAACAGGCATCTCGCTGCACAGCTCCCAATTTAGGATGACCATCAAAACTTTCACCCTAATTCTCAGAAGCCCATTACGTCTACAGTGGCAGCTGGCCTTGTTTGGGGTGAACTATGTTAAGAAAAAAGAAATTACCTGGGCAGCCCCGTCGGCATTCTGCAGCATAGGTGCCTCAGGCAATTAGCAATAAACTAACCCCTTCTCAAAGGGCGAGAAGGCAAAGCCTGGGAAGGTGGACCTCCCAGAACTGCATAGGACCATACCTCAGACTGATAGAGAACAAGCCATCCTCAAAATAGCTTAGCCTATGCTAGTCTGATTTTGATATGAAACTAACCCTGAAGAGTTACTGTGATTGAGAGAATCTTCACAAAGAATGACAAGATCCTGTCTATTTACCTTTCTGCTAACATTCATGTCTGGGTGACTTTAGTGCTCACAATGTAGAATATCTAGTCCACTCTGATAAGACTGATGATCAAGGAAAGTTATGTCATGACTTCTCCCTTGCCTATGCCTATGTGCTGACTTAGATTGTTGACAAACCCACTCGCATACCTGATGTTGTCAGACATTTTGCAAGTCTTATTCAAACAACTTGCCTTGAACGGTGCACATCTACTGTTTTGTCTCCCCTGGAATCCTCTGATCACTCAGTTAAGATCAAATCTAAATTCAGGAAAACCTTGGATACCCCTTTCCATTGAAGTGTGTATCAATACTTCGGAACTGATTGGGAGAGCTTCAGAATGTGTCCTGTGTCGCCTCTGATGTATACTCTCTAAAAAATTTCTAACAGAGACAAATCAGTCAGCGATGGTACAGCCCTGAGTGTGCGGCAGTCATTGTGCAGAGAAATCACCATCTTAATTGCTTTCAACAAAATGGATGCCATGAAACCAAAGTCACCTTTAAAACTGCAAAAATGTTATAAAATACGCAAAACAGTCTTATTCTCTATTTGTTAAATCTAGAGTTGCTAAGCAGAGGATTGGTTCCCATGAGTTTAGGATAATAAGAACCATGGTACTGAAGATGTAAGACATCTATTCCAACCATCATTACTAGACCAGAAGTGATCTCAGCATCTGATGAAGCCAAACGTTTTGCAAAAAACTTTGCATCAAATTCCACCCTTTACAATCAGAGCAACCTACTTCCAGACTTTCCCCGTATGACTGAAAATACTTATATTATATCCATATCATCTTCATCAATGATCTTCGAAATTAAATTCTGAGATCATTCATTGACATCTACACAGACGACACAATTGTTTATGGGAGCACCTTGAAGAGCATTGGTGATAAAGATCTTGCTAATTTTTCTCTTTTCCGACCTGAAAAAATCTATATGAGATGTTGCCAAACTTATGAACCTTGATGCAAGAAAGGCAACTGGTTCTGATAGCGTTCCATCCATTGTCTTCAAGAATCTGCGGCAACTTGGTCCTATCATTACAAAGTTGTTTAATTATTGCTTACAGGAAAAATGCTTTCCATTTCCTTGGAAAACTGTGTCGGCCGCCGAGTATTTAAAAATACTGGAGATCGGTCTTCTGCATTTCAGTACAGACAGATTAGTCTCTTGTGTATTAAGAGTAAGTTGTTTGAATCTGTGATAAATCAAGAAGTTGTCAATCACCTCAGCAAAAGCAATTTACTTAGTGACAAGCAATATAGATTTCGTCCAACAAGGTCAAAAGCTGACGTGCTGACTGTAATATATATCATAGTATTAGTGAATCTATCAATGGATGTTTAGTTTCTATCGTGATAGTTCTTGACATACAAAAGGCCTTTGATAGAGTTAGGCACAAATGTTTGCTTCACAAGCTTGTTAGCTATGGAATATCCGGAAATGTTTTCTCAACCATCAAATCCTTTCTCTTTGATAGGTCGATAAAAGTAGTTTTTGATGGGCAGAAGTCTGAAGCACATAAAATCAATGCTGAGATGCCTCAAGGATCCATTCTGGCCCAACCATCTTTTTTATCAATGATCTTCCAAATGATATTCTAGGATCATTCGTTGACATCTATGCAGACGACAAAACTGGTTATGAGAGCACTTCAAAGAACATTTCTGATTTCTTCTCTTCCGACCTGGAGAATGTGGTGCAATGGGTAAAAAGTATTGTTACTTTTTACGCCTCTAAAACGAAGCTTCTCTCCTTTCACCACCAACGCTCTGATCCTCATTTTGCCTCAGTCGAGATGAATTATTTTCTTTTTGAGGAAGCCCCTTGCTTGGATATGCTTTGAGGACTGACTTTCATTCAAGACCTGAAATAAAAGACTTACATCAAATCTGTTGTTATGGTCACTGGAGAAATGGTTGAATTATTCTAGTGCTTCAGAAAATACCTGACTCCTGATGTAATCTTCTACCTGTATAAGAGTCAGATGCGTCCTAAGATAAAAGACGGCTTCCACATCTCGATTGGTGCCACTCAGGGCACTCTTGTCTTGGCAGAGTATAAAATCGACTTTGCAATATAGTATGTTGTCAATTGTAAATAAATGTGGATATTGTATATGGTTTTAGTTTCGTCTACTATTTGTTCTGATGATAGATATGTTTGGGATATATGTTTAATACACGACTGTGGGATGAAATAAACTCATATTCCAACATAGTAAAAAATCTTTATAAAATTGGAAACTCCGATATCATTGTATGCTTAACCTAACAATTTTTAGGTAATTAATGAAATATTCGTGTTCAGTTAAATGTGTTATATTATGAGGGGCCCCATATGCCTAAAAGTGTGTAGGTCCACTAGTTTTTATTATGAGAAGAGGTGAACTTTGTCGAGCTCGGTGCAGGTCACACTGACACGCACCGAAGGGAACCGCTGTGAGTCAAATCATGTTTTGAAAAACCATAACAAAGTTCCAAAAGTCGACGCCGGCACAGACAACATCGGGTCATAAAAGGTCAGAAAACATGAGTGAACCAAAATGTTTTGCATGACTGACTCACGTGTACATCTGTGACGTCACTCCTTCTTTAGGAGAAACTAAGGTTTGAAAATCAGTTACTAGTTTGGGAGCAAGCTGAACGGTCGACCTATCTAAAGTGCTCAGGAAGTGGGAGCGGGGAATCGAAAATGTAATCGCTCATCGTAATGGCTGGATCTCCTGGAGATCCAGCAGTAATTTCCCGTGCATCGTCGCATCCACCAGCGAGAAGAATGAATGAGTGGATCGAGGAACGAATGAACGAAACCCCCACAACGAAGCGGAATAAAAGATAGAATCTCTCTGAGGAAAAAAAATTGTCGCCGCGTTTCTCTTCTGCCTGTCATAAAGTTTGTATCCACAGATACCGATCGCAGCCAAGGAGACACAACGAAACCGACGGTACCAACGGCGATCACGACCAGGCGATGAAAGAAAACGTAAGGTAACTTTTTTGTGCATAACATTTTGGGTCATAATCTGTAAAACGAAAAGAACTAAAATAAACAGGAAGGAAAAGTGCACCATGCTTTATTCGATATGCTTAACGAACAATGTTTAAAGTGGTTAATGTTTAATGTGGAATGGTTAATGAACAATGTTTAATGAGAAAAGAATTTAAAAGAGAACTATGTTTAAAATGCGTAATTTGAAATGTTTAAAGAGCAGATGTTTTAACGAGAATTGTTGAAAATAGGTTGACAGTTTAAAGGCTTAAAATCGCCCAAAGGAAATGTGTATTAAAAGTGCCTGTTGTAAATGCCTTAAAAGTGCCTTACAGAAAAGAGTGTTACGGGGGCTTCAAAACGCTTGTGGACTTTTCATAATCTTTTCATGGACTTTTCGTATTGTTTTCGGTTCGGAGAAGATTTAATTCACAAGTGTTATGTAACAAATCCCCTTTTGGTGCCGCGCCCCTTTTAAAGGGTTATGCAACAAATGTTATATAATGTTATGGTCGAAAGAAATAAAATAACAAAGCAGTATGTATTAAAAAAGAAATAATTTGATGTCAATGAATGAGTCAATTTAAAAACAAAGAAGAAAATTTTCGTCGGTATTTGGCCTTGCGACGAAAGAAAACGTTAATGAGTGGAAAGATAAAATGTATTGCCTTAATGAAGAAATTGTGTATTATTCGCTTTCGTAATATGAGTGTATGAAAAAAGAAACGAATAGAGTGTAGGTTTATTTTCCATGTGTTGAAGAAAACACAGTAATATAACTAATGTTGTTATTATTGTTGTGTAGAGGAAAAACGTAATTTCATTCTATTTAAGGTCTATTTAAACGAAGTTTGTTTTTTTTATCAAAATATAGTTTGTTTGTTTTAACAGCGAATTAGCAAGTCATAGGTATTTAAAGTGAAGAGTTTAGAAATAGTGTTTTATAATTTTAATTATAACCAGAAGTGAAATATAGAACAACAAATTAAGAAATTATTTTAAAAGGAAGTAGGAACATAACTAAAACTAAACGGGGAATGGCGACGGGGCTGCCCAGACAATTGTTAATGACCAGAGTGCTCACCTTCTCGGGCGCTGGTTTATCAATCTCACTTTCCCGACCTTGTGTCACATCTTACCTTGTGGGAGGTAGATAAATAAAGTGTTTGACTTTTACAGTTTCTGTTGCTACCGCAGAAAGAAGCTTCTCAAAATTAAAGCTTATTAAAACTTATTTAAGATCGAGCCTGTCGCAAGATCACCTTTCCAATTTGTCGCTCTTATCAATTGAACACGAAACTGTGAAGCTGATGAACTTTGACAAAATAATAAGTGACTTTGCTTCTACAAAAGCTCGCAAAGTCAAAATTCAATAAATCTGTTTATCAGCTAATTAAATAAAAATAATTCTTTCTGATTTTCAAATTCATTGTTTATCATTGTTTTTTCAATCAGCATCATTATGAGTCTTTTTTATTGTTACGATGTTGTCTCACCGTCCACTTTGCCTCGGTACGCCACTGATCGGATATAATATGTTAACGATGAAAGCGATTTAGATTTAAATTTTTATTGGAAAATAACAGTGACAATTGTCAATCACGACTGACCAGTCAGAATCAAACATCAATTTGGCCGGTGTATTGCTATTTAGGTTTGACTTTGAAGATATATTAGATATATTCACCCACATGCAGCTGTTTATCTATATCAACGTGGTGAATGCTTTCACGCTGAGAATTGAAACCCGACCGCCAGGTCATTTGAAACTGTGATCAACACTATGCTATTACGTTCGCACCGAAAGTAACGAAATTACGTGTATATAGTTATACTAGCAAGAAATTACCCCCTTCCAGACAACAATTAATTCAGCTGTAGCCTTCTTTACTTCAATGGATTGTGCTCTGATGAGCTTGCTGCTCTGGTACCCCCACGACGTAAATTCACTAGACCAACTCGACAATCTGCCAAATCCCATCCATACACTGTGGACGTCCCCAGATGCCGAAGAGCTTTCTACTCCAAAAGCTCCTTTCCTCGTGCTGTTGGACTCTGGAACTCCCTCCCTGCTTCCTGCTTTCCTGGCGTTACTGATATGCAGAAATTTAAACAGACATTTCGCTGCGCAGCTCCTAATTTAGGTTGACCCCCTCCTTTTTTTCTCAGTAGCCCCTTACATCTACAGTGGCGGCCTGCCTTGTTTGGGGTGAACTTTGATTTAAAAAAAACAACAAAAAAAAACAAAGAAACAATTTTCATTTTACATTTTGGTAATTTGGAAAAAAAAAATAAAAAGATAATTGTCATCATGTTATTTGATATATTCCAATGCCGAGGAAATTTACTATGTATGAACATAGTAACATTTTCATAATTAATAAATATGGTTATTTTGTATGCTCTTTTCGATATTTGATATTTGAGGGATTTGTTTTTTGTATAAGCACAAAATAAATTCTCCATTAAAAACTGGTTATATAATGAAAGGAATAATCGAAAAAGCGGAACGTCAATTGATCAAATAAAACAATTATATATTCCTGAGTAATTTAACATGGTTATTTTGTTTTTCGCCTTTATTATTAACTAGAGGAACCCGTTGCACGGGAGAAAGTACTACCTATTGCATGACGTCGAATAAAAAAATTTAAAAAACGGCCTATAGTTCTTTTCTCCCCCCCCCCCTCTCTACCGTGTTGGGGAATGTTTTAAATTATAAGAAAAAAGAAAAAACTGGCAGAGTAGAATGGGATCGAACGTTGAAACTGTCGATCATGAGACATGCATTCTTAAAGACTACGTCACGGTTTCGACTTCAAAAGATGTGTGAAAATAGGGCAATTAAGCTAAGCTTGTTTATTGGCATGCGTGTTATGTTAATATTTAGCTTCTGCCGACGAAATGGAAAGGTCAACAATGACATGGTTTAGGTCATTTGTAGTTGATGAAATAAATGGATTTAGGCAAGTTTTCTATAATATGCGTGTTAAAAGTGTATGATTTTGAAAATGTAAATGTATCGGGGTCTACCAGTATCTTGGCGCTTATTGAATTAAATAGGAAGTAGATTTGATCAAGAAATTGTAGCCGCCATGTTGAATGATTAAATGTTGCAGGAACTGTGTTCGTTAATTTCATTCGCTTAATTCCGGAATGAATATAAATATAGAAATCATAGGCAGAATTAGAAATAACGTAATCTGATATTCGCGGAAAATCATTGGAATGAACGGGAGCGGGCATTAAGTCTTTGCGTATGGCTTTATATTATGTAGTAAATTAATACCAGGCAAATAATAAATAAGAACGGGTGTTTTGTGAAAATTAAACTGTGTTTATTAGTTCCCGGTGTTGATGAGTGTAGTGACAGTACATAATTGTTAGGGAGAAAAGTTTTTGCTACCACCTATATGGAGTGGTTTGTCGGAGAGTCGTCGATGGCTGGCCGAATGTAATATTTAGTGTTAGCTGGGAAAAAAGAATAACACATTTACTAAAACACGCTCGAGTGAATAAGTGTAATATAATGGTGAGTTTAGTAGCCTGTGATGCATGTGGTTATTTTCCTATTCTCCGAGAAGGTACAGGGGAAAAATCGTCTCTACTGTATATATTAGAAGACAGAAAAAAATTAATGAAAACTTTTGAAAAATATGATCTATTTTTGACTTTTTATTTTTTTTATAATTTAAAAAAATTAGAGGAGGGGGCTTTCTTTTTTATTTTTATGGTAAATGCAATGGTTGTCATCATCATCATCATCATCATCATCATCATCATCATCATCATCATCATCATCATCATCATCATCGCCACCAACAACAGCAAATTTAGTTTTAAAATAAAGTATATATTTAATTATTAAAAGAAAAACTTTGTTAGTCATTGCGTTCAATGCAGAGTTTGTTTGTTTTCAAGAAATTATTTCAATATAATCTAAGTTGTTGGTTCGTGTAAATGTACGCTGTGTAAACGTGACCGGAAGTTATTCAAAATTATAATTAATTATCTTGAATGTAAAACTTTTTAAATTTTCATTAAATCGCTTTAATTAATATTATTACTACTACTAATATTAATATGAACAAAAGTATTGCGTATATATATATATATATATATATATATATATATATATATATATATATGTATATATATATATATATATGTATATATATATATATATATATATATATATATATATATATATATATATATATATATATATATATTGTGTGTGTATTTAGGCAGCAAGTTTTCATTTAGGCAAACATTGTTGAATAGAATAGAATAAATAAATAAAATAAAAAGTAAAGACATAATCTTTTCCTCTCTTTACACTCTATAAATACATATTCTTTTTTCACACTAACACGCCTGAAGATGATTTGAGGATATCAAATCGAAAGTACTCGCAAGGAAGATGGAACAACAAAACTACGGAAACTTCATACACCAGTTTGATCGAGGTACGAAGTTGACCATTCGGAAGATGGAAAAATTTTTAAAAAAGATCACAAAGCAGAAACACTCCGTGCTATTCAACAATATTTGCCTGAATATATATATATATATATATATATATATATATATATATATATATATATGTATGTATATATATATA
>OY744519.1:169470228-169475228 GCA_963556195.1 Sepiola atlantica
AAATAGCGGGAAAAGGGCAGAGGGAAAAACACGAGGAGAGAGTTTCGGGCAGCGGACGAGAGCAGACGTCTGAAGATTAGCAGCTCACACCGCTGTCATATCGAAACAATTTATTGCCGCACATGAAAAAGAAAGTGGAATTCGAAATTTAACGGCTAAGAAAATACAGCGATGATTCTTACCGCTGTCTATCGGACACCAAAAGGAAAAACCTGGTCCGACAAAGTTTATAATAGCTGTTGATCGATAACATCGACATGCCAGTGTCGCTGATTTTGTACATGTCTGTGTAAATAAAAATAATCATATATAAAAGCTCTATTTGATATTGAGCACTTTTTATAAACCCAGTTGAAATTCTTTCGATTACTACCCTGTGGATGTTTTACCTGGATTATATATATATATATATATATATATATATATATATATATATATATATATATATATGAGGATAAAAAAACAAAACGATATCGTCTGTAGGTATAAAAACACTTTAATATTTAAAATTAGTTACAGTTATTGCCCCTTTAAGATTTAAGTGTCTTAATAGTAGGGAATTCTTTGAAGTTACAAGATTGTTGTCACTAGCGATTATGCAAAGTTGCGCTCAAACATCGAACACTCTCGACATGATCACGCTTGTCCCGCCTCAATTTCTCGTGGTCGCCACTTCTTCACTAATGAGGGTAAAAAAAATCCGAAACGATATCGTTTGTAGGTATAAAAACACTTTAATATTTAAAAATATTTACAGTAAATATATATATATATATATATATATATATATATATATATATATATATATATATATATAAATGTATATATATAAATGTATATATAAATGTATATATATAAATGTATATATAAATGTATATATATAAATATATATATATATAAATGTATATATATATATATAAATGTATATATATATAAATGTATATATATAAATATATATATATATAAATGTATGTATATATATAAATATATATATAGAGAGAGAGAGATATATATAGTGAATGCTTTTATTCAAACATGTAAAAGGTCTGCTACACTGGCATGTCGATGTTATCGATATACAGCTATCAAGAGCTGAGGTCTCATCAGGCAGAAAGTTTTTCCTTGATCCGACCCGGTCGGTGAAGTCCAGGAAGAATGGAGTCAAGCAAAGAAGAAGAAGAAGAATAAGAAGAAATAATAATATTTCTTCTTCTTCTTCTTTGCTTCAGATAGACACTGGTAGCAACTTATTTATAATGAGTGAAGACTCCTGGAAAAAAATTGGAAAACCAACATTGGTTCGCAGTGAAAAGGTCGCAAAAGGAGTAACTGGCAGAAAGCTGAATTTCATAGGAGAATTTATGTGCAACATTTCTTTTGGAGGTAAGACGTGTAAAGCGAAAGTCTCTGTGCTGAAAAATACTTCCGATTTATTCGGTACCGACTAGATGGCTTTATTTGACTTGTGGGATAAACCGATAAGCTCATTCTGCAACTCGGTAAAGGCCCCCTCCCCAAACACAAATAGTAAAAGTGAAAAACTTAAGAAAACTCTGAAAAGAAATTTCCCTGGAATATTTTCACAAGGTTTGGGCAGATGCACAAACACGAAAGTAAAAATTGGAGGTAATGGAAAATGTTACCCCAATATTTAAACCAAAGCGTAGTGTACCCTATGCAGCTGTAGAATCGATAGACCAGGAGATCGTTCGCCTAGAACAAATGGGGGTTACTTAGAAAAGTACAATATTTAGTGTGGGCGTCACCCACGGTTTAAATAAAAAAATATAATATAAATATTCGTGTGTGCGTGGATTTCTCAACAGGCTTGAATATGTGCCTGAAAATGCATGAATATCCATTGCCCAACGCAGAAGATATTTTTGCCCATTTAAGTGATGGAAAATTTTTCTCAAAATTAAATCTCTCAGATGCGTATCTGCAAGTAGAAGTCAAGGAAGAGAGTACGAAATTGCTCACTATCAATACGCATAGAGGGTTGTATTCGTTTAATCGTCTACCTTTCGGAGTGAAAGTAGCACCAAGTTTGTTCCAAAAATAATGGATAACATGTTAGCGAGTTTGGATTACGCTATGGTGTAGTTGGACGATATATTGATCAAGAGCGAGACCGTTGAACAACACATGGAGCATGTTAATTTTATTTTAAATTGCTGAATATGGGTTTTAGCTCAACGAGGATAAATGCGAATTTTTTATGTCCAAAATAAAATATTTTAGACAAATTATAGACGCAAAAGGCAGAAGACCCGATCCAGAAATGTCTAGTGCAATTAAAAATATGCCCGCCCCGACAAATGTTGTTGAATTGCAAGCATTTCTAGGTCTTGTTAATTATTATCAGATATATATATATATAAATAATATGCATGATTTACGTTCTCCGTTGAATGAATTGTTAAAAAAAGATAAAAGATGGCAATGGACAGAAAATTGCAAGAAGGCTTTTCAAAAGATTAAGGGTGTGCTTACATACAAACTTTTTTTGACACATTATGACCCGAAATTAGAAATAATGTTGGTTACTGATGCGAGTAATTACGGCATCGGAGCCGTACTACTCCATAAAGACAATTTAGGGGGCACAAAAGCCATTGTTCATACGAGCAGAGGTTTAATCTCGGCTGAGAAAAACTATAGCCAAATCGAGAAGGAAAGTTTATCCATCATTTTGGGAATTAAAAAATTCCACAAATTCATCCATGGCCGTAAATTTATTTTACAGGCGGATCATCGTCCATTACTTTCGATTTTTGGATCAAAGAATGGAATCCCAGTTCATACAGCAAATAGATTACAGCGATGAAGCACTATTCTGCTAAATTATGATTTCAAAATGGAATATATTCTTTCAAAGAAGTTAGGTCATGCAGACGGCTTGTCCCGATTAATTCCTAAATATTGTGAACCAATGGAAGATACGGTAATCGCATCACTCAAGGCTGAAAGTGAAATAAAAGAAGCACTGGTTAGCACCGTACGCGAACTCCCAGTGACTGCGCAAGAAATACAAATAAAATGTAAAATTGATAATTTTATTAAAAACATGATGGATAAAGTGAAGTGCAAACAAAGGGGAAATATAAATTCGCCGGTAAGAAATAACTATTCAATTTGTGACGAAATTTTAATGTACGTCGAGCGTGTCGTTATCCCAGTGTCATTACAAAAGAGACTGTTAAAGGAATTTCATTGTGTTCACCCAGAAATGTGCAAAATTAAATCGCTTATGCGTTCATACGTTTTTTTGTCCAGATATAGACCAGGACGTTGAGAGGGCAGTTAAGAGCTCTAGAGGTTGTGCTCTAGCAGCTAAAGCACCACCAATAATGACAGCATCATGGCCAAAAGTGGACATGCCATGGTCTAGACTACATCTAGATTTTGCTGGACCGCTAAATGGTGCATATTATTTGATTGTGGTGGACAGTTTAACAAAATGGCCAGAGATTCTGAAATGCAAAAAGCCAACATCTGCCATAACAATGACTTTTCTTGCATGAACTGTTTGCCAGGTTTGGATTACCTGATGAAATTGTCACAGATAATGAGACCCAATTCATTTCAGGAGAGTTGAACATTTTTTGTAAAAACTTTGGGGTAAAACATATTACTACACCTGTTTACCATCTGAGAAGTAACAGGCAAGCAGAAAGGTTTGCAGAGACTTTAAAAAGGACTTTTAAGAAAAGCTGGAGGTGAAGTAAACGATGAGTGGAAGATCCCACAATTCTTAAGGGTTTACAGGGTCACACCGAACAGAAACATTGTGGCAAAGATGTCACTGGCGGATATGATGTTCGCAAGAAAAATTCAAACTATTTTTGACAAATTGTTGCCAGTGAAGAAAAACATTTTTAAAACATGGATGGTAAGACCAGACATTTTAATGTTGATGAAAAAGTGTTTTTTTAAGAATTACAGAAAGGGTAAAATGTTCTGGCAAGACGGTATTGTCACCAGGTGAATCGGACGCCTGATATACATGGTTCGGGGTCCGAAGTGGGAAAACAAGCGTCATGTAAATCAGTTGAGACACAGATACGTGGAAAAACAAAACTCACATGAGGAACCCATGAAGGTACTTTACGATGTTTTTGATGTATCGATTCTTGAAAACCTTACTACTACTCCTGTTACTGAAGTAAGACGTTCAACAAAAAGAAAGAGAAATTCAACAGAACGTCTAGAGATTGAGTCAAAGAGGAAATGATATATTTCCAGGAATATATCAATCTTAAGGTGGAGGTGTTGTGGACTGCTCCGGATTCACCCATAGTGACAGGATGGATTCGTCAGGTCAATATGAAGTCAAAACCTTTTTCCTTACCAAGGACGACAGCTTAGCGAACAGCTTAGCACGTCTGCCTAGAGCCGGTAATGGCGACCAAGTTATTGTAATTAAGTATTCTTAATACAATTCCTATTCCTTTCAATTCATGTCTTGGGTTTCTTAATTACTTATTGTTATTCTTACGATATAACAATTAATATTCTGTAACATACATTTATAATTGGTATTGTCAAATTTTATTATATATTTATATTTTTCTCGATAATAATTATCAATACAATTAATTAATGAGATTTTATTTAAAAAAAAAAAACGATAGCGTTATAAAAACATTTTAAAACTTTCAGCTTCAAGGGAGATAATTACATGAAAACTTTCGACTTTGATTTTAAGAGAACAGATGTTACACTTTGATCTTAGCCAAAAGGCCAAGGAACAATAAAAATTATTCTTTTGTGACAAGACATTTTTATATGAATGAAAAACAAAACTCGATTTAATCGGAATTTATAAGTGTAGTATCGGTTCTGTGGTCATAAGACCGTCCCCCCCCCCAGGAATTACCTCCGTTTTTAAGGGTGTGTCGGAGGATCATCTCATTTATTACATCCTCGTTTATATTTTAAACTTTAAAAAAACTTTTTAACTTACTAAATAGTGAAATTCAAAACTGAAGTGACGAAAT